>VZTX01027596.1:288707-490053 GCA_013400915.1 Pardalotus punctatus
CAGGATTTTGGGATGGGACACGGAGCAGGAGAGCTGCAGCAGTGCGCCCTAGAGGTGACAGACGTGGGAACATCAGGCACTCAAATGTGTGCCATGAGAGCTACAAATCCTCACAGAATTTTAATTGAAAAAGAAAAAACCACAACTCAACATCCCAACCCACCACCAAGCCAACTCCCTTTACAGCAAGGGCACAGCAGCTGATTTGCATACCTTAGGGGTACATTTCATAAGCAATGGGAGGTGATTTAGCTGCGTGACTCCCATTGTTGTTAATGGGAGCTGTACAGCTAAATGATGAAGCGTTGAAAATGTGAACTCCTTAATATTTCAGTTGACTTTAATTTTTATTTTTGAGCTAACACAGTTAATTAGACAGCATTTTCCTAAGGTATGTCCATGGCAAAGTGCTATTTATGAGCTAACTTAAAAACCCATTCTGCCAAATAGAAGCATAAAAAAATATCTATCATGCCAAAAAATGCTCTACACTACACACAAATACTTTTAACCATGACAATAAAGGCCTGTACAGAGTTCCTGCTCTCTCTAAGGTTACTCACTGAAGGCTGGCGCTAATACAGCTTTGTCCTAGGCTGGCTATATAGGTTTGGAAATGAATATTGTTTCTTTGTCACAAGTGATAGTGAGGACACAGTTTTTCCTACTTATTGGGCTCTTATTGCTTATTTCAGAAACCTGCAAAATATATTGCCCTGAGATAAATTTGTGGAATTGTATTAGCATTAGTAATGACACTGATTTAATTTTTATTCTAAAGTGATGAATCAGCCCCCAAACTGTGCCAGGACCCATCTTCCCAGAGCTGTCTATACTGGGTGTATTGGTGTTTCACAGCCAGCTGCTCTGCAATTTGCTCTGCCTTCCCCACATCACAACAATGCCCTAAAACAACCACGGGCTTTCATGGATATTATTCTTTCCATATTGTTCTTCACTTCTCTTCTGCCACTTTTGTTCTCAGCTTATTCCCATCTCCTTTCCCCCTCTCTGTTGCTGCACCCTCATTTTCTCAAGCCATAGATGTAATGTCTCAGTAGAGGACTTTCCTCATTTCAGTTATTCCCCACCTGCAGCTCAATCATCCTTTCCTGTTTTTAAGTGATTTAATATTCACATTTCAGTTTACCTATTTCATTCCTGACAATAATTTACCTAAAAACATCTCTTCATTCCAGTTCTTTCTCCTGAATCCTGGTCTTGCAATGTGCTGGCATTCTCAGCTTCTACATGCAATGACCCATCACCAGCAAACTTCACAGGGCTAAACCCAAACACTTTAAAACCTTTTTGATGAGCACTCAGCTCTGCAGTGAGGACACAAATGAAACTCCCTCTTGAACAGTTCTTTTCCCCTTTTGGCACATGCCCAAAGTTTTAAACCCTACTCAAGAATGTTGCCAAATATTTCATACACTTGGGCCCACAAACAACAACAAATAGCTTTCCTTTGTGAGCTGCAAATAAAGATGCAAGTAAAAGAGCAAACACCACAAAACTGAGACACGCAAAGATTTCCAGCAAGACTTCAGGCAACTGAACACGAGTTGCATTCAGCTGAGATGTCAGATCTGAAAACCATCTCAGCGTGGTGCAAATGGCCTGGTTTTTCTTTTTGATTCTTATCGCTTTAGTTTTGTTTATTCTTATGTAACCTGTCAGCAAAACTTACTCTGCTCCTGGACTGTTTGTGGTCCCCTGATATCGAGAAGGACAGCTTTGCTTCTGCTCCTGCCTGGCGCAGTTATCGTATCCACCTTCATTTGCTGGGCTGGAATCCTGTGCCTGTCTGTGTGAGTGGCACTCGTCACATTCAATAACACTTTGCTTTTGCATTTAGGCCTCTCTTCTCTCTCCTTTACAGGCATGTTTACACGCCTCTGACCAGAGGGATTTAGGTGGGTGCCATTAAACCTGTGCCTGATGTGTTTGTGCAGGAGGTTTACACCGCCCAGGGGTGCTGGGTGTGGGAACGGCCGGGGCTACAACACACAGGGAAGGCTACAAATCCTCAGGGAATGTTAATTGAAAAGTTACATCAAATGCACAGCAGGTGGTTGGGACTGTAATGTTGAAAAATCAGCTCAACCAGAGGCAAGTGCACTGCACAGCTGCCACTTTGGTAATTGGGGGTCCCTATGGGGTGGGTGAGGGGTTGCTGAATTAGGGACTGGCAGGGTTGGGGTGGGGAGATGGGGACCGGGCACTGTCCTGGCAAAACTTCTCACCCAGGGGACTCACACATCTACCTTTTCATCAACTTCTCTCTGGAGTTTGAGGTAAAAGGGCTGTGGAGGGGATGGAAGTGTGGCCATGTGCTATGGGATTTTGACATGACTCAGGGCTGTGGTTGGCCCCAGGGTGTGCTCCTCCTACAAATAAAACTGCAAATGTCCTCTTTGCAGAAGCAATCCGATTCCTTCCCTGTTGCTGCCTTCTTCCACCGGCTGGATGGCTGTCACTGCTCACTCTTCCCTCCCGGAGCTTTCCTTCCTCCATTCCCAAAAACTTTTAAAAGCAAGCTGCACATTCATATTTTGTGCACAGCAGAAACAAGAGTTTCCACTATTTCCTCTAAAGGAAGAAGTGTCTCATTTTTGAACATGATTTAATTTTATCTAGCTTTTACCTTTCCCTCCTCTTTTGTACCCCTGTTTCCTGACCCAAAAATACTGGTTTTCACAAGGATTGTGAAGATTTATTGAGCTCAAGGACTGTGCGATTCTCTGAATCTGAAACTGCCTTGATGTGGAATAGAGGAAATAACTAAGAAACATGCCGTGGCCTTTTCCCTCCCTTTCCATGCACCTTTCCTAATAAAGCAGATGAGAGATAGATTTTGCTTACAGCACTCACATGTGTCACAGTGCTCCTAACCCTGTCCCTGCTCCCCCTCCCTGTCCAGGAGCTGTAAGCAAGGACATACAAGTCACACCAGAGGCCAGCAACACTTCCACCTGATATTGCATTCCCAGCTTGCTCTGTGCTTTCCTGTCTAAGGTGTCAGATTCCTGCTAGAAGTATTTGTAAACAAAGCCCAAGAAAACTCCTAACTTTGCCTGGAGCTGTGAATCATGAACATTATAGTCATGGAGTGAAAGCCCCCAGGAGGAGCACAGATGTAGCTGTCACCCACCCCATGGCACAGAGCTGTGAGCAGGGCGGGCAGCAGCGTTCAGCTGCTCTGTGTGCACACACCCCACACCTTTCCTTCTCTTTATCACTGTCTAGTTAAATTCCAGTCAGCCTGAACAAAAAAATCCATACTTGTTGCAGGCAGTATATAAGGACGTGTTGGAAAAGGAGTATGAATGAATTTTAGCCACAGGTTGAAAAAGAATTCAGAGTAGCGGGATTATTGGGAAATTCTCAGGTGCTATTTGATGGCAAATGTTTTCAAATGACAGATCATAGCAATGACATCAAGACTGCATTTTTCAACCTGGAATTTTTCCAGAAGTGGTCCAGTCAGTATTTTCTCTGTATGTGATACTCCAGTTGGTAGTACTGGCTTACATAAATATTGCTTTTCATAGAAGCATTTATGACTTTAAAAGTACCCCTTGACAGCCAGCAGCTAGGAATTCCCTGTAAATGTCTTAATATAGGAATTTAGATATATTAGAGATGAAACAGTTTAGCCCTTGTTTGGAAATAGAGGCAGGAAAACACTTATTTCCTAATTCCAATTAACAGAACAAACTGCACCTCTTGCAACCATCACTGCAGCACAGATCTGTCTCTACATTACTGGGCTACTGACAACACTTTTAACCAAATTTTGATTAAAACCAACTTCTTAAATACAGAATGGGAAAGAGTTTCATCGTTGCCTTGATGTTTTTGGTATTCTGCTAAGGTTGAATAACTTTGGGTTTGGTGCTTCACGGTGCCTAGAGCTACACTTAGCAGGGTGTTCCAAGCAGTTTATGAGACCTCCTATTATTTTAGAGCTGATCCCTTCCCCAGAGCAGCATGAGCCCATCTCACCTCCCTGTTGTCCCTGGGAGCCTGATGTGCTTTGGGAATGAGGGCGTGCAGAGGGCTCTGAGCTCCAGCCCGCAGTCGGGGAGGAGGTGGCTGCCTGCTGGGTAATGGCCTTGGCTGGGCCACTCTGGAGGTGGCCCAGGGACCTCACACACTTATGGCCACCACCAGAGGCACCCACAGAGAGTGATAAGTGTTATAGTGCAGCATAATCCACTCTTCAGCCCCAGTGAGGATGGCAGGATCACACTCTCTTCCATTCTCAGATAATAACCATTTCATGGGGGCAGTTACAAGACCTATTTATAGGGAGGATTTTAGCTGCCATCTTTATCCTTAACAGGAAAGGACTGCTGCTTTGGACAGGTGGCAGTTTTATGCTACTCACCCACCTCTATATCTTTTTATCTGAATTTGCACTTTGTGGCTGTATTTCCATTTGGATGACTTTCATCTTCTTTAGATGGCAAATGTTTTATGAAAAATGATAAAGAAGAAGAAAAGCTTCAGGTAGAAACTGAACTGAAACCAGGCTGGGATTCACTAATGAATGACCCACCTAGGCCTTGTTTGCCTGTGCCTGGAAATTTGGGAGAGGTTTCTGATGAGCTGTTTGTGTAACCAAGCTATGCAAACTAGTAAAAACAAGTCATATGAGAGAGAGAGAGGGAACATTGACTGCTTTGACAACTGCTTTGCCATTGCTAAGGAAACTGCTCCCTTGGTAACCATGGTCAGTACATCTGTCTTATTTTATCTCCAATTCTCACGTAGACACCATCATGGAAAGAATATTAACACAACCAAAACACAAACATTTCGAGAAAAGCACAAGGCTTCTATCAATTTCTTCACTTAAAAGTTTAAGGGAGATTCTGCTTTGGTGTTGACTATGGCTTTGCCTTGCCTGAGATGTGCTCCTTAAATATTAACTTATGCAAAGTAACAATTTATTCTTTTGTTCTTCTTTGTACTTCTGTAAAATGTTATACTTATTTTCTTTTAGCTCTCCTAATTTACCTAATGCAATTGGGCTTTACAATAGGAAAGCCTGAAGGCTGAGAAAGCTTTTGCATCTGTCAAAATAAGAGTTTATGTTCTTTTGCTAAGGAAAAAACTCTTACTGACTTAAGCAGAGTAGAACAAATGGAAGCCCTGATCTGAAGGACAACAACAAACATTTAAGATGTCTCTGAAGTTTTTGGGTTGGAACCACATGACATCAGCAAGTGTTTTCTTGACACTCCAGCTTAAATCCATTAGCAAGGAAGAAATTCAGAAATTTCTGAACAGAGAAATTTGAAAAGAAGTCCTGTATGCAGGTTTTGCCGGTTTTTATTGAAATCAGGATTTTCTGTATCTACCCATAAATCAGATTTGAAGTGTTGATGGAAGTACAACTTTACACAAAAGAATAATATTTACATCCACAAAAACCCTGTATCTGTTGAAACAAAAGAAATAATCCTGGTACACAGGATGCAATGATTCCCATAGGCTTTCTATCCATATCATCAGACACAAATGAACATCCTATGGGTAATGTTTTGCCTCAATTCTACAATATCCTATGCTAAGATGTTAGAAGCACCAGAATTAGTCGGGTATCTCACTAACTTTACAAGAGCAGCACTTTCTTCGTTCTTATAAAGAAAGGAAAAATCTTGGATGGTGAAAGAGGAGATAAGAACTTATAAGTAAATTTAAAAGTATCTGCTCTCAAAGTGGGCATGGTGACTACATGAAACAGGGACTTCATGTCATAGCATCACACACAAACATTCCTCCAAAAACGACTAATCTGACACCTTAACTGCCAGGGCTGTGGTTTGTGGATTTACTGAGAGTTAGAGCAGGAGCAACCACCCCTTTGGTAAGAAAAACAACCATCCCAGCTGAGACCAAGCACTTCTCCAGCCCTGTGTCCCCTCTCTGACAGCAGCCAGCAGGGAAATCACAGTGGCACCTCTCCATGTACTGCCAGCAACCCAGGAAAGAAAAAGGAAGGGATGTTTTCAACACAGTACATCTGGGAATACAGAAATACTCAGGGACTTCAGCTGACTGGGAGAAGATTTTGGACTGAGGGACTGATTTTAAGAGCAGTGCAGAGACAGCAAACTGTGGCCTCTCGTGGCGGTGTGAGTGTGCCGGCACCCCACTGTGCATGTCACATCATTTGTGGTGGGAATGAGCTCTGAGGGGAAAGTTACTCTCAGCTTCTTTCTTTTGACTTATCCATTGATGATAATATGATCTAGCAGTTACTTAGCTTTGGCTAACACAGTTCAGCATCCGTTCCTAGAGCATGGATGTTGCAGTATCATCAGCAGCAAACCTTATTTTCACTTCAGCTGTGTATGTGTGAAGCATCCTGCCTTCATATCAGTTCTTTCAGCAAAGGTAATGCATGAGAACTATTGTTCTGGTAGCTGAATGCCTATTACAGAAGCTTTGGGACACTGATAATGCAAACAACCTTTTACTACTCTGTCATGTAGCCTGACCTTTCATTTTTACTGGAAGTCTTTGCCGTTGCTTTATTTACCCAATCCCATTTACGGTAAACAACACAGCCATTGGCACTCGTGAGATGTTTGGTTTAACTCTATCCAGAAGCCAGAACCAGTTGCACCACTACCACTGGTGCAAGGGAGTTGCCATGAGTCATTTCTCTTAATTCTTTCCCTCTCACGTCTCCAGCTCCAGCGGCACACCCATGAGAGCTGGGCTTCCCTTCCCTTGTACACAAAGTGAGGGCAACAGCACCTCATTCGTCCCAGGAGAAGAGTGGGACTCCATGGGTTATTATTGCTCTGGATATTGCTAGGAAGCACTGAGGCACTGAGGTCTGCGCTCTCCCTGGGGGAGAAACTCCAACAGGAACATGAACAACCTCTGCCATGGTGGGGTGGGGACCCCCCGAGTCACACCCCTGTCTCCAGCACCTGAGTGAGACCTGCAGATGGGGCCAGGTCCAAACAGAGTCCAGGCCATCAGGCAGCATCACAGGGAGGTCAGGCTGGAAGTCAGTGTGTGGTCAGGATGAGTGGGTGCATCACGCAGCTGAAGACCGGCATCCTCCAGCTCAGCTGACAAAAAGGAGTGCATTTCCCTGGCTGAGCTTAAATGGGCTCCTAGGTGTCCTGGAGTGGGTGGAGATACCAGGTGAAGGTAGCCAGGGTCATTACTCTGCATTACCAGTACTTTCATGGCTCAAAAAAATACCACAACAGCAACAGTCAGCTAAATAAAGATATTTGCCGAGCTACTGAAGCTTTGACACTTTCCCCAGCTGAAATGCTAAGGAAACTCTGCTGACAATTTTCATAACTACTCCAGAAAGCAGGGCTAAGGCATGACAATGAGGAAGATAGGTTTTTCCTTTTATTAAAAAAAAAAAACAAAAATCCAACTACATTACTGTGGAAAATTGAAATGTAATTACTCCTGACAGATATGAAGATCAGTGTACACAAATATATTTAAGCTTTTGCAGACAACCACACTTTGGGAAGCTTGTTCTAGCCTGTCTCCAGGTCTGCATGTGTGTGAAGTCCTTCGAGTTTGGATCCAGGCAGTGGAAACCAGACCAGCACAACCCTTATTTTAGCAGCACATGCTCTGAAGCGTACTAAGTACTGCCTGTGCATGCTGCTGAAGCTCCTCACCAGTCACTTGCTGTGGGATAGCTCTGGGATTAGGCAGGCGAGGGCTGACATGTGAAATCTGTGCCACTTACTTAACCGCTCTGTCACAATGAATTGGGCTGCTCTGCCCGCACTAGCCTGGAGAAACAAGTGGCGGGGCCTTGGCTGGCATATGCTGATGGAGTGGGGAGCGAGCCTGTCCCTCCGTGTGGCAGGGTGACAAAGCCTCGAGGGGAGCACAGGGCTCTGCTCTGGTCTCTTCATGTCAGCCGAGGACCTTCTCAAACTGGTCTCTGGAGGCTGATGCTCCCACTCAGTCCGGAGCGCCAGAGCCCTTGGGTAGCACGGTGCCAAGGCTGCTTTGAAACCAGCTGGTCTGGTTCTGAGGGGCCTGAATGATGGCTGAGATGACAGGCTGGCTGGACAAGGACTCGCCAGAAAGTAGGGCAGCAAAACTTTCTAATTAAGATAAAAATACCTTTGTAGTCTTTGTAGTGAGGGAGAACTGCGGCACTCAATCTAAATGTCTCCGTCCAAAGAATGAGCAAGAAAGAGCTTTCTTAGATCCTTTACCTTTGCTTTAAAGAGAGAAGAGATCATCTGACAGCAGGTTTGTTAGGCTCACCTTCCAATAACGAGGCTGTTGTAGGAGCTGCCTGCGCTCTCACAGCTGAGCCTGCACAGCCCTGCAGCCTCCACACACACACTGCCCTCTCTCCAGACAAGATGATCCTCGTCTAAAAGTGGAAAACATCACCATGAAAAGCAAAATGGGCTGCAGCCCTGCTAAGAAGAGCTTGTTCCCAAATCTTTCCTGGACCCAGGCACGATTCATTCAAAGACATTGTTAGACACTTCAGGAGCCAGGCTGTGTCTCGTGGTCAGGAACCCTCCTGAGCTGGCTGGCAAAGAAAATGTCCCTGAGCATGATGGGGAGCAGGAATGGTTTGATGAACCTCTGAAGATGTAATAAAAAGAGCACAAAACAAGTTTGGAAGGGACATGAAGATCACTTTCAGTTCGAAGGAGTTTGCCCTTGAGACCCATGGAGAGCACATCAGCTGGCTCCAGCTCACATGTTTTCTCCAGAACTCCAGAAAAAAAGAGGCAAAGTACAGTATGTACTTGTCTGCTGAGACATTTAGATTGGCTACTGACACTCTGCAAATGTTTATAAAGAAAACAAAATGTGGAGGATAGCCATTTTCATTAAACTGTGCAGATTCAGTTCACCCCGAATCACAAGATCCCTGAGCCATTTTCTTGCCCTTTTGGAGACATCTACTTCCTAACAGCACTGAGGCTGTGTGACTCTTGCTGCTGTTTCTTTGCCTGGTGGGCCTGGTACACATGGCTGCAGGAGAAGGCATAGCCAGGGCCAGGTATCTACTTGATATCTGCAAGGTGAAGGTGAATATCCCTTGGCCCTGCCACCTCAGGTTGATTTGAGTCAAGTCAAAGCCAAGAGGAGGAAAAAGACAGAATCAAAACTTCAAGCCTTACCTGCCCAAGGCAGAGTTCCCTTTTGAGTACCATGTAAAATTGTTAAAAATCTTGGAGGCTGGTTCTTTGAGTGCAGGGATGCTTAAGAGCTTCCTTTGGGCCAGCAGCACATCCTCTCTTGGAAGCAAGATCACAGATATTTTTACAATGTTCTGGGGATGTTTCCGAGCTGTGTCACTTGCTGCACCTCAGCACGCAGATACATTTATGCCTGTGAAGCATGAGAATTCCATACTGAGTTATACATACCACGGCCACGACAGAGCCTTCAAAAACACGGGAACTGCAGTTCTGGAACCATCGCTCTCTGTAACCATTCCCCCACATCCAACATGGGTTACCCTGCCAACCTTGGGCTGAAGGAACTGACAACACTGATGAGAGCAGAGACATAAATTCATGTGCAGCCCGGTCATTCTATTTACTGAAATAATCTATCCCCAGGGACTAATTTGGCTCATTGTGGGTGGGTGCTGTCTATCTCTCTCCACTTGCCTCTTGCTGAGCCTGTGACCTGCCAGTCTGCAAACTATGGCCTGACAAACACTGGCACCTGGGTCAAAATGTCCTCATGAGCTGTGGGACAGAAAGAAATGCCCCAGCGTGCCTTTGCCCATCAACAGTATCCTTCTGCATCAGTGCAAGGATCAGGCTGGGCCGTGGCAAAAGCCACAGAGGACTCATTTCTCCCTTCTTGTAGCAGTTACATCATGGTCCAAACCGTCCATCAAGGTATCAAGCAATCCCAAGCCTGCCTGTGTGGTAGGATTTTGTATCTACTGTGTGCAGATGGGACAGAGTGTCCCCTCTCCTCGCTGGGACATCTGGCTAAACCCATTTTCCTTCTGCCTTCTTGTCATTTCCTTATCTTGACGTCTGTTAATGTGTGTGTATGTTCTCCATGAAGAAACCCTTGTCTGAAGCCAAAAATGATGTTGCCTTTGTCCCATGGTGTCACAAGCTTCCACATATCCCACCCTCTCTGCAGAACTCCGGACAAAAGGGTTTGCTTCCCTTTAGGCACTGCAGTGCTTTTGGATGTCAGAACCAGCATCAGCCCTCTTCAGAGACCAGAGAAACCGCTGTGAATTTAAAACAAATATTTTTCATCTTAAATGCCATGGCAGGTCAGCTAAACAGAAAAGAATAGTTGGTAACAGGCTTGAAACGACAGCGGGGTGGAGTGTTTACAGCTCCATCAACAGCTCGGTGTTAATGAACTGAGTCCGAAAATTACCTCTCTATTGATGGAGGCATGGATGGAGCACAGAGATGAGAAAGATAGTGATTGCCTCCAGCTGCAGGGAGAACTTGGAGAGTGTTTATTTATCACTTGGAATTGAATGATTTTTTTGGAGAGGGCAGTAAAATTCTGAAAAGCACAGTCGTGCAGCTGCCTGCAGCCTGGCACTTGTGTCAGCCCTGCAGCTCCAGCTCTGGGGGCGCAGGATTTCATCCTTTCCCAGGGAACATCTGTGTGGGCATGAGAAGGAAAAGCCTCAGCTGTAGTCAGGCTTTGCTCTGTGTGTGTGTGTCTGTGTGTGTAACAAGGCGTGGTTTTTAACCAAAAGTGCCAGGCAGGAAAAATGTGGCTGCTTTATACAGAATGACTGTAAAATGCTGCAAATGTGTCAAGGGAACAACGTCTCCTGCATTGAAACTAATGTAGCTAATGGGAACGTTATCACGGAAGGTGTTATTTTGACCGTGATTGCTCCCTTTCCTTTGCTTTCTGTAGCAAATGTTGGTAGTGCTATGGCTGAGCAAAATGGGCAAGGAAAGATGTCAGCAGAGGATCCTCTGAACTTCCAGTGTACCACCAATCCAGACGGGAAATTTTTCCAGGATAGCCTCCTTTTTTTTCCAATTCAACTTTTGGGGAGTTTTCCCAGTGCAGTTTCTTCTGTCCGACACTGCCATTGTTTTTGAGGGACTTTTCACACAGCATCTCACTACACAGGAGCTTGAATATATTGAATATTCAATTCAACATATTGAATATGTTGAACTGTGCTGTGAGCAAGGGCTGATATGTTCAAGGTGGATTTGCATGGTGCCACATGAGCAGTCCTAGCACATTTGCACTCAGCACTGCCCTTTGGGTGCCTGTTTATGATTTCTGAGAGTAATTTTCTGTGATTGAGGCATTTCTGTAGGTCAAGAGAGGGGACACCCCAAGAAATTCCACTCTTCACCTATTAGCAAAATTAATTTATAATTTCTATAAATTTGAGCTAGTAAATGGATTATTTTGTTGGTGTTCTGTGTTTGAGGATGAGAGCTGCATCAACCACCAGTGTTCTGTCCCTGAAGTAAAAGCATTAATTTTAATTAGCATTTTCTACTTATATAGAATCACAGAATAGTTTAGGTTGGAAAAGACCTTTCAGATCATCAAGTCCACCCATTCACCCAGCACTGCCAAGTCTGGTTAAACCTCCTACAATTAGCCTTGGCCAATTGATCCAGCCTGTCCAGATGCCTCTGCAGAGCTCTCCTGCCCTCCAGCAGATCAATACCCCCACCCAGCTTGGTGTCATCTGCAAACTGACTGAGGATGCCCTCAATCCCCTCATCCACATCATCAATAATGATATTTAACAGGCCTGGCGCCTTCTGACCCTTCTTTTAAATGGTTGTCACATTTGCTCACTTCCAGCCAGCTGGGACCTCCCCAGTTAGCCAGCACTGCTGGTAAATGATGGAAAATTCGAGGTATCTATTTAAACACAAACAACAGAAATAGTTCTAAATGCTTGAAATAGGCTTTTAAACAATTTAGCAAAGCAGGGTAAGTATACCCTGTTGAAGGCAGGCTACAGAAATGTTAACATCCTCTCAAGGTAAATCAAGTAATGGACTGTTGGCCTATTTTTCAAACCGCTTCTCCTCAGTATCTTGACATTTGATAGGATTATCTATTACTGTTGGATTTTGGTTGACTCTCTGGTATGCCTGAGAAGATTGTCATCTTGTGATTTAAAGATAATAGAGCCAAGCATGTGAAACTGCGCACAGAGAACAAACCTTTGACTCAGAACTGAATATTTTGTTAAAAAAAAAATAAAAAAGAGGACAACTTTGTCTTGAGCTCAGTTTGATACACTGGCAGTTAATGAAATTATCCAGCAATAACTTTCCATTCTAAATATTGCTGTGCTATTTTTAAAAGGCTCCTATGGCACTCCACGCAGGGCGGCCCGAGCTAACAATACCAGATATCTGAAGAGGGTGAGTGTGATTAAAGACTTGTGACAATAGCTAATGTAAGCTTTAACTAAAAATGTCAACTCCATTTGTTTTCAGCTTTAAAGAGTTTCTGGATCAGAATGTGCAGGTAGGAGTTCTAACAATTTCAAGATTACACTTGACCTAGTAGAAAAGATGATCATGTAAAAAGTGACATGAACTGTGACTCTTCATGTGCACATGTGGATCTGTGTGCCTGTGTGTAAATATGTCAACACTGGCAAAGAGCCTCACAGTTTTTCAAAATATGTAACATCTATTTTTATTATAAAGCTTCACAATTGGCAATTTAAAAAAAAATGGAATGAGCTGGAGTGGGCTTTTTATTACGCATGGCTTTATTTCTTTGAATTTCAAAATTACCTAGCATGCATTTTCAACAATTTGCAGGCTGTTTTCATTTCTATTTAAAAGGGCTAAACACTGAGAAATGTGCCTCTGCTTTGCATTCTAATTGCATGTAACTGATTTGCACAGCAGAACAAAAACCTAATTTTCAGATTAAGAATCATGCGCTCAGAAATAATTATTGTTTTATGAGAAAAAAAAGGTTTTCCACATTTTTCCCCCTTGCCCAATTTATGAGAACTGTTTGCCAGTTTGCAGGTTGCCAGCCTTCCCAGAACACCAACTATTACTCTTTAGGGACTGGAAAAAGGTAGACAGAGACACGAGGCATGCAACTGTTTTGACTGCATTCTTTTGCTTGCAACATAACACTTGCTTTTTATTATTTTATCTTCAACAATCAAGGGGTGACTAAATGGTTGCAGGTGGTGATGAAAATAAAAGCCATCCATCATTATTTATTAGGCATGAAAAAGATACACAATAATGTAATTTAATCCTGGAGCAGACAATTATTTCCACATATTGATAATACAATGTGAAAACTGTCATGAATCCTAATGTGATGTTCGCCTTTATTGGTGAACCACTAGTAGCAATGCAAATAATGAAATTGTATCAAAAAGAAAAAAAAAGTAATTATTTGCATATACCAATAGTGTCATAGAGAAAAACACATCATTACTAACTTTGGAAAATATAATCGTGGTTTGCATGCTACTTTGGATTTGAAGTTTGCAAATGCAGGTGCAAAATGTTCCTCTAAGTAAATATTTTATTGATTTCTGCATCATCAAAATAATTTCACAGGTTTTGATAAGGGAACTTTAAAGCCGTGAAAATGCAGCTGTATAATCAGCACCTCTTTACAGAGACCTGCAAATCTCCCTGCTAATCTATTCATATATTTGTGCACGACACTTCTTCCATTAAAAATAATTTAAGAAATATCTTTGCTCCATCTGGGCCTGATTCAAAGCCCATTGAAGTCATCAGAAAGACTCTCATTGATTTTGGTGGGCATCGGACAGAAACCCTTTGTGGCTGCTTTTTTTAAATAAAGTTGAGCTCCAGTTTGGGCAGAACAGCTCTCACAAATAATTTCAGACCGATGACATTCACCCCTGGGCAGATGTGAGCATGTGCCACTTAATGCCCACTTATGTCTTGTTTTGAGCAGGGGTAAAAGGCCCTTTTGGCTGGACAAAAATATACATATTTTTATAAACAGGCAACTATACATGCAAAGTATATCTGCAACTGCACAGCTAATTTACATTTGAATTACCATGTCTAGGCATGCAAATCAGGTAATTACTTGCTCACATATAACTGGCCATTTGCATGCACAAATACCTATTATATGCATTCAAGTCACAGTAATGTGTCTGCAGCATTTAGCTGTATCTCAAGAGAAACTGCATCAAGGAAGAAGTTTACATTATCTCTTATGGACGTGGTGTCTTCTACAGTGATGTAAGTGATATTTTAAATCATTAGGAAATCTGTAAACTTCCTACATGTGCTGTCCCTTACACTGAAGTTTCTTAGGCTCAAATCTGTAGGAGGCTGAGCACTTGTAGCAGCAAAACCATTGAAAATTAGTTACAAACAGGGGGAGTCTCAGAATCTAGAAACAGACCTTGAAACGGTAAAACCTCACCCTGAGAACATCCTGAAACCACGACAGCTTTTCTGTTGCCCACAGAAGCTGTGACTGCCCCATCCCTGGAAATGTTCAGGGCCAAGCTGGATGGGGCTTGGAGCAACCTGGGAAGGTGGAACCAGGGATGTCCCTGCCCATGGCAGGAGGTGGAATGGGATGGTCTTTAAGGTCCCTTCCAACCCAAACTATTTTAGGATTCTATGCTTTTCAGAGAGTCCTTTGGGGACATCAGTCACACAAACTGGAATCAGAGGTAGCACAGGGGAGGAAGGGATGGTGTCAGGGTGAATGAAACCCTGCTTAGTCTCTCCCAAGCTCGGCAGCCGCTGATTTACATCAGCACCCAATTCCCTTCAGTCTCACCCCCTAGCACTCCACATTTGGGAAGGAGATGCAGAGGGGCACCAGGTGGTCTGAGCATCACCTGAAATGCAGCAGCAGCAGCTGCTGTTCCCTTGGAAATCTCATGGACTGGGGGCAGTGGCACCACCCAGGCTGGAGGAGAACCCACACCCGAGGGGAGAGGGTCCAAGCGTGGCTCCACCACCCCAGGCAGGCAGGTGCTCTGACAGGGAAGGAGCACTGGTGACAAGTACTTGCACTTTCACTTTTGCCTTGTGTTCAGGCTGTTGGGAGAAGGACCAGTGGGCTTGAAAAAAAATACAATGTGAGTTGTTTTTCTCCATTAATCAGTGCTTTTTTTTTCTTCTTTTTTTTTTTCAGCTGCCTGGCTCCATTACATTTGTTTGTCTTTCCCTCTCCAACTGAGCAGTGGGATCTGATTTTCCTGAATTTGGCTGAAGAGACAAATTAAAGTCTTCTTTGTTTATAATCAAAGCAGGAGTGATTATTTGAACATTTTGAAGGAATCACATAGTATTTTAAGAGTCTGTAAAAAGACAAGAAAGGTGGTGGGAAGTCATCAGATGCTATTTTCTTTAAAACTGCATGGATGGTTTTAACAAAGTCAACCCATGACGTCTGTAGAGTTTCACCAAATGGCCTGGGAACTGATGGCAAATTTGTGAAAACATGCTGGAAATGTTTTGTTGATATTCCTGCTGACATTAGGGGCAGATCCTGCATGTCACCACAAATATTTGGCAGTGGAGAAAACCAGAGATTTTGTTCAGCTCTGTTTGGAATCAGATAGCAAATTGATCTTGGAGACTCTCCCTGGAACTCTTCATATTTTTGGAAAACAAAAGATTTTCAGAGGAAGCCCTGTTTTTATTATGCATGAGATTGTTATGGGAGGAGAAAAGGGAGTCTGTGACTTACAAAAAGAAGAGGGGAATTGGAGCTTTTGCTGGAATTGAGCAGATTATTCCTGGCCTTCACTTTGTGTACTTTTCCCCAGGAACATGGATTTTTATGTGAGAAAAGATTATTTCTGAATTATTTATTATTTATTTATTTATTATTCCGTCTCCTGTGCCTCATACAATGGGAGATCAGTTACCTGTGGGGTCAGTGAATGGTCCTGATGGGAGCTGAGGGAAGGGAGTACGCCCAGAGCACACCACAGTGCTGGAAAATGCTGCTGTGATGGGATAGAACTCATGGACAGCTAAGATGGGACACATGGACCTTTCTGTCAGTGCTCAGCCACCCTGCTCTCCCTTGCTCTGCCCTTGCTCCAAGTGGATGATGAGGCACAGAGTGTTCTGACTGGTCCTTCTGATCCAGTATCTACATGACCTGGATGAAATCCCAGACCCAAAGAGTTTTTCCTTTAACTCCAGCCAGCATTTCACCCCCTCTTCCAGTAAGTGACTGCATCCTCTGCAGCAGCAAGGGCAGTGCCCCCACTCACCACAGCACCATCATCTCCCCATCTTCCAGGATTCTTCCCTTGTTTTTTGGGAAGGGCCCAGGAGAGCATTGGGAGGAAATACCTCAGCAGTATTTCCACTGTCTGACTTAGAGAAGCCCAGGAAGGCTGGGAGCTGGGGGCTCAGCAATGTGACCTCCCCTCCCCACAGACACCACACGTTTCTGTGTGAAAGAGCTCAACCAAGAAGTAGCAAAATTTTCCAGAGGTGACAAGGAAGGACCTTTTGGGGACCATGCTGTGTACGCTTGCATGAGTCGTTGGGTTCCAGATGAAGTGAAGAAAAACTCTCCATGGGAAGCTCCTGACTTCATAGATTGCTCAAACACTGAGCATATTTAACGCAGGGCTGGATGTGATAAACTAGATTCATACAGTGACCCAAGCAAAAAAACAACAGGGGAATGTGGCAAGCAGTCAGTTTTGTGGTCTGAACCTCACAGGAAGGACATGTTTTCAGATCAGACCCCAGCTGTCACAGCGAGGCTGAATTAGAAGGAGAAACAGAAGTGGCTGCTTCTTACTACTTGCAATGCAGTAGAAGTTGCAATGCAGTTGCAATGCAACTTTGAGCTGTTTCAAGACTGCCACTTGAGTTGTCAGACAAAAGCCCAGCCTCAAGGAAAGGCTGATCTACTGAGTTCAAACCAGCTCCATGTCCCCAGATACGATCTTACCATGCATCTGGCCACTAGTCCAGCCTAGACCAGGACTTTGTACTCATGATGACCAGATCCTGCTGTCTTACTCTGATTTCTTCTGATTTATGCAGACGGGTCATGAGGCAGATGTGACAGAATTCACCCTGCCATGAAAAAAGAGCAGTCATGCTCAGGGGAAAGCTCAGCTTCAGCATCATCACCCTGTCTTCAGCACGGTGCTCTAATGAGTGAGGGCTGATTGGAATCTGGTAGAGACCAGCAATAGGGCTGAGAGATGAGGGTAGGAGAGAACTGGGACTGGTCAGGGACAACAGGAGACATCAAAAATGCTGCTGCAGAGGGGCGGGGAATAAACAATTCTTCCTGTCCGTGGGGGATATAGAAGAAGTTGCAGGCTGACATTTGAGTAAGAGAGCCTAAAAACTTTCTAAGTATAAAAATAGCTCATAGTAGAAAAGGCAACAAACCCTTTATGGGCACAGGAATAATCTACTAGTATAACTAAACATGTTGTTTACTTCAAGAAAAATATCAGAAAGCAGGTTTTTTTTAAAGTCTGTTTCATAACTCCCAACAAATCTCCCTCAAGTAAACATCCTTTCCAATCTTCATGTATCTGCTGCATCTTCTAACTCTCCTCCCAGGCAATGATGAATGTAACAAAGCAGTGGGAGGGAAGAAACACAGATAAATATTTTGTAAGTAATGCACTGTATATATTGGGCACAGATAGAAATAGCATTGTGCTCATTCTGTTTTCGTTCTCACCAGCACAAATCAGGAGTAAATCCAGTCACCAAACTCTTTCTACGTGTAAAACTGGAGAAAGTGAGTGGTGAATGAATGTGTAGCAGAGTTGAATGTCAAATTTTTGGTAAGCCAGCATCTTTGTTTTATTATCTAGTCATGCTTCTGTGCAAGAAGGCTAAGTCTAGTCATTATATGCATTTTTCTCAAAAGCCAACACTGTTATGGGATAAACTGGAGACAGTGTGGGTGGAGCACAACAGTATAAAAAATAAAGCGCTGTCTCCTTTTTTGTTTTCCTGTATAAGAACAAATCATTTATTCCCTGCTGGATTTCATGAGTGTGTTATTTACCACTGTTTACTGTAACTAGCTTCCTATTATTACAAAAGTTGGCAGGGTGAGCATGGGTCTGTAGCTTGCCCAGTTGCATTCCAATTCCTTTCTGCCAAAAATTAAAAAATGGGTTTTCCATGCACCTATCACATGTAGGAATATATTCAGCTGCATTTCTTAGTCCTACAGATGCCAACCTCCCTGTCAGAGTGGTCAGGAATCTGTCTGACCCCCTCTCCCCACCGAAGCAGTTTCTGATGGGCATCCTATGAGCACACAGAGGAGCGGGGCCATCCCAGGGCTGCAGTGGAACAAACTCAGCCTGATTTCAACCTGGTTGGTTCAAATGCCACACACAACAGAACTTAACTCAGCCCGAGATAATTTGTCCCAAGGAGAAGGTAACCAGATATTCCTGAGCAACACTTCATCATTTCTGCGTAAAAACACTTTACGGGGTGCTGCTGCCAGGTGGGTTTGTCCAGCCTTCCCCTGGGAAACGTTGCCAAGCCCATCCCAGGAGGAAAGTGGCTGAGCACTGGGGAAAGCACACACAGCCCGTGCCTTCACTTCCCCAGGTGTGCAGGGACAGGGGATGTGCCTGACCACAGTGTGCCCAAGCATGGCCACAGAGGAAAATGTGAAAGAAGGAGTAGATTTGAGGAAATGGCCCCACAAGAACAGCATTATCCAGGGGCAGCCCCACACTGGGCACAGGTGCTCCTCCAAGCCCCACTGGAGTGACACGACCAGGCTGCACAAAGGGTCTCAGTGGTTTGGGTGATCCCTTTGTGGAGGATTTAGCTGAGCTGCCTGTGTTTGCACTGCAGAACCTGCTCTGGGTTTCTGTTTTACGTCTCCAAGAGGCCTGTGCCCTTTGTAAATAGAGGGGCTGAGGCACAGGAAGAGCTGGTGTGCTTGTGAGAGCACCAGCCCAATAAATGGATATATATTTAACTTTCTGCTTGGTGTTATTTTCTTTCTGCTTGGGCAAACAATACCCTGACTGCTTCCTAGTCCTAATCAAACTGAAGGGTACTAATAAAACAAATCCAAACTAATAAAGCACATTTCGTCAGTATTAATCCTCTTAAAGTTATCAGGTTTTCACATCCCTAGATAGGAGTAGTACTGTCTGACATAAAGTTGAGAGATAAAAGTAGGATAAAAGAGCTATTACCATACAACAGCATTAAGTCAAAAATATAATTGCAAAGGCTGAACTTGATTATTATTTAAAACATGTGTTGGGTGGAGGCACCAGCCGGCAGGAAGCATCTGATGCTGATGAACCCATACAACCTCAGCATGACTGACTTTTGAGTATGAATGTAAAAGATTTATTAATTTCATTTTTTAAGATGTTCTATTTGTTTTGAAAACATTTGGGGTTGCAAAACACATGAATCCTGTAACTATTTCCATAAAGCCTGGAAGAGTGGAACAACATTAGAGGGGATGGGGGTGGGGAACATGGGTATGGTTTTTTTTTCTGGGAAGAATTTCCATTAAAATTAAATCTAGTTTAATTATAGCTCCTCAGCAGTGAGTATGTGATTTCTGATTATGTCCCTGGTGGATGCTCAGGTTGGTACTGCTGTGGTTGGATTGAGATCTGCTCCATTTCATTACTTTTTCCTTGAAGAGAAACCTCACTGGTATTCGTGGAAACCATGTGTCAGTTTGTGCAGCGTGTCATTATGTATTATCATATCATACAATTTAAAAAACATTGCATTGTTGCTTCTGGTCGGATTCTCTTTATGTGGAATACAGATGGCATTATTCTAGGTAATTCTCTTTCTTAATTCCAGCCCTCAAGCCAATCAAACAAAGAAAAAAATTGTAGATGGATACAGACTAATTTCTTGGTATATATCCAAAACCCACAGATAATTAGGGATGGGAGAAGCTCAAAAGCTCTGTAGGTTTGGTTTGGATGCACACTCAAGCTCGACTCTTGTGCAAAGCTGTAGGGGAACCTCCATAATTAAGGCTGTGCTCCATTACACTGGTGTAAACAAAGTCAGTGGTTACACCAGGGAAAGAGAGAGCTCAGAAATTGACCTTCTGGCTGAAGATCTCAGGAGAAAAGATTTTTTTGTGAGATTTCTATTACTTCCTGTTTCTGGTCAGGTTCAGGTCAAGAGCAGCTTTCTCACAGTGCTGGAGCACTGGTGTTCCCATCCCCGATGGGCCAGGAGGCACTGGGGAGCATGGAAATAAAGCTGAGACAGCCTTTCACAGTGCAGGAAAGAACCGCCTTGGGCTGGGTCAAAGCGACGGCCAGAGGTCAATTTTTATTTTGTCTGAACTTGTGCTCTGCCCAAAATGGCAGCATGGAAATAACAACATCAGATGTGAGACTCGGTGACAGGGCTGAGCCACCTCACCTGTATGGCACGACTTGGAGATCAGAAACACCTCTCATTTGTAAATGACAGCAATGACGTTTCTGTCCTATTTTTGAGTGTGTCCCCAGTTCTGCTTTTGGTAGTAAATACAGGTTTTTTGTGACCCATGGCTGCTGCTTACCTACACCTCCACCAAATGCTATCACAGCATGACTGAACTCAACAGAGGAAACATAAGCATGAAAGTGCCTGCAGTTCTGTGCACCCCAGGCTCAACACTCAGCCAAAGACAACCTCATGGAAAGGCTCTCTCTGTTCTGCAACTAAATTGGAGGGAAATGTGCCAGGTTGGGGAAGAAAAATACACACAACATCAAATTTAAGTTGCCAGCTACACCCTGTTGGGTTGTACAGCTCTGCGCAGTGATTCCAACATGAAAGGACCAGCGTAGCTTTACTAATAACCTGCTCTCCCCTTGCTTTGGAGATAAGGCTCATCCAGCAGATGACAAAGGCTACAGCCACTATTCAGGGACACAGTTCATCCCTGCAAAAGCAGGGGACACAAACAACAGATGTGCAAAAGAGCTTTAGCAGGAGGCCCAGCCCATTCTAAATGTCTGCTTTAGATGGGGCAGTCCCCATCTTCCCACCTCCTTCCAGAAGTATTGTCACTGCTGCTGCAGCACAATGCAATAAAGAGCAAAACCAGCTGAAACTTTGTGTATTAACGGGCAAACTTTACTGCTTGCAAGGTGAGAATACAGGATGAGTGAGGTTTTTATATGCCATCAGCTGCTCTGCTCAGACACACAGTCGGGATAACTTGGCAAAGATGAGTTTTCTGTTGAGCATTGCAGGAGCCTGGAGAAATAGTGTTAAAAAGGGGAACTTTCATCTAAGGAAATATCCTAAACCACTGATGAGCAGCCTGTGTGAATCTCTCTTATGTCTGAGTAAGAGGCAACATCAGACCCTGACATTGATGTGGTAGTTGCCCTAGAAAAGAGAAACAAAAAAACCCCAAACAAAACAGCATTTTAAAACAAAGACAGCTGGATTGACAGCGACCTACACAGGCAGCTGTGGCCAGCGGTGACACTGATTGAGACAGACTTCCGTAAACTGGTGACAGACTCTGAATGCCAGATCCCACGATCAGCCCTAAATGACACAACATAAAGCTTTATGTAGCTGTTGTGATTAGGAAACTTTCTGTTGTGGTAGGAATGTATGAATATTTTAGCTGCCTAATTGGCCTCCAAACATTTTTCCTTCTTGATCCCTTGGACAAGGATTTGGTGGATGGATCTCTAATTTTAAATGGGAAACATCTTAATGAAATTTTCCAGGGAAAATCTTGAACAAGGAGAAGTCATCTAACTCTAAGAGCTGGGGAAATGCATCATCCCCTTCCAGTGGCTGTCTTTGAAAAGTTTCTTAAGTCCCCTGTTTGTTCTTTTCATTCATCTTTCTTTTTTCCATGTTTATTAGAAAAATCTTCTATGTTTTTCTTACCAGTTCTCAACAGAAGAGCAAAACCAAGACTTCTGTGGTATTGAGTTTACTGCCCCACAGATGGTAATGAGTACGCTACCAGTGCTTTCTGCTGGCTGGAACACTGTGATAATGGAAGTCCAAGACTTTGGGACCACTTCTAACCTTTTAGTTTCTAGTGGATATTACTCCTGCAACATCCTCCTCTTCTTCTGTTTTTCCATGGATTAATAAATTTTTAATGAAGTCCAGGCCGTAATGTTTCTCTACCTACTCAGACAGAGGCCAAAGATTCATTCTGGATTCATTATGAAATCATATGTAGACTATCAGCTGATCCAAATGCAGGTAATTGACAGAGTACATATAATTATTCACCCTTCTATTTGCAAGGTCTCTGGATCAACAAAGAAACCTCCATTACAAGCCCTGCTTGGATCATACAATTTACTGGGACAATTTCAGATTACATACAGACAAGAACAAGCCTATGTCAGCATTGATTTCTAACACGGAAAATTCGCATCAGACACTTCCATGAGCAGCCTGGGATGTGTGTGAGGACATGCTGAGGTTCACATGGCAGCATGTCCACTTGCCATGGTCTCTGCCTGTGACTCCAGCAGATGGTCCTGGCATGTAGAGCCATTTCAGTAATAGATACGGCTTTCTTTTGCCTTTGTCCATCTCACTGTTCAACCAGAGGCTGATGATAGCACTGAGGAAACCTTGGCAGATTTCATCAATGAAAAAACACAACAAAATTCTCAGCAAAATTCTCAAAATTCACCTCCTGCAGACTCAGTTTCCAACATTCAGCCCAGCTGCAGCTCCAAAGGGCACCTGGAATCCTGGATGGTCCTAAGCCTCTCAAAACCACAGTGCTCCTTGGAATGGTGACCTGAATTTGCCTGGAAGCAATGGATTATTATCATAAACTCTCATGCCTGCTTCATTTACTGGAAGAAGGCCACCCAGATGTCTCCTTATCTAAAGGAATTCTCAACTTTCACTTCATCTACTCATTTACCCCTCCCACATCTGTTTGTTTTGTTTTTTTTTTTGTCCCAGAAACCCCATTCCAACCGCTTGGGTCTGCTATAGGATCTGCTTCAGTTTACACCAGCACAGCTCAGCTCTCTCAGTATGGTGCAGACATGATGCTCCATAATGGGCAAAAAGATGAGCATCATGCAAATGCATGAGTGATATTGTCAGCACTTCTAGGAAGTTGCGCACACAGATCTACTTAGTTAATAATGAGACGTGAATACATTCTGTGCACCTCACTGAGCACACATTTAAGCATATGGCTGCTGAGATAGAATATATCCTGCCAGCCTTTTTTCTTAATTAAAGTTATGCAAGTTATGAAATACTTTCCTTTATAATAAGCTCTTATTCCTGTGGAGAAATTTCTATTTGTTTTTATCTCATTTGAGCTTCAAGGTTAATCTTAGTTTAAGAATCTTGCTCGCTGTGACAGCAACCTCATGGTGCTGCAGCCTGATCCATGTGTGGGTGGGTGTGCATCCTTTTGTTCCATGCTGAGGCTGGATGCTGGCTGAATGTCCTCCCTGCACTGGTTTGTCCTAGAGACATTAGAAATAGGTGTAGGTGACTGGGAAAATGGTACAAGAAGGATATTTTACAGATCCAGTTTAGGGCCATAAAAAAACCCCCAAAGGGGCAGATGCAAAATATGTGTTTTGTTTTGCAAGACAAGTAAAATGTGAGATATTTCACTTTCTGATCTACACTGAATAGGAATTTAATTTTGGAATCCTTGATATCTATTTACTTATTTTATTATATGAGTGCAGCAAGTGATAATTTATTCCAGCATGAAAAGAGACGTTAATAAAGGAGAAAGAATAAAGAGCAAGACATTTAGAACAAATTAATATACATGAAATAAAACAGTAAAAATCCCTGCTTTATCCACAAATAAACTTTTTATGCCCTATATACTTTATGACGAATCTCATATCATACCGTACATATGTATTGGACAAATATAGTAGCAATACTAAAATAATTGTTCACAGTTATAGGCACTAAAATGAATATCTGAATTATTTACAGAAGTCCATCTTCCCTCAGACCTTTTGGGTCTACATTAATTTAGGATAATGGCTCAGCTCTTTGCTCTAGTTCATCAGTATTATATTTTTATAACTGGCAAAAGCTGTTATCTTTTCTCTCTCTCTCTCTCTTTTTTTTTTTTTTTAGGATATGTAATGAGTAATGTTTTCCAGAAGGATAAAATGCCACCTTTAAATGCTGCGACTTCTGGCCACCACTTTTGTTTCTCTGTTCTTTGAAGTACTATGGTATTTCTTCCTCCATATCTGCTCTCAAATTCTTCCTTCCTTTCCATGCATATTTCTCCTGACTCCCATTTCAGCCTCTCTGTTGGCTTTTCCTTTTTTGACTGTAATCCTTTTACTGTCTCTCATGACAGTCCCTCACCTACACATTTTTGCTTTAGCTCTCCTCATTTATTCCATTAGATCTTGGATGTTTAGCCACAAGGTCCTTCCTTTGTGTTTCAATTCCATGCTAAAATCATATTCCTGTCATGTGGGTGGGAAAAGAGGTCCTGATGTGTTGTAGGATGTTGTGAGGGCTTTGTCTTGAAGATATCTTCTCTCATGTAACAGGTTCAATCACAAACCCACTGAAATTCTTGTCAAATTCCTCTAAACTTCCATGTGTGCACAGGTGGACCCAACATAACATTTTTTGTCTCTGCTTGTGACATAGAAGGGTACAAGGGACTTGAATACCTTGAAATATTGACTACAAACCATCTTAAAACTGCACTGTTAGCTATTAAGAATTTTTCTGAAAGAAAACAACATTTGGGGGCCAAAATGTGAGCTACTTGTTCCACCTAGGAAGGGCTCTCTCTGCCCCTATAGGGAGGGTATGATTCAGTGCATCCATTGTGTAACCCCATTTAACCATCAAAAATGTTGCCAAGAACTAAAAGATAAAATATAGATCTATGTTCGTTTTTTTTCCCCAGTTGATCTTTTGTGTTTGATCATAAATGCACATTGTGAAAAGATGTCTTATACCTCCAAGCTAAACACTGTTTGCTCCTCATTAGTGATTTATAAATGATATTTTCTCCCTGGTGACATATCTTTTGATATGATTCTCTAATAATAACATCCACCAATATTAAAATAAGAACATCCCCATGTATTGTGATCACCTTCAACCACATTTCCTCACTAAAATTAAATTTTAGCACACCAACTGATATTGTATGCATATATTTGTCTACCATCATTATAAATCTCCTAAGGGTCTCTATAAAATGATAGTTTTGCCTCTTTCCAGTAATTCTACCTAATGCTTCAAAGCAAGAAACTAATTACATGCTGACTTTTCACTAACTTTGATCTTTCCAAACCCATACTCTGAAGTTTCTATAGGTAATCATATAATTACAATATACTAAGTGGGATGAAATTAAGCATCAACTTTTTTTCCCTTCTAAATAGCATTAACTCTTTTTGCAAATAAACATCTAATTTAAAAATATTAATGATTCAGTAGCTTCCTATTTATGATATCCCAATATATAAGCAGGATTTTAAAAAAAATCTTAGTATATGCAGTAACATTTGTAACAAATGTCTTATTCCAAAAGAAAGAGTTTTGGTGGAAGGGACTATATTAAGAATTCTTGAAAAATATGTTTAAGAAAGGCCAAGGATAAACGATAGTGGTGTTAGGAAATTACTGATATTTCTCCAGGGAATCTTTGAGTCTCTCAAAAAAATGACCTCATTTGTATTTTCCCAATGAATTTGTATGATATTTCCTGTAAGAAAAATTGAAAACAATTGTTGCTTTCAGCTGAACTCTACTGCTATAGAAAAAAAAAGTCTTGGATTTCCTCTTTGAAAAATATAAGTTTAGCTTGCTCCTGTTTTCAAGCATAATCATAAGAAAGTTTGATTTTTTAAAGAAAATAAATATCACAGACAACAGAGAAGTAACTGCGCACTTCGATGTATCTCCACTTCATACTTTTAACCTGCTATTTTAGCCATGCAGTAAAACCATAATAAAATCCTCCCATCTGAAATACCATGGCCTCCTCCCTGCCCTACTTGCACACAAATGAGGACACAAATCCAAATTCTAACATGCACAAAGACAACGTGGCTGTCCCTCTCTTTGGGGTATCCCCTCACACGTGGGCGTCTCACTGACCACCACGGGATCTGGCTCCCACCCCAGAGGAGGAGACGGGGAGCTGAACTAAGCCACTTTCATGGCTCCATTATTTTACATCCTGCTCCAAGGAAGAGACTGCTCAGCCTGAGGAAGGGTGGCAAAACACAGCTGTGTGGGAAAACAACTCCTGGAGGAGCATTCAGTTCAAAGGAGGTCTCCAAAGCAGTGCCTGGGCAGCTTTTAGGCTATGAGGAGAGGCAGGATGCTCTATGGCAAATGTGACATCCTAGTTCCTGATGCGAGCAGTGGGGTTGGAACGGTGTGTGGTGAGGTGGTGTTCCACATGATGGTGTTCCACATGGTGGTGTTCCACATGGTGATGTTCCACATGGTGATGTTCCACATGGTGATGTGTCACATGATGATGTTTCACATGGTGATGTTCCACATGGTGATGTTCCACATGGTGATGTGTCACATGGTGGTGTTCCACATGGTGGTGTTCCACATGATGATGTTTCACATGGTGATGTTCCACATGGTGGTGTTCCACATGGTGGTGTTCCACATGGTGATGTTCCACATGGTGATGTTTCGCGTGGTGCTGTTCCACATGGTGATGTTCCACAAGGTGCCTCACCACAGCAGATGCTCCAACACCACCGCTCCTGCCATAGCACAACGGTAAGAGAAGCAACATTCTGCTTTTCCCCTGTCGTTTGCTGCACCTACAGGCTCTCCCAAGCCTGGAGGACCTCCTGCCCCAGCGCACAGCCTTCCTGGGAGAGCAGGGCAGCCAAACCCACAGCCAAGCTCTGGGAGCACTGCGGTCACCCCGCAGGGCCGGACGCCTCCAGCCCAGGGTGGTTTTGCAGGTGACGCAGCAGTGCCGAAAGGAAACGTGTTGTTGGTAAAACCGGCCTCTACCTTTACTACATCCCATATGTGCACCTTGTTTGTCTAATAACACTCAAAACCGCAGAAAAATCTGAACACCACATTCACTTTAAAGCTGAATAAACAAAATTTGTTTTGACTTATCATCAATCATGTCATGTGATCACAGGGCATATTGTGTGCAAACGGCAGTTGTTTTATCTGGAGCTTCAACCTTTAAAAAATTCAAAACAGTAAAGTTGTTTATTTGACACCGGTCCTGACCCCCAGACTTTAGCGCTGCATTCTGACAAAGTGAAAGAAAGAAAACACATTTTGCTTCTTCATTGCTGTGGCATAAAGGAAACCCGACTTCTCGGGAGACTTTTGACACATTCCTTGCATTTGAAATGTACCAATAGGAACTTTATCTCCTTCTTTCTTATTTTTCTAGAAACTGGAGGAAGAGAGGTGTTTACATGGTATCACACATGGCAGCAACTCTCATTATGAGGATCCACAGACACACAGTATGTGCATCTAGCTTTGGGAATTGCATTACTTAAGAGCCCTGTGGTTAGAAAGATGAATTCAGACAGACAATAAGGAGTAACAGTTTGAAAGCCAAGCCACTTGCACAGACTCAGTTAACAAATGATAGGATTGCAATTTTTTTTTCTGAACCAACTTGAAAAGTCATTCCAAACCATCCTGAAAAAAACAGTCTTTTCCCCCTCTTTGTTTCTTCCATCAATAAATGGATGTGAAGAGAATGCAACATAGTACCTATATCTCATTTAATGTTTACCTGTGTATCTGTGTCTCTCTGGGAGAGAGACAGTGTATTTTGTCTTTAGATGTCAGAAATGACAGAGCATCTAAAAAAGCTGCAGATCGTTGAATAATATGTGTCCATTAAGTATGATAATTAAAGTTTCCTTCTTTTTTTAAACCTCTAAAATTAACATCATAATTCTCATCTAAGAATGAAGTGCAATTATACATCAGGAACACCTCAAACTTTCACAGGCAGTTTTGTGCTACTTTAACTTCACCATGCTGAGGACAAACTTTCAAATTCTTAATATGGCCCTGAATACATTCATTCTGCTGTTAACTCCTGAGGCATAAAGAAAAACTCACTTCTGGAGAGACATTTGGCTTACCTCTTCACATGATAGGGCTGTGGCTAGGGAGAAGGTCCAGAACTGATTTCTCCTCCAGACATCCTATTTTATCTTGGTTAAGAGTCCATTCAATTGTGTTTCCTCACATTTTAAAGATGATAAAAAATAATAATTAACTTCGAAATAAAGAAGATGTGATGCTATCTAGTGTAATGTTTTTAAAATGGTTTAAAGTCCTCAGTTACAGGAATATAAGAGCTACCATAAATGTTCTCAAGGAAGGGCTTTCTGGGAGAAGTAATGCCTTTTATTAGATCAGTTGGTATATTTTAAAAACATTGACCTGCTTTTGGACACATGCAGGTTTGCTTCTTCCGTTTCAGCTCTGAGGAAGACCCTAGATAACCACATCTGTCGGTCTAATACAGATGATTATGTACATAAACTTCAACAAACCTGTTTCTGTAACATAAATAATCTGCACGAGGGTCTGTGCAACCTCAGACTGTCTCTGGGAGCAACCAGTGCTGGTCACTTTGGGGGCAGGTGAAGCAGTGCTTGTGCTTCACTCTTACACTTCACTGAATAAAGGGCTCCCCACTGCTTTCTGCTTCTCATCCCCAGCGAATGGCCCACACAATTTCTTTCTACTTGATCTTTTCCTTCACTTTTTCAAGTTGATGCTCAACGGCTTTTCAAATTCTTATGTGTGTTTCCATCTTAGATTTCATTTACCATGGTTTACATGCAGCCCCTGGGGATTAAGCCTTACTGTTAGCTGGTTGGCACAAATAACCTCTTGAACTCACCAGACTAATCCCACTGATTTGTTTTTTTCTCCCTGCTCTCTTTAGTGCATCACCCTGTCACTGCTTTGAGTGACTGCCATGGAAATGCAGCACATCGACAGCAAGTGTATTGATGGGACTTCACCCAGTGGGGTAAGGAATGTAATCACTTACAAACAGAATGGGAGGGGGGAAAGAAAAAGAAAACAAACTTAGTTTCCTTAAGACATGGAGTCTTAGTATCTTCTTTCCTTTGCTTGTGCTGCCCTTGGGAGAAGAGTTGTATTTCCACAACCAGCTGGAAGAAGCTCTAGTCAATGACACACTGTTGGTGTAAGTCGGGTCAGGATCGGATCAGATCACAGAAACCCTCCATTCCTCCTCCCCACAGACTGGTGTGCAGCGAATTGTATTTGGAGGAATAATTCTAATAAAGATGTGACCTTTAATGCCAATTGGTGGTTTTAATTTTGATTCATAATCAGTCACCTCAGTGTGATCCCTTCTGATGTGCGAGCAGCAGTGAGGCCACTGTGCATATTTACACACGAAAAACAAATATGGGCCCAGGGAGGCATCCCATGGGGCGAATGCATGTATTGCAGATCTTAAAAACAGATTTGTACATTACTGTATCCTGAAGCGAATAAAAGTGCATAAATTCCTAGGAATCAAAGATGAGTCAAAGGGAAAAAAAGGCATTCACAAGTAGAAAGCAACCCCCATAGCTCATGAAGAGCCTAATTATGAGAGAGCCCCACAGGCAAATGCAAAGTTACCAACACAATTGCCTTTGGAGCTCACAGAGGGGTCAGATGCTACCCTCAGAATATTATCTTGTGCAGCACAGCACCTGGGTCTTGTGCAGTGCCATTCAAAAAGTGCACCAGAGGACACAAATCACACCTCCTTGTCTGAGGAGGCAGGAGCTGACAGGAACTCACATGGACGTTGTTGCAATGCTTGTGCATTCGAGAACCCTTTTATCATTTGAGACTTTTCTCATTTGAGCCTTTTCTCATTGTGAAGCTTCTCTTGACACAAACATGCTCAAAACTGACGCAATTTCTGTCCCTGAAATTCTCTATTACATCCATAAAAAGCCATAAAAGGTTTCTTTGTGGCCTTCAGCACATGGTCATGGTGAGAGAAATGTAGATGGCATTGTGTGGCAGAAAGATTTTGTGATGCTGGAGGTGCCACTTTCCTGCCAAGACAGAAACCCCTGGTTTTCTCAATTTTGTGAAAGAATTAACAGTTTTCTCTGCCATGTACTACACATGAGAAAGCACTCATTCATCTTGGAGTTAAGAATATGCTTGGAACTGTAATGGCAATTTCATTTTTGGCCAAACACATCTCAGCAAAATCTGCAACATACCCTGAACTGTCTGGAGTGAATGAGAAGCCAGAAATGAACACGAAAGTGAAGGGCACTGAAGAAAAATCATTAGACATAGGGACTGGCTCAGAAGGAAAACAGAAAGAAATACGTTTTTCCTGTCATCCATGGACCTCAACTTCCTTACTGAATACAATCTGACCTGATGAAGCTGCTGTTTGTTTTCCCCTTTTGCTCCAGCCAACCTGAATTTTGCTCTCACTCTCTCACCTACCTCCTCTTAAACCTCTCTTTCCACAGGCTCTTGAAATATGAATTTGCTTTGGGAAATTTGGTCCTTGCTTTACTTCTGCAGCTGCACCAACCAACCTGTGACCACCTGGCTCTGCTGATAAGACTATGGAGAATAAATATGACTGTATGAAGAGTTTGGCTGTTTAATACTACTCCTCTCTTTATAGAAATGCCCTTCATAACCCGAGCGCTGAAGTCATTATGCTAGTCTCCAGATCACTTAACAGGGCTCATCTCTTTTACAATGCTAAGAAGCACCACCTGCTAATTAAAGGTACAATACGGTCTCTTTAAATCCTTCTCACATTTAATATCACATGTATATTCATGTGCTTAAAGGATATATGCACTCTTGCATTTCTGCATATTTCTTCTCTTTAGATACTGCTTTTTGCCTGAGACTATGAACCTCTAATTGATGCCCTGTGCTGCATTCTCGAGTACAAGGAAAGGAGAGAAATCCCATCTATACCTGTGTTCCTTGTTTGTGTGTACAGGGATGTCTTCAACATAGGCGTGGATAGAGATTAGAGGCCCTTTTTGATTGGCCTCACTAGTATATAAAATGCCTATCAGTGGTCTGAGCCCACTTCAAGGGACTGTAACTTCCTGTAGCGAAATACACCCGAGATTACAAAGAGCTAAATGCTCAGTTGGTCCCTGTTATAGTCGGGGGGCAAGGCAGGAGCGCACAGATGTTACTCTGTGATGAGGGAAGGTGCACAGGGCTGTCCTGGGCTCTGGAGCAGGGCTGATTGTGTCTTTTATATACCTCAGTAGAAATGTCATTCTGGATTAATGGCTCATTAGGAGGAGTTCAGGATGGGAGGATGTGAAAAGGCAGAAGAAAAACCTTATCGGTTTAAAATGGAGCATGCTAAGCTTATGAGCGGAAAAATCTAATGCATTTTTCTGCAATAAAGATCTCTCCTCCATGGTCCTAGAATTCCTGAACATAAATATAAAGTTTTCTCTTTATTTTTACTTAATAAGTAAGACCAATTTGTTGTATTAAACTATAGCCCTGTTTTTCTATTTGCTGTGTTGTGATCCAGGAGCATCACATGATTTTGAAAGAGGCAGTTTAATCGGATTCAGAATTCATTTCAGAGAGAATCTAGACTGAGTCAGTATATGTGGTTTTAACTAAAATAATATTTTGTTAGACTCTAATATGATGTTAATACCCATATGAGACAGTGTAATACCATTCAGTGTTCATCTTAATTAACTAACATTAACTATCATTAGACTTTTATATGGTACAATGCACATTACTCCATAACTTCAACACAGATCTCATACAGCTAGATTATAATGCATAATATCAATCATGGTTTTCTCCAAGCTTTCTTAGCACCTAGCTTTGATTTTAAAAGTTAAGGTCAGTGTTAAGTGTTACACTTCAGCTGAAAAAGTTAAAATCAATGTTAATTAACAATGTTAATTAAATGTTAATCAGTTAAATGAAAGCATATTTCATCCACTTCCCTGATAAATTGTGGTCAGGTAATCTTGCATACACTGTTTCAGATGTCATATGAATGTGTCATCACCCTTGGGATGACTACTGGGGAAGTCCAAGACAACCATTCTTGCAAAGATAAAACAAATTGCTTATCTCGGTACAAAGGCAACTAAATTGCACTGGAATTCCAGACTGATGGACCAGAAATTAAAGGCATAGCAAGGCAATGCTGCCATTGCCAGTCTCAGTGGTAGCCATGATGCTACCCTAAATCTGAGGGTTTAGGAGCAATTTGGGTGGCTGTGAGACTTTGGTTCCTCACCCAGTCCCATGGCAATGGAGTCCCTGTGCCTGACTATCAGAGAGAAGAATTTCTGGAGTAATCTTCCTGTGCAGTGTTTGCCTCAAGGGAAAACAGGGGTGCGTGGTTAGTTTAACAAAAGAAAAAGCAGTCAATTTTTTGTGGCTGCAGGTCTTGTCTTTGAAGAAGTCAAGACTCAAGAACTCAAAGCTGCATGAGGCAGCTACCAGCACCTCATGGGCCAAAGTGAATGGGCATGGGTAGCCGTGACTTATCCCTGTTTGAACATTTGAATCCAATCCAATAACAGGATGCTTTATGTTAGTTATTCTAAAGTATTAGATGAATACTGGGAGTACAGAACACTTGAACTATATAACTACCATACCATGAGTTTATCATGTGAGCAGGCACAGTCTAATACACTTTCCTAAAACTCACAAAAGTATTCATTGAAGTTAAAAAATTCTGTATATAGTAGTGTAACTGGTGTATATATACATATATATATGTCTCCCATGTGTATATATAAACATGCACTATCGTATATAATGTATATGTATTACAGACTAGAAAATTTTAAGCAAGATACAGTTCTTCAAAAGCCTTAGAGATATTGCTTACAATTAATTGGATTTGAAATTTATGCTCCAGCTGGATTTCAGTCAAACCCACAGTTCATTGCATGTTACTGAGATGGTTCTTTTGGCTGAGAACTAAGGATCTACCGTGTCATGTAGAAAATCTATTTAAAAAATAAAATAATAAAGCAGTGACATAATTGACTGTAGATATCAGCATTTTGCATGCCAGTGAAAATCAATATTTAAAGTGTGGTTCCACTTTGAAAAAGGTCTATATAAATATATTGTGTCCTCCTCATCAGCTCTGTCTGGCTGTGTGTTCAGGGAGACAACTCCTGTTTCTGCTGACCAAGTATTATCCCTTCCCTTCAATTAGTACTGAAAAGAAAATGCAAATACAGAAAACTTAGCTCTTTGACAAATTCCCCATGAGTGATGCTTTCTGGCAAGTTCATCACAGTGGTTCAGTCTGACCTGATGTGAACACCAAGTGAAACTTTGTCTCTGCCTTTTGTCTGGGCTGGTCATTGGAAATGCTCAGCTGCAAGAGGAAGAGGAGGCTATGTTGTACCTCTACAGAGTTTTGTGTTGTCAGCTTTCCTAGAAGAATCTCTACTGGCAGAGACCCAAATCTCCCTACAAAGGGTATTTAGGTGCCTACAGTTGCACAGACATAGGTGCTCTTCCATAGAGCAGAACCTACAACACTGAGGTCAGACATCTGATCCCTCATATATCTGTCCACCAGGATGGACCTCAAAAGATGACAGCAATTAGCCAGTTGATAGGAACTGGCTAATAAAACCCACCATTTTCAGGAAGAGAAACAATTCAATTTGGACTACAAAGTGAACTCTACTCAGGAACTACAGCCCTGAAGTGAAACATTCAAGCCCTTCCTTTCAAGATGGAAGAAGAACACAAACATTAATTCTTTCCACTCCCTACTTTCCTCCCCAAAAATGGGTACAAGATACAGTTAAATTTCTGGTATTTTCCCTGGCAGTTAGTGGCTAGAACCATATCCTGAGCATGAATCATCCTGTACAGTTGAATTCACAGTGCTCTCAGAGCACGTCCCACCTTTCAGCATAAATATTGCTTCATGGACCAGCTTTTCATGGACTAATTATTTGTTAAAGCTTGGAATCATGGAAGGCAAGGAAGATTTGAATGGCAGAGTAGACAGTAAACCAGGTTGTGATAGTCAATTAGCTCCAGTGTGAGCTTCACAAGGGTAAAAACGTCCTCTCTAACCCCAGAAGCCCAGAAGGAGATAAAGCTTCAGTTCTGCAATGAATTAAACCTGAAAACATACAAGAATTTTGGTGGCTCTGACCGTCATCTCCCTTCCTTTTTCCATCTGTGTCTGTCTGAGATTTCATAGCTGGCTCCACAGGCCATATGAGCAGAAGAAATGTGACTTGTGGAAGCCAGTATCTGCAGAAGATAGGTGCTGGACTGCCAAACTCTGTGAAAACTGACAACTTCAGGATATGCCAAACTTTGAGAGGCTTAATGAAGTCTGAATTTCAGTGCTTCTACTCTTAAGCAACAGCTAGTTGGGATCTTAGAGAGTAAAGTGTCAGGCTAAGTGATGGAAGAGGCAAGTAAGAGTGTAAATCCTGGCTGATTTCCCTGTTTTGTAAACTTAGCAAAAAAAATTCTGCTTCTTCCTCCCCATCTGCCTAGTGTCAAGAGAGAGACTGCTCCTTTCTCTCCCCAGATATCTACCTTGGGCACAGTGCCACTTTTCTGTGGCATGGAGACATCTCTGTGCTCATCCTTCCCATTCCCAAGGGCTGAAGCAGCCCAAGAGGCTCTTCCCGTAGATTTGTGTCTAATGGGTACTGCGGGGAATGGCCCTGGGATGTTTTTCCTTGACACTGACTGAGAAAACTCTCCGGGTGAGAGCCCAGTTCCTAGCAGACTGGAGAGTTTGTTCCATGCTGTTTCTGGTGAATAAGATCATTCTGGGAAGAGATCTTTGGCAGACTCCACCTAGGACAAAGACAGCTGCAGAGCCATCGTACAAGAATTTGTCTGAAAACCTTGAATACGTATGATAAAATACCTAGAATGGCTTTATTATACCAGCTGAATGTGAGGACTTGGCTGAGCGTCACAGAAGAATGTAAGAAAGCATTTATAACCCATGTAATTATTTCTAAGCAGCAGACACACGACTGAGCCCTAGGAGGTAAAAAACAAGAGGTACAAACTTACGCAACAGCTGCAGCGTTGCTGAAACCGAGCGACAGCTCAGGGAATGTCAGAGCACTTCTGCCCTGGAAACTTCACAGTGATGGAGAGAGACTCCTGGCCAAGAAGAGCAGCAGTGTTGATCGTGGGAGAGGTAAAGATCACCCACGCTGAAGGCCAGCATGACCTCGGGGCTCTGCACAAGTCAAACTTGTTTAAGCTTTCTTTGATAAGAAAGCCTTGTTTTTAGCAGCATTATCTCCGTGGTTGTTGTTCCACATCCACAGCCTTTCTATCACATTACTTCAGTGCTGTCTCCCAGTCTCATCCTGCCCAATACTGCTGAATGCAAAAAAAACCTGAACTGCACTGCTTTGGGCACAAACACGGGCTTTTTGTGGAAAATGTAAGCTTCATTTATAATGCTATAACCCAGTTTGCTTGGTTATGCCTTCAGGCCTGAAGAGGATTTCATGAGGCACCAGAACTGGGCACAACCCCCTTGTCAATGCAAGACATGTCCTTTGGGGTGAAGGTAGGCAAGAGAAGCCACGGTATCGCTGACTTGTCACCCTCCTCGCCTGGGTGTAGGAGACACATCCACCTGGGGACACCAGCACAAAAACTACAGCTCCACCCAACGTTTTGGGATGGTTTCTCATTCCCACCTGCTCAGTGCATGGGAACTGCAGCAGGATTTTTGCTTTAGGGAAAAAAACAGGGGTGTGAACAAACAGGAGCAGTGTTTTTAAATAGCTTTGCTACCCAGACATCTGGAGATGGAAAGGTAGGGAGGGGGCAAGGGTAAAGATTTTGGGATTGAGATGAAGGTGTCAGTCAAGGGGCCAGGTGGGATCACATGCCTGCAAGATAGGAAGCCAAAGGAAGAAAAGTCTTGGGTTTGGATTCTTGGGTTTTGATGTGCTTGTTGCAGGAGTCCTTTGGTACTTGGTGAGAGATTATTTTGGAAATAGAGCACATCATGCTGCAGGTGTATTTGGGAGTTATTCAGTACTTTAACAACTAAAGGAAAACTTAAAGGAAAAGCTGTCCAAGAAGAGATCTTGAGGGGTGGGAACAGGGGATCTGGCAGGAGGGATGAAGAGGGCTCACCCCCTCACAGCCTTCCTTCATTCCTCTCAAAATGGATGGGACATGTAAGGAGGTGTCAAAATTGTTGTTTCTTACTACATTGAAAAATCTCCATCCTATCCTATAATGAAAGCCTTCTTTTATTTTTTTTTCATCCAAGAGAACAGTGTAGTAACGAACTGCCAAGAAAAGAAACTGCTGTGAGTCACTGAGGAAATTTAGTAGAAATGATAACACTTCACAAAAATGAAAATTATTGCATTTACTGTACATGGGAACAGTAAAAAGTCCTTTTTTATTGCTCTTGGAGCTGAATAGGAAGGGACTGATATTTCCACACTGGTATATAATATAATTTGCTTGCCAGCCATTTGTTTTTCTCTTACATGCAAGTTGTTTTGACAAATTTCTTAGCAATTCAATACTCTTGTCAGAACCTGTGCATGGCCATTGTGACTATGTAGGAGTCTAATTTTCTGGCCTTTTTAATTTTAATAATCCAATATTTTATTTCTCAAAGGAAAGTCTAAAGATTTCTGCCCAGCAGCATCTGGCACTTTCTGTTTTGCAATACTAATCATAACAATAATAAAAACATGGAAAATACAAGAAAAGTGTCTCTAACATCTTTTATGGCTGAGGATAAACAAAGAGATTTTTTTCCATTCATCTCTTCAATCAAACATATCTGAGTAGTATCCCTGTAGAAGACATCAAAGTTTAGTATATTAAATACAGGATTTCCCAGCCCTAGTCTCAGTGGAACATAAGAGGATGATGCATGGAGTAAAAAATTTAGTTACCTTATTTTTCATCTGTGGATTTGGTTGCTTTCCTAACTGTTTTTGCTATTTATGGAACTCACATTATAATGAAGACTGTTTTTCAGCTGCAATGAATAGGACTTTCTGCTGCTGACTGGAGCTTTTCAGTCTGGTATCATAAAGACAGATGAATAACAGTAATTTTCTAATACGTTGGTCAGTGATCTGAAGATTTACTTATTCAAGGTTTCTTGGCTAAAATAAAATTACTTATAGAGGACCAGTACAGACTAGATGCAGTACTGACTCCTCCAGATAAATTCTTAGTTGAAATGAGTTAAGGGGAAAGATTTCCTGCCTTTGGTATTTGAGCTAATAAGCTTGGTAAGGCATAAGCGGGTCTTAAGTGGGTTTTCAGCCTTATGTAGACAGTCTGGGTAGGTGAGAATTTGCATTCTGTCTCAGACAGAAGCATGGATAAATGCAAACCAACTTGTCTTGGAGAGAGAGGGAAGCTCCTCTATAAGCCGCACAGAAATATGTTCCTTTGATCAACATAAACTAGAAGTCTGAGCTGGTAAGTTCGTTAAACCTGGGTTATGGAAAAGTTTAGCTCTGTAAAACAAATTAGCCCATCTCAACAGAAGCTTTTTTCCTCATCAGTACCCAAATGAGGTCTTTCTCTTAATTTTCAGAAAAATCTTCCAATAGCCAAGTACCTGGAACAGAGGCCAGGGACTTGTGCATGGGGGCTTGCAGAGATAAGAGGAGCTCCAAACAGTACATGGAGAGTTCCTTTGGGAGATGCCACCTCTACCATGAGGAACTTTTGGCAAAGTGGAGACCTTTTTGAGTAAATGCAGACCTAACCAAGGCCCATTGACTGAGATGTGCTAGTCTGAAGTGTTTAAGTTATGCTGCCTGACTTCAGAACCTAGAGAAACTAAGAAGGGCAGGGAGTTCTGATACAAAGTATTAGTTAATCAAGCCCAAATATACATCTAAGCTTCTTATCCTTAATTTGTTTTTCCTTTTCAAAAAGTTTTAACAGCGTTTTCTTTCCCATGGAGTTCCCCTGGACTTTAATTTTCTAGTGACAGAAACCAAACACACAAGTCAGCTTTACTGCGGAGGAGAACCAGCTCTAGTGTGAGAGATACATTACAACATGCGAGAGAGGAGTGTTTGTTTTTGTAAGGTTTAAAATATTGTTTCTTTATTTTCCACCCTAACTCTGAGAACTTTGGCATTTGACTAATTTACCGTGCGTTTAAGGCTGGTAGCAATATTGGAAAAGAAATATGATAATCGCATGCTGCCACAAAGCATTCTATACCTCGCTCTCTTTTCCAGCTCTAGTTTCACATGTGTTGGTTCAATGGAATATTCAATAGACATTTATAGGAAATAAATTGAGAGATGAATGTAAACCATATGGCATCTGGAGGTTTATTTGTAAAGCCCCTGCATCAAAGCTTTCTCCAGATCACACCATATTAGCTATGTTTTTCCAGTCCAGCAGAATCAGGAAGGTAACCACAGACTTCCTTGATGGAAAACACATGAAAAACAGAGCAAATCTTAATATGTAGCTAGAGCAACTGTTCAAGTAGCATCATTTAGAATAATTTTATTACTAATGTGTAAGGAGCATTGTTTAGTGATGAATTTCAATCCAGAAACCAAATGCAAGTTCATTTTCTAAGCTTCCTGACCATTAATTTGTAGAACTCCAAGACCATTAAAATGTATCAAACCATACATAATTAGTGTTTGTACTTTTAAAGTACATAGGACAATTCAAAACTTCCTTGAAATGTTGCACTGGAATTATATAAAGATATTTTTTCCACACAAAGCATTTCATATACTCAATCACATCTTTCTAAATAATAAAAAATATTGATTGGGCTGAGTGAGAAATTTGTTTCAATCTTATTTATTTTTACAGAAAAAAAAGCTTCTCTCAATCTGAAATGCTTACTGTTTTCTGGAGTTTGGCAACAGCCAACAGTGCATCTGAAGTCAAATTAAATTGTATTCTCATACAGTATGTTTCATAAATCATTAGGAAATGTCAAGAGCTCATATATAGTTGTGTTTTGAGGTCTTTTTAAGTTTCCACTTACTTTCCAAAATAGTTTTCATTTTTCAATGTCAACCCCTTTTCAGCCACTTAGACCAGCTCTAATGATTTGTGTGTTAAATTTGCTCTTCACATGAATATTTTTTAATAACCCATTTAATATTTAATATGCTGCACATGTTTGCTGGACCAATAAGTTACAAGGTACAATGCCAGCTCCACATTTGTACTCCCAGCAGTGAGAGTATTTACCTTGAGCAACACGCTCAAGAAGTGAAGTTTGTGGGGTGGTTGACTTACTTTTCCTTATGAAGCCTCATTCAAGGAGCATTTTTGCCCAGGATGAGACAAGGGACTAGGGCCTGTTTCAATACTTAACTTCTGGTAGACACTTAAGTCTCCTTGACTTTAATATTAAACATGTGCTTGAAGACAGACATAAAATGCACTAGCATCTGTAGGAATCTTTCCACTGACTTTAATGGGCTTTGGATTGCACCCTGATATCTCAGCTCAAAATAGCTGTTATTACAGTAATAAATGATTTGTAAAGCCATTCTTCTGAATAGGTACATTTATACTAAGAAATCATAATGACTTCTTTAAAAACTCTTACACTGCAAATTGATACATTTGGAATAATTGCTCTCCTCTTCATTAGGGTTTCACACTTCTGTAGCACTTTCCAGACCAATAGTTTGAAATCTCATTATGGATTTAGATAAGTACTTCTACTCCCATTTTACAGATGGGCTAAAGGAGGTGGAGAAAATGGGCCTCATCCAGAGTAGGAAACTTCCCATTGACCCAGGTAGGTGCTGGACTGCAAGGTCCAACCTTCCAGAAGATACAAAGGCACCTATTTCACAGCAAAACCTGTGGAGTTAAATATCTAAAATATTTTGTGTATTAGCCAAAAAAGCCTCATGCTCCACCAAAGCGCAAGATGTCAGAGAAGGGTTTTATTCACAAATCCTACTCTCCAGTGATCTATCAACAAAGTAGCTCTTCTGTAATATTCTAGCAATTTGGGCACAGGGAAGTGAGAACATTATTTTAAGGTCCTTGTTAAAGTCATGAATGAATCAATGAGCAGCATCCAGGTTCCAATTGGAAATGCTCCCCAGTCCAGGGTGGAGGGAAGCCCAAGGACATGTTTGATAGTGTCATAGGAGTCCCATGGTACTGCACAATTGGCTACTTTCCAGGCAATTTTTTGATGGGGAGAATTTCTGCTTGGAGAAAAATGGTAATTTATAACATTGGACTAAAAGTCTTAGACTTCTTACCTAGGTATTTTAATTCGTGCTAAGCAACCAGAATCCTGAATAAGCAGCAATGAAGTCAGAAATGAAATAAACCTTTGTGAAATCCAGCCTTGGTTGTTTGAATTTCAAATACCTTCAGAGTTCGGGTAATGTGTGGATCGAGAATTTTAGCTTGAGTCCATCTTTAGTTAAAACTCTCTTCTCCTCATCAATCTCATTCATTCATCAACATCCAGGTTAGCCTTTAAACATATGGCAGTCAATGAATGCTACTCACAAACCTTAGAAAATAAGTATGCAAGCAACATCAGTTTAAAAATATGCAGCTAACTGCTGGAAGCTATTAAAACCCAAATAAACAAAAGAGATTATACTTCAAAGAAATGTCAACAGTTTTTCCTCTCCTAGAACAGAGCAGTTTTCTTTGCTTCTATCCCCAGCCACATCTGGAAAGTGCTTACTGCTTTACATATCTCTAACGATAAAATTAGTTTATTGATTTTTCAGAATTTCCTGATAGATTTATGCAATTTCCAAAACAAAGGTAAACTCACATCTCAGTTAAAAAAACCCTGGTGGTAACTACAAAGAATTCACAAAATCATAAAAACATAGAGCTATGCAAGGGAACAAAACGAGTCACTTGCTAAATAATGCTGTACCTCTGTGACTACTGTCAGAGAGCAAGAAATTGCAATTTTAATTACTTCCTTCTATATAAATGAAAAAAAAAAATCTTAAAGCTAATTATGGCTGATGCAAAGTTGAAATGAATCTTCATTTCCAAATAAATAGAAAGATTTTAAAATGAAATCTGCATATTTCATGGAAAGAATTAAAAAGAAAAAGGAATAATAAATCATGACTACAGATTCAAAGAGCTATACAAAAATTAGATCTATTAAAGTGTCTGCAACTCTGTGTAACTGAAAATTTAGGCTCTAATTTCCACGATAGCAAATTGTGTCATTTTAGGCAGTCCAAATGTTGGATTTTTAATTTGCTTAAAATTCCATATTTGTAGCAGCCAAAGCCTTCAAAGACTGTTAATTTGATTTTGGTTTACAATTAACTAAGCAGTAGCAACTTAGCCTATACAAAAGACTGCCAAGAAAAATGATATCTTTGGTAAATTACCAAGGATCAAAATGTGGACAACAGATTTCTCCCCTCCCACCCCTCCACCCCCCTGACTATTTTTGACTAACAATGATAGTTTTGATAGAGAAAAAGTATTTCATAGAAAATATAATGACAAGGTGCAAATTTTGCCAAACAGTCCAGAATTTCAAAAGTAGTGGTATATATTTAAAGGAGACACAGAAAAACCCCAAAAAACCAAACAATTTGAGTATTAAACTTACAGCAAGTGCTCTGTAGTCAAATAAAAAGAAAATAAACTCTAAGAAGACTGCTGCAGAATGGGAAAAAGCAGGTCTAGTTTGTTTATTTATAAATTGGTAACAAGTAGATTCTTTCGCACTAACTAAACCAGACAGTAATTATAAACACAGATTGGTTAAATTCCCTGCACCCTATCAAAGGAAATGAGTTCCTCTCTTTTCCAAACATTGTCATTTGTTTATTGAGCCTCTTTTGGGCTTGATTTCATTAAAAACGATGTAAAGTCCACATCTGCAACCCCCAAAACAATGTTAACCTTGTTAAGCTGGTCCAGAGTCCTCATTACAAAAAAATTTGCAGGCAACAGAACCAAGCATTTTAAAAGGGAGCCCTTGGAATACAGAGCAAAGAATTTGGATTATTTTTGTTCCATTACAGAAAACTTATATTGCTATGCAATAGAACAGGAAGCAAACAGTAACCGCCTCAGTAGTTCTGGATAATTAGTTACCTAAATTCTCTGAGGTGAACAAAATGTACTTAGATGGCAGAACATTACTGCTTGTGTGCTGAAACAACAGAGTAATCTTAGTTAAAATGAAAATCACAAATACAGGAGGAAAAAGTCATGTTTAAAATCATTAGTCTTTATCAGTAAAGTACAACCGAGTTCCCTATTAGAGTAACAGTTTTATTAAAAAGGGGATGATACTGCTTATAATAGCTAGCCTCAGATATCAGATTTCAACAAACTTTAGCACTGTAGACACTATTAAAACGTCATTATTAGAGTTGCCATGCTTGAATGATTTAAACTAAAGTGAATTTCACATATTTGTTGGAAGACAGGAATAATAAATCCTGGGGCTCAAGCTGGTAAGAGCCGACCTGGACTTTGCAGACAAAAAGTTAAGAAGTTTTGTCCTGAGCATTGCTGGGAGGGGGGTTAGTGAAACTCAGTCCTGTGATGAAATCTGGTGGTGAAATCCTGCTGGAAGAGCTGGAATGCGACTGAGGAGGTTCAGTGTGCAGGAACCCCTAAGCATTGGTGCCGTAAATTGCCCAAGGTGTCAGTGAAATGCTGGGGAGATGTTCTCACACCTGGTGCGTGTTCCTCGTGGCCAAAGCAGGAGAGCACAGTGGGAATGACCCCCTTTGGGGCAGATCCCTCTGTCCCCACGGGTTGGTTGTCTTGACCACAGTGTCCTAAGATGTGCCTGTGATTAAGGCTTGTTCCCATGACTTAAGAGAAAAATGCACACCAGGGCAGCGGGATCAAAGACAGAGTAATGGGCATCACCTAATGCTCCTGGAGCAATTATCCTGACAAACTGCAGATGTCTTCACAGAGCACATTGTATTTATTTACTGATTCACAGCAGCACTGAGCAATTTGCTATCACACAGCCACCTCCTCTGGTCGGGTAATGCTGGGTATCTCCCACCTACGGTGAAGGCAAATCAAGGCAAAACAAATGGGTTCCCAAAAGGCAAATCCTCTTTCCATCACTGTTACTGCCCTCCTAATGTTCCACGGATTGGCTCCTTGATCATGTATCCGTACAAAATTTTTGTATGCAATCTAGCTAAAAATCTGGTTTATGGCAAGTTTGCTCTTACTTAGGTTTTCAAATACAGCAAGTATTTTGATAAAAAGAAGATAGTACTTGCTACTTTTTGCACTCTGCCACCATTTAATGATACTGAATAAAAATGGTTTTGATTTTTCAATATTATAATCGAAATAAAAATTAAAATGTATTTGAAGATTATGTCTAAAATAAAATAAAGAAGGACCATCAAGAAGAGGGGAGCATATTAACATTCATTTTCATTTCTCTTGGTATATTATTCCCTCTGAGCCCTTATGTATAACTTTAAGTTTGACCCCATACTGAGATTTCCAGCTTTGCTTGTCACAGGGAATTTGGGGCAATTAATGTCTTGAAAGACTGTGCTTTTAGAATAATTAGGTCAGGAACTTTGTCTTTCTAAATACTCTGCTATTTCTCAGGAATATCCATGGATTCTTAAAATAATAAGTTACAGTAACACTGGGCCAGATCCTCAGCTGGTGCAAAGTTGGCTTTTCTTCATTAACTTCAAAGGGACTATGCTGATTTACACCAGCTGAGGGAAGATGTGGCCCACAGTGTCCAGGTGGATTTAAATCATACACATGAGAAATACCTCAGTACATCCAGGTCTGTACTGAGGTTGAACATAAAAGGCCCGAGTAGCGGGAAATCCATCCCTTTTTATTTTTAAATGCTCAAATGTTTACCAGCTGACCTTCCCCTTTACTGCAGATCTGGGAATCAAGGTGCATACAATAAAGTTCAAACCAATCAACTGCTTTCAGCTGTTCTTGTGCAATGAATTTTTAAACATTTGATCATTAAGACCAATCTATATGCAGGTCAGTTTTCTGAACAGGATGGGAACAGTTTGGGAGCAGATGCCAAGGCACTGACTCATGAAGAGGGACTGTTAAAATAACACAGAGAGCACATTTATTTTGGGCCACCCATCAGGTGAACACTACCAAGACCATCTCTTTGCTGGATGGATGTACAGATCAAGACAGTTAATCTCTAGCAGAGCACCTTTATTAATTGAATGGCAGCACACTGGCAGGGGAGAACTCACCAGCCTTGAGGTGGTTATCTTACCACAAAGAAACTTCTCTGCAGGTTTTGGTCCTTCTCCAATTGATAAATTCTCTAGAAATAGCACTCCATGCTGCTATTTACTTGTTTATTCCACAAAACTGACTTGCAAATGCTCATAAATGTGTGGAAAAATTTCAGCTGTGACTGTTTGTGATATGTTCACTTCCAACAGCTACTACTCTTAGTTCACAGAATTTGTGGTGGGCAGCAGCCTTGGGCTATTGATCCCTATCCCCAAATCACTTCACTTTTGTCAGTGGGTCACTGGCTGTGCTCAAAAGTCCACATTCACCACCCCAGCCCCATTTTTGGGTACCTGGGCCCTGCCCTTCCCAAGACCTGCTGTCTCACCTGGCCCACATCAGTGGGAAGTGACCTGGAGGTGAGTCCCTCATCGAAAGGCAACAGGACTTAGGCAAATCATGGAATGATTGATTACTTTGGGTTGGAAGATCATCTCGTTCCAACCCTGTTCCAGAGCAGGGAGAGCTTTCATGAGACCAAGTTGCTCGAAGTGCCATCAAACCTGACCTCAAGGTTCACACAGTTACAGGCAACCCAGGGTGGAAGAGCAGGAGACTCTCACAAGTCCATTTAGAGATAATTAAGCTTGGATGGTCTTTGGACACCCAGGTAATGAGTCGTGTTGAATGGGGGTACAACGTAAACCTTTTGTTTCCTTGAGATGATATGCATTATATCTGGTCTTTATTTAAAGCCCTCCAGCTTTGAAACCAAGGGGGAAAGCAGGCCAATTCTGGCAGGAATAAAGGGGGGTATTCCATTTTTATTTTATATCTGTAGAGGGGATGATCATTGAAGCTTTTCTGATTTTATCAACTATCTCAGAAGAGGCCTGCAAAGCCAGAGTTACTGTTCTGAAAACCCATTCCTAACCATTGTAGAGGAACATTTTGCAATTTGCCTAATCTATATTGATTATTCATTGATTGAATTCTATTTTCTTCCATTTCAGTATTCATGATTGCCATGTACGTAGTTGTTTTTGTACAGAAGTCTTTACCTGCATAGAGTGTTGCATCTAAACTAAAACCATCCAGCTAAACTGCCACCTTGGTGCTCCTGGAAACACCAGCCAAACTATGAGAAGGGTCCAACTGAGACGTTTGATTTGTGAATGAAATTTAGAAGTCACAAATATTTCCTTTCAGCATTATCCCAGTTCTATATCTGCATCAGTCTAGGCGTGTAAGAAATTAATTACCCAAAGAGATCCCCAAATATCATCTAACTTGTGCTTAGTGCTAAACCTGAACCCTTGAAAAATGTCAGCATTGGATTTGAACCACTTAGAGAATTTTAACAAAAATTTTTGGAGAGCATTTTCAGGTGCTGAAATCTGCCAAGGTTTTTGTAGATTATCCAGACACCACAACATGCTGGTAGCCAACTAGAGAACATTTGTTTCACACAAATGATAACATTTGGGTTTAAGAACCAGTTGAACAATATGACTTATTACTGCAGGCTGACCCAAACCATCCTTGCAACCGCATGGGGCAATGAGGAATAGAAAACAGAGAGCTGAAGGGGCAAGTCTGATTCCAGCTCTTGCCAAACACATCACCTTGGCAAGTCACCCAACTTGTCTGTGCCTCGGTTACACTGTCTGAAACACTGAGATAATAACAATAGTCACCTTTGAAAAGAAGTGAGAGATCCTCAAACAAAAGCAGCGATAAGTGTGAAATATTCATTATAATATTAAAGAACAGATGGCCAAAGCAGAGATCCAGTTAAAAGGACTGCACAAAGTTATAAGAAAGCTCTTGGTGTGACGTATGTGCTTTACGATGTGCATTCCCTCAGACAATACATGATGAGTCGGCTGCAGCAGTTTATGTTCTGGATTAGAGCATACGCATAAATAAAGCTATGTTTTTATGTGATCCCAACAAATAAATGGGAAGCACGGACAGGAATGTCTAGCTGATGGAAAAATGAGACACCACAAACAAACCACAGCTTGATGATAAAAAAAAGAAGTCTAAGATTTATATGGCACAGCTGGCTATGTGTAGTGCTTTTGTAAGCCTACAGCATCTGGTCACTTGTTTTAAATGTCTGAATAGATAAAGGCCTGGACCTTGCACAACTGGGGAAAAAGAGGCAATGTCTCATGGTAAACCACACAGCCATGCATTGCACAACCCCCGGCGCACGTGGGGATGTGTCTGGCTCAAACACCAGGTGAGAAGGGGTGGGACATCTCCGGCACCACAGGGCACCACTGTCCAACTGCACGTCTGTCCTGCAGTCAAAGAACCACAGATATCCATGCAGCTATGTTTTTCTGAAGAAGCTGTGCTGGAACTAAGGCGTCTCTTCTAGAAGGACATCCAAGCACAAAGAGAATTGACAAAAATTTCACCCATTTCTGTGAGCTCCACTGATTTAGAGTGATGCTAACATATGCCGCTGGAGAACCTGCCCCATTGCCCTTCAGCAGCTCTAAGAAACCACCCCAAAGCACCCCAGATATCCCTTTATGAACATAGGTGGTGGTGCTTCATCAGTAAAAACTGGGTAGAATGATGAACCCTGTTGCAGAGAGCAGGAAATTGACCCTCTTCATGTTTTTCTTGCAGAGTATTCAAGTCTTCAATTTTTATCAGATTTTTACCTGAATTTTCAAGATACATTGCACAACAAGTTGTAGGAGAAACATAGTCCCAGATGTGGTGTGAGTCACTCCCCAGATGGAGGGAGTGGAGCTTGTTGGGCTGCAGGGCAGCACCACAGTAGCAGTGGGGTTGGCCAAAGGGTGGTGAGAAGGAAGAGAGGAAGGTACATTTTACATTTGTATATGAAAAATATCTATGGAAAGTCAAGACACTGAGTGACAAGAATAATAAAGTAGAGCAGGAACACAATGAAGACAACCAGCTAAGTCCCAAATTTGTGCAAGCTGTAGCAGTCAATGGAAGAAGTTTCTAAGACTTAAAATATTTCTCCAGCTTTTAAACCTGCCATGCTTGCATTGGAAAGGTAAGATGTGGTAGACCCAACCTCCTATTTTTTTTTAAGTCTCACAAAAACGCAAAGGTTTGTGCTCCCTCTGTTGGCTTAAGGAAAGAGATTTGATTCTGTTTTGTTTTCCCCACAAATATCATCCTTCATTTTGTTCTGACATCAGTGAAAGGACAAAAACGCATTTGTGTGACGAGATGTTATTTACACTGAAGTTTCTCTTGTTTAAACAAGAAAATGGACGTGCTAATTTCAGCTCCATCCCAAATGCAAAGAAAATGAATAAACATTTAATAAACCAACTGCCAAACTGGAGGAAGATTAAAGTATTTCAGTACTGCAGAAGGAAATACTGCAACCAAAAGAGAGATAAAACCTCATGCACAAAGTTATGTCACAGACAAATCAGTTGGTGTCTGCAACATTGTTCAAGAGTCTACAGAAGCCTACATACCCCAAAATGTGCATTGCTCATAGCACTTTCTACTGCACCTACTTTTCTTTCAGCATTGAAAAAAAAAAAAAAATTAAAACTGGGTAAGATGAAAAAGTCCCATTGCAAAACAGAACTAGATGAGTGTGAGTCTGAGATGATATAGAAGATGAATAAGAAAAAAGTGTGACAGAAGGATGGATCAAATTATTGCAATTTTTTTTCCTCTGGTGTTAATTATTTACAATGTATGTTTCTTATCTACAATCTGTTTTTCACTGCATCTTTATTCAGCACAAGGGAGCCCTGATCTTGGTGGGTTTTTAGCTGTTACTGCAACACAAATATGATATTAGAGACACTTGTTCAATTATTAATTTTTAGGAACAGAATGTAAAGTCATTATGTACAGATTATGAAATGGTTTTGGTTTAAATACACTAATGACTTAGATGCTTGTTGGAAGAAAATGGCTACACTTTGGCCCTGAGAAGAGGCTGAATCCAATGTCTCTGTGCCTAACTCATGACCTTACCCAACACTCCCAAATTTAAATGGGTGAAAATTGAGAGGTGAGGCAATGCTACATGCCAGATGTAGCGTTTGGTGGCCTTGAAATTAAAAGGTGAATTCCCAGCCTTCATCCATAACCACACACTAAGGCATTGCATTAAGGCAAAAACTAGCAGGCTGTATAACTACTGCAAAGCACAGCAGTGGAAAGGGTGTCCAGCTGACCCTCAGCTCTGAGTATTTGACAGCAGCACCAGTCCATCATCCCCTGTTTGAACTGCTGGCTCCCCATCCATCCCCCTCCTTGCCTGGCTGAACTTGTTTGTTGCTGGCTCCCAGCCCAAGACTTGTGACATTGCAATTAAGCTGGGGTGGCATGTGGAGTCTGTAGGTATTTTAGCCATTTTGCCAAAGCTAGAAAAATCCTGACTGAACTGGAGCAGGAAAACAATTTGCTGAAACATCACCTGGAGCAGGAAGTTATTAGATGCTTGAGTGACTTCTAGAACAGAAAACTATGTATGAATATGTACACGAGGCAAAACAGATGTTGTCTTGACCTCTGCACACTGGAATCTTATAGCTGTTCTGTTTACTCTCTGCTGTCCATAATGCATCTTTAATCCAGGTGCTGCCACTTATCAGGTATCTACATCTCTTGTTTAAACAAATGTTAACTGAACTTGACAGCAAAGGGGACCCCTGCAGCAAAATCGGCAGAAGACAGCTTTAAAGCTACCTTCAGTTCTCACTCCTGAAATAACTGAAGTTTCGTGTGACTAGGTAAGGAGTGAGGGTAGAAAGTTAAACTTTTGACCCCATCTCCATGGGATTTCATACACCGACTGCCTGGTTCTCTGGCAGGGTGTAAGGCTCCACTTTGCAGGCAGGAGGAGAGCTGGTCTTCAGGAGATGGCAGGAACCAAGCCATAGGCTCTGTCCCCTGCCCATCAGCCTCTCCAGGGTCCTTTGAAGCAGCACATCTCTTCCAGGGCTATCATTGTAACTCCTGATTGTGTCATAACTACTGCTGGCATCATAAAATATTCCTTGCACTATGGCTGCTGCCACCTGCTTCCCCCAGGGCCATGTCCTTGTCTCCATTGGAAAGAGCTGCAAGAAGGAGCTGTTGACCATGCTGTGAGTGTGAGAGAGAGATGAACCCCAAGTCCTCCACTTCCAATCCTTGCAGCAGGGTTTGCCTTTTTTTTTTTTTTTTAATTAGGGTTTTTTTATCAGTGACAACCTACATAATATCTTTAGAGCAAGACAAGGCCAGAATGCTCTGGTGCCTGTTCTTACATGATGTCCATCACCCTGGCAGCAGAGCATCTCCATCAAGGGCTGCAGGTTTCTGCAGTCCCTGTGCTCCCTTGGGAAATTACACAGCCGCTGACAATAGGTATGAAATTAAACTCTGTCACCTCTGTTTCTGGGGCAGCCCTATAACTGTTCAGCCATGAAACAAAGACAAAGGGCACTTAAATAAGGTTTTGCAGGGAGGTTCTGAGCTTTTCTCCTTCCCTCTCTCCTCCCAGCTCCTGGAGCACACAGATGAGACAAAGGGTTTTCAGACCCCCACAAATGCTTGCAAGGAAATTTTTAATGCTGAAGCTCAAGAAGCACCACCACTGCAAGAAGATCAGAGTGAGGGTTTGCTATCAGCAGAGAGCCAGGCAGCATGGTCATGACAGAGTTTCATCCATCATAATGGATGTGATGGAAAGTGCCCTCATTTCAGAGCTGCATTGCAGACTTTTTGGTGCCCAGTGGGGAGCAGTTTACAGGATCTTAGCACAGCTATTTCACCATTCAAATGCTGCTGAGGAGATAAACACTCTTCTCCTATAAATAAATTCTCCTATCAGAGCTAACTTTGGATTGAAATTTGGCTTCTGATTGACTGGATTCAGTTTTTCTGAAGTGTCTGTCATTAACTCTTCAAAACTGCTGCAGGAACTCAGAGACAATCCAGCACACATTATATGATCAACCTATCAATATTGCAATTAAAACTGGATTAAGGCCATAGCAAATAGGTACTGGTACCACTGACAACTGTGAGAGAACACGCTGAAACTCTGTCAGGATCCTGCTAGTCAGTTGTGTATGAAGAGTTTAGGAAATCTCAAAAATTGGGTGGAAAGGATTTGGATTCAGCATTTGAGACAAATCCCTGAAGTTAATTTTGGAGAATCAAAACAAGAGTTTTTGTAGAACCATGGGAAGACACTTTGCTAAACTTCAAAAAATGGGGAATAACGTGGGCTTTTGTTCTTCTAATAAAAGAATAGATCAATGTAGTAAAAAGCATGTAACTATCCAAAAAATGTCTTTTGGGTATCAAAAATGGATGTGGGATGAGATTTATGTGCTTTTCTGCAGACTGGGAATGCTGCTGGTTCACAGCTAGAGCTCGATGCCCAAGGTCTGTCTTTTGCAGCTTCAGTGAGCTGTGTCTGCAAGCAATTCCAAGTGCAAAGTTAGAGGTCATTAAAAAAATCAAACATTTTTGCCCCTGCAGAGGCTCAGGGTGGGGACATGCTGAAATAATCACCTGGAGAACATTCACTTGAGCTATGGTTTTCTGTCTTACATCCTTTCCTCCTAAAGCCAGTCCTTTACCTCCTGTCACTTCATCAGAAGACAGAAAGGGAAGAAAGATCAGGTCAAATATCACCACTATCACACAGAAGACAATTTCTAGAACTCCTTCATTTCCAAGGTTCCTTCCTTAATGTCCTGTGGAAAGGAGGTCTGGGCAATAAGACTTTGCAACTTCTTTCATGAAACACAGATACAAAGGAAAATCACATTCCGAGTGTGATACCTGATATCAGGTGGTGGTGGACTCAGCACATTGTCCAAAATGTAATACATTACTGCTGAAGCTGCTGAATATTCTGGTTATGCCATATATGTATATATAGTGTACACATATTCCTTCCTGCCTTCAGCTTAATAAGCTCCCCTTTGCTCCTCTGCCACTAATTTATGTTGGGGATTTCTACTGATGCATGCTTACAGACCTGTTATACACTGAGGCAAATATTCCTACGTTGGCTGGACTACCCAAGTCTATTCTTGAAGAACAAGACACAGAATTTATTGGGGGAAAAAAGAAATCTCTTTGCATAGTATTGGGAGGACTGTAATTTTGACAAAACATTTAACTTTTCTCCCAATATATTTGTTATGTAACGTGCCACAAGTGTGTTTGAAAGTAATCCCAACCTCTGAGACTACAAGTTTCTTTTTGCAAAGGCTGTAATTCTCAAAAAATTCTCAGGCTGTAAAGCGCTAGCAGTGATGTGGCACAGCTAATCCCTGCTGCAAAACAATGACTGTAGAAAGGAAGAAATGTGCCCAACTCAGAAGAGCACTGGTCACAGAAAGAGGTGAAGACACTTTTTCCATTTACACACAGGTGGATATTAGGGAGAGCAGGAAAGTGCTGTGTAAAGTGTACAGTGCTACCTAACCCTCAGAGGTTTAAAATTCCCTCATGGAGTGAGTAATGCCTGAAACAGAGGCCATGTCCTGGCCAGAAAGGACAAAATGTTAGGCAGATTAGGTTGCTTTTGAGGATGCGCAGACTTCAGCCATGACAGCCTCATTCCTCATGTGATAAACTCTGCAGTCAGCAGAACTACAGACTGCCAGAAAAAAAGCATCACTAACACTCAGGAGGTTTTTAGAACAGGACAGCTTGTTCCTGCTGCAAAAGTAGGAACACTAAATGAGCTCAATAATTTCAGTCTCTAAACCTGTCGTTACCTGCCCTGCTGCTGATAGTGCTGTTATCTTGTTACTTCTGCATGCGTGCTTCCTGCAAGGATTTTAGTGTTATAGCTCTGAAAGGATAGCTGGCTTGCTTGAACATCATGAGACTAAAAAGATAAACTGAAACAAAAACCACACCTATAATGAGATGAGAAGAGCCATGCATTTCAATGAATGGAGGCCATACACTCCATGTAGACCTGAGTTTAGTTACAGAACAGTGAAGAGCAGCACTGGATCCACTGAAAGTGTATAATTTACCAACCATTGAGGCTTTGTTAATATTCCCCTTTTACAGATTTTTTTTTTTTGCACTGTCTGATTAGCTAATTAAAGTTGTAGGCTGTTTCCTTTCAATCAGAACTGTGAGCCTGTACCAGATGCCAAACATCATGACATGCAGAAAGGCAGGCAAGCTCAGAGAGATGAAGGGGTACAGGAGAGGCTCAGCCCTACCAAATTACCCTACACACAATGGGCTAACACATCTGATTGATTAATCCTGTCCTGGCACAAGGTTCACTGCACCATGGGTGAGATGGTCAGAAAAACACACCACTGCAAAATCTGCACCAGCTTCACCCAAGTCTGGTTGGGTTAGGTGAGAGGGACAACCCCTAGATTAACATCCCTTGGAGCAAACTCATCTCCAACGAGCTCTTTTTGGATGTGCTGGCACACGAGCAGAGAGCTGAGCCTGATCCAGTTGGGCACAGCATCTTCTACCCTGAAAATCCTTCCTGACATCTTCACCTGGAGCTGTTCACAGCATTCACCACTGAAAAGGGGGTTGTCACTGTTAGCAAGAAACAGTCAATAAAGAACTGATTGACAACCCCTCATAGAGCAAATCCAGCCCCAAAATAGGTACAATTTCCTGTGGCTGCACAGCACTGCCTTCTGCTTAAGGGAAGAAAAGAATTAGGGAGCTCTTTGGGAGCAATTGGATCAGTGCTTTGTTGTCCTGCTTAGCAAATAACCTGGGTATGTCCTGAAAAAGGTGAGACAAACCTTTAGTTTGAAAGTTGATTAGAAGGTACTAAGTTAAGTTATAAATGTACTTGGTACATTTAAAAGTACTTAGTTTAGTATTTGAATGGAAGATGAAGTTTCAAATTTTGCATTCTGAGCTAGGAATTTTCATGTCTCAATTCCAAAGAAGGTTTATAGGTAAAGAAATAATAGCACCTCCAAGATGCACTGGGCTGACTTAAAGATTGGAAATGGGGAACAGTCTGTAACAGGGTTAGCTGAGATGAGAGTTTCTCACTCCTCTTCCAAAATCACTGGAAATTACTGTTTAAATAGAATTTGGCTGAGGTACCAATTAAAACAATTTGGATTGAAAAAAGCAACATGGTATAAAACTGAGAAATTTTTCATCCACTTGTAAGGTGACCAAAGTTCAAGACAACAGAGAGGAAATGATCAAGGCAAGGCAATCTAGGACTTCTAAATGTGAGGATAAGCTGCAAAATGCTCTGCAGAAGTACGGAAAAACCTTTAAATATTTAACTATAGTTGTTTTAAATGCAGATTGGGCTACATTTTCTTGGCATTGTGGATTTTTTTTCCATTTCAAGGCTAGCAAACATCCTGGAATCTTACCAATAACCATGAAAGATTTAAAAATTTGAGTAACTGTGGTAAGAATGTGCATAGCTGATAAATAGGAAGAAAACATTTGGACTGTCTTACTGTTCATCGTAGTGTTTCACAAATTTCTTTATCTAAAATTATGACAACTGGAAAAGACCTAAGCTAACATTAAAACATTTAACCAAGAGTTCAAACACACGTATTTTATACAGTGGTAGTTATATTTCTTTTGCCCATTGGAGCTCACAATGATAGTTTGCTTACAACCAGAGGGATCCAAAAAGAAATAATGCCAACACGCTCAGCATATTTCTAAAATATTTTTTCCGCTAAAATGTGCGTCATTCCAAAAACATGTCTGAGTGGTTATATTTTGGGTGAGGAACAAAATCAAGAAAAAGTGTCAAATACATCTTTATACTACAATATTTCACAGTCTATTATATAAGATGGTTATTTACACAAACAGAAGCTTAATATGTGCAAAAAGTGAGAGGGGAAAACCTCATATTTAGGATTCACTAGAGAAAAGCAGTGAAGTTACAGGTAAACTGGGTAAGTCATTTAGGTCAAACTGGGTCATCAGGCTGGCTAAATCCTGAGCTGGCATCAGACCAGTGTAAAACTTCTCCTTCCTTTACAAAGGCTTCCACATTCGTTGGAGAGAGATGTAATCTTGTACATTTGTTCTGTTCATCATGTCTGATTTTTAAACTCAGGTGACACAACCGCTCCCTCCACAGCTCCTGCAGGTCCCTGCTTTGATTGCACCAATCAAGCCACAAAACTATTTGTTGCTCTCAGGTGGAGCAGGGACTGTGCATCCCAATTCACCCCCCCTGTAAATCCCTGAGCTTCTCCTTCAGGGAGCGACTCCTTGGAGATCCACATCCACCAGTCAGTGTGCTCAGGCACTCACCTTCACCCTCTGCCCTGGGAAGGGCTCTGGTCCTGCTCAAAGACCCCTGGTTCATGGCTTGCCTGGGGTGCTGAGCAATTCTTGCTACCAGAAGTTTCTGCTGTGGAAGTTAATTTAGCTCAATAGGTAACATATGACTGCAGGAATTTTGGCATGAGAATTAGGAGTTAAAATGAGAGAGAACCCAGGGAAAAGGTTAGAAGGGCTGGTCCAAAGTGATGCTAAAGGCTTTACATGGCTATGAATAAAAAGGAACTTGTAAATAGTGGTTTTGACAGTCTTTTCTGAGGCTTATAAGTGACATTTCCTCTACTTCACCTTACTGCAATAATAACACAGATTTGCTATGCTACATTTTTCTAGAAACCTTGCAGGACACTGAAAGCTGACACAACCTATTCATCCTTTCTGCATGTAGAAGAGTGTGTTCGTGGACCTTTAAAAGTTTTCCATTTGGGGGAGTAGAAATGTCTCCTCTAAGACCCAATTAATCATTGCACGCTGTGAGGCACCTCTAATGTACAGATTTAACGAGACAAGCCTTCCTGGTTTAGTTTTTTCCACCTTTGAATAAGTACTCCTTGACACATAAAAATCAAATGTAAACAGCGCTAGGACCAAAACCCATGTTCTTGGAACCGCACCTAATTTAGAACTGTAAGAACTTGGGAATGTTTATATTTCATCCCTAAAGTCTTCATCTGTTTATATCTAAACTGCAATCTGAACTTAGACACAACTACAAGGCTCGGCGAAATAGGAGAGTGTTCCCTTGAGCCATAGTCCTGGAAATCCACCATCTTTTTTCTTCATTAATATCTAATCCCCATTTAGTAAGAATTTAGCTACTTTTATCCTGATGTGAAACTTCAGGGCTGCCTATTTCACTCTGCTGCCTGCTGCTTCTAAATACAGCAGTGCTGGTGGCGGAGGTGGTGATTGTGAGTCATAAACACTCTGTCATTGTAACATGTCAGATTTGTCCAAAAGAAACATATTTTTATATCTTAGATTATTTTATTATTAGTTTAAGAAGGTTCGTTTAGCTCCTAGCAAAGCTACGAGGAAGAATTATGCACTTAAGCAGTTCTATCTCAGATGTGCAATGCCTTGCAGTCATTTAACGTGCTGAGACAAACAAGAGAATCCCCAGAGTGCTCATCTACTATGGGACTTATTTCATACTGCATCAATAATGTAAATTGAGATGTGAAGATAGCTCCTTGTTTTTCTAAGGTATGATTACACTAGTGCAGACAACATCCACTCAGCTTCTCTGGAAACAGTGGAGTCAGCTCCCTGATAAAAACCTGGCCCATTCTTTATCTGAACAGAAGAAAAAATTATACTATCAACAGGAAATTGTTGGGAGCAGCCTGGCTTTGTGAGATCAGTTGTTTGCTGCAATGTTTTCCAAGCCCCAGGTGAAGTGTTGGAAAGCCCAATGCAGGGGTTAATATCTCTCTCTAATATGACTTCAGGTACTACTTTTTGTTCTTCTCAATGAACTACCCTCACTCACATTTAATCACTGTGGTGAGCAGCAATTCATGTAAACAGAGCTCACACAAATTAATTCAGCCGGATTTTTTGAGTCTATGAGGGCTCACACAAGAAAAACTTGCACCATCTTACCTTGATACTTTTGGAAAATGGAAGGATACTTGGTGGAAAATGGAAGTCACCAAGAAATTCTTTTTTTTCCTCAGTTTGACCTCTTACATGCCCTAGTAAGACACACAGCATTATGCCTAGTTAACATCCTGGTGCAGTGCCCGTATCTGCTATTGTACAATACATCGAACAAACATAAAAGACATCAATCAAAATCCTCAAAATGTCTTTTTCTGCCAAGATGCATAAACGTTTCCTATCTCCCATCAAATTATTTTAATTACAGCTGCTGAGCTTCATAATTATTTTTAGCCAGGCTGGCTTCTCTGTTGTTATTGAACATATGATATGCAATATATTGCATTTATACATCCTACTGGATTTTGTTATAGCAGAGCGACTCCTGTAGCTGGGATGGAGATTGTTTCTGTGTTATTATTAAACCATTTGACCTTTTGCTGGAAATTTTCCAGCATCTTTAGTATCTTACTAAAGATTTGAAGACAGCAAGGCAGCAAGAAAAGAAAATTTTGTATGGTTGTTTCCTTCTATGGCTTTTCTTCTTCTTCCTAAAATGTTTCATACTGATGATTTTTTTTACAAAAATCCTATAGCTCCAAAACAAATAAAACTGAAACATGATATGGGCAGATTCTTACTGACAAGAGGAGCCAAATCACTTTTTTTTCATTACTTGCTATAATCCAAGATCATAGAACCAAGACCTTTATCTTTTCATGATCTTTGTTTTCAACTACACATCCTTAACTTTGCTTCATTTTAGGGTCTCTCCCTGCAGGCAATAAAACATAAGGTAATTCCTGAAAGAAATAAAAAAAGTAAGCTTGGCTTCAGCTGAGTAAAACCAATTGGGTTTCAAATCTACACCAGCAAGAGCCTGTATGTTTGAGTGCCACTGAAACACGCCGTTTATAACATGACAATAGTGATCCTCTTCTGAAAGACATTGCTAAATGTGCAAGTCACTTAGCCAGGAAGAATTTGTATTGCATTTCTGAAAGCAAAATTACAATAGCTGACAAAACATGAAAGTTTCATCATGGTGGCTTAGAATGTGCACAAGGAATTTGAAGGAATTTATCGTTACTCAACATTTCAGCTGACTCTCTTTAGTGCATCTTCGGGGAGTAGATTTGTCTCTGCACTCTGCAGAAAACCCATGTGCATAAAGAGGCTGGATTACAGAAACCTAGTAAATAATATAACAAACAGCTAGTTAGGCTATGCAGCCAGAAGAGCAAATATGTGTTGTTCTTACATTGCTGATCCCCAAAGAAAATATCTTTCTTTACAGCTGAAACAACTGTTTATTTGCCCAGGAACTTCCATGACAGAAAAGGATTGGCAGCTGATTTTAAGATTCCTTGTCCCTCCTTGCTTGTCATAGACCATGCTTGAGCAGGTTTCTTTACATTTCAAAATACATAACAGAGTGCTTGCAGATAGAAATCTTGGTGCCACCTCCTCCTGTCAACTAAGAAATGCTCTCAGCAGTTAAGATTTCCAAAGATCTGTCCAAAAAGGGACAAAAAAAAGTATGCAGCTGATATTTCTTACACACCAAAGATTAAAAAAAAAAATAGATAAACAAACAAAAAAAATGTCCTTTTGGCTGAAAGGAGACACAATGCCAACTGGCCTTGGATAAGGTCAGGAAAAAATTTAGGAACCTTAATGCATTATTAAGAAAGACACCGGAGAGGAAAGGGAGGACATTCATCTCTCAGTCGAGTAAATACCACTCAAAGGTGCAACATGAAAACCCTGGTGATAGATACAGAATCACAGGATACAAACAAACTTAGGAAAACAAACTGAGTGAACTGTCCTAAGCTCCATCCTGCGGCACATGGCACCTTAACCCAGCAGCTTCCGGACTACCTCATACTGCAGCATAAATGTGACATTGCTCCGTAGACTTTTAGTGTCATTAGCTTTCCTTTTATTACTCCAAGACATTTTAATTATTAAACCAAAAGAAACATTTTGTGCAATCTTTTAGGGAATAGTTCTTGGCCTTGCACCATGTGTCATTAGTACACATTGGGAGAAAACCAAACGTTTCTACGAAGTTCAGGAGTGAAACGATGTTTGGAAGATGGTAAACAAAATCGAGGAAAAGGTTACTGAAAACGGACAAGACTGACCATAGAACATCTGAAGGCAAAACTATGTGTTAGAAATGTGACTTAGTATGAATTAACACATTTAGTAATTAAAATGTGAAGGTCACAGTCTCTAAATGTGGAATTCTAGTTCTACAAAATACATGGGTATGATCCTTTCAACATTATATTCAAGTATTATGCTGTGAACTGAAGAACAGATCCATTCTAAGATGCTCAGACAGGAGTATATTTAGCAAGTGCACTTCTGTATTTCAGCCTGCTGTTGCCTCTGTGAGAATACTGTGTGGAGTTCTGGATCCTCACTTTGAAAAGTACATTGAAAAATTAGGCAATTATAGTAGAAAGTCATAGGAAACATTAAAGAAATTGAAAAAGATGCTGTCTCATGGAAAAGCTCATTTAGCCTAACTCTGATGGGATCACAGAGCAACTTTATCACAGTCTGTAGAAACTGGACAATAGAGCGAAAGAAAGTTCCCTGACCACTCGCCAGCCTCCTCTCAGGCTGCGATGGATCCTCAGTTGCTGGAACTTTTTACACATTGATTTGAAAACTGAAAGTACCCTAAAAATTTTGCCTGTTTCTGGCTTTTTCAGGCCTGGGTTGCATGGGAAGTCTCGGTGGCTTGGTTTGGTGCTCCCCTCTGCCTTTATCTGTCCTTTACCTGGCATTTTCAGTTCTCACTGATGATCTTTAGCATTTTTGACTTGCAAGAAGCCCATTAAAAGACCATGTGTTACATCACCAACTCACACCTGTCACCCAGGGTGGGCCACTACCCCCAGCATCAGCAAATGCTGCACAGTAGGATAATTTTGGGATCAGTCTTACCCTTCTGCACATGGTCACCTTAATTGCTCCCACTGGATGTGGGCAGGTTCTGCTTCCTCTGCTCGGGATGTCTTTGCAATAAGAAAGATCTCAAATTTTCCCTAGACAGCAAAAATCCTCCACTGATCCCAAACTCTCCTGCCCCACAGAGAATGTTCTCCATTCCACCTCCAGGAAAGATCCCTGGAGCACACCCTCCCATCCACCTCTTGGGAAAGCAAACAAATGAGGCTGTGGCCCCACGCCCTACTATAATATATAACGCTTTTAATCATCTTACCTATGAAAAGTGCCGTGTAAGCTCTTTTTATCTCCTGGCTAGTTTCATATTAATATATTATCTCCCTGCAACTCGTGACTACTTCCAGCTAGTGCCAGAGAAATAGGAAACTGTTTAGATGCATTCTCCTGTTCCTATGGCAAAAATCAAAGAAAGGAAAGGTGAAAGTATATTACAGAGAATTGAAAACAGGTACCTTTTATTAATGTAGCTGATAGTGCTGTACAGTTCACTGTTCCTGTTTAATTGGGCTACATATTGATTCGATTGTGGCAATGCAGCTAGACAAATGTTCCTTAATTACATTTTAAATTCAACTTTCTGGGGCTGAAGGTGCTTTTGAAAGCAACATGAAGCTGCGGCCTCAGCACAGCGCGGGCTGACTTAAAGTTGCGCTGACGCTGAGCAGTTGTGCCCAGCGCTGAACCACTGCAAAGCCTTCATTAAAATAAAAAGCAGCTCTGTAATGATATTTACATGACATTCAAAGTGCTCTTTGTTCTTACAATAAAATACGTTCCAGATAATTCCACGCTACCAACCGTAGTTCCCATTATTCAATTTTGTGATTTTTCTCATGTAAGCAAAGATTTTTTGTAACATGTTCACTAATTATTACTTTCGTAAGGAAAGGTTCAGAAGTATTTAGGCTCCTAGGAGAGTGAAGACAAATGCATTATAGAAATAATGCATTTAGCCTCCAGGAGTAACCCTCAGCTCACTTATAAAAGCTCTTGCCAGTCAAATCTACAGAATACGATTTGATTCAACTCTGGGGGAAGAAAGAGAAACACTTGCCTGCCTCCAAAGTTCAAGCAAAGATGCTTGAATTGCAGCTGCCAAGATGGGAGGTGGCAGAAAATGGAGGACTTGAATCTAGGGGGAGAATAAGTAAAAAAAATATTTATACATTCTGTCGTTCAGCTCTAATTGCTTCAAAGATTATTTATTTTTCATTTTTTTGGAAAATAGCTTGCAGCTTCTTAACATATTTTTCAAAGAAGGAGCTGGAAGGCATAATAAAAAGCAAGCAGGGATATGCTTTCCGAATAGTCTGAAATAATTAATGTGAGAATGCTTCCGCTTGAACATTTTTTATGAACAAAAAATACATTATTTTTGCTTTTAAATTGGAGATAATTTGTTACACGGAAGTGGTGGTTTCTTTAATCTTGAAATAATGCTAATTACAATGGTATTTGGGATCTGAATTTTTGCAAAGCTATTCCCTCGTTTGCTGCTGACATAACGAAGTTACTTACAGACTTCAGAGGCTTGTGGCACAGCCCCACTTTGTTTGCCTGTTGTCCCTCTTGGTTTTCCAGTCCCAAACCTCATTACTCCCATGATTTAATGATGTGGGGGTTTCATCTCCTCTAGTTCACAGTCACTCCAGCCACTGTTTGGAGCAGCCCATGGCCCAAACACAGTTGTGTTAAGGCTCCTCATTAATTAAAAAGCAGCTCTTCCCAGAGAGTGACCAAAGCTCACGGTCACAATTCAGCCCCAAGGAACAGCAGCATCTCTCCAGACTGCACCACACCCCAGCACATTTCCAGGAGGGAGGTAGGAAGGTTTTGTCTGTTTATTTTCCACTGAAAAGCAGCTTTTACTTATTTTACTGTGGGATTGCCAGGGAGCTTAGTCATGGAGCTGCACTGGGCACCTGCACAAACACAGACAAAAAACAAACCCAATCTTTGTGCTGAAATCTTGTAGTCAAAGTGTATCTCTGATCAGTTACATGGATGTGCCTGGACACTCCCTTAGCATCCCTTTGATTTCAAATCAAGGTCAGTTTGATTCAGCACGGAGATGGATCCTGAGGCTTGAGAGCCTGGCCCCTCCCTTTCCATGGGCTCTTCCCAGAGGTGTGTGCCGCACTGTGGGGCCGCATGGCAGGAATTCAGTGGGTGTATTTACCTGCTGGAAAGCAAATGCAGACACTGTTTCTGCTGCCACAGAGTTTCATTTGGCAGAGAAACAGGTGCTTATCCACCAGGCAAGGCCAACACTCCCTCGTCTCCACTTAGGGCTGAGTACACAAACAGAAACAACACGCTGCAGGTACACGGACGTGCCGTGTTCCTTTCTCCAGGCATCTTTCATTATTCAGCATGTTTTCACCACTGAACAACAAATTGTTAGTGGTAGAACAAGACAGGAACATGTGTTTGGGTACGGTGTGCTACCTGCAAAGCCTGGCATCTTGCTCTGCCAATCTGCAGTTCTCCACTCTGACAGGGTCAAAGCAGCAGCCGAGACAGCAATGAAGCTTCTGGTGGTGCTGAGAATGGATGGGTGAGAAAGTGTTGCATTTTTCAAGGGATGAAGATGATGAGAGTCCCTATTTTTGCATCCTTTTGCAGGGCAAATATTACCTCTCCTCCATAAAATACATATATAGTCTGGAATAGGGAGCCAGGTGAGGTCTTAAGTAAAATGATTTCCAGGTTCTAGACCTAAGTTACCAGCAGGCTGACAGTGTTATTCAGTGTGATGAGAGGAAAAGCAGGGAGCAGAGGGAATTGATTACAATGAGATTATTTTTTAGCTGTGCTGTGACTAGTGGCGAGCAAAACATCTGCAATGATATGTCAGGAAAATGAACCGAGCTTTTATTTTGAAAAGTATTAGCTGGGTCTGAGGTAGGACGGTGCATAGACCTGTGAATCATCAGCATAGAGGTAGTAGTTAAATCTGTGTTTTCAGATGAAGATGGATAAGGCCAAGCCCCTAAAATAAAATCAGAAATAGATTTGAAAGATGAACAAGCAGAAAACAGAGATATAAGACCAAGAAACAAGTTTTAAGAAGGGTGGAGATGAAGGATATCAACAGTTCAAGGTAGTCACAGGTTTTCAAAAGGTTACCTGGTGCATCCCTCTGCCCTACTGCAGGATCAATTATCCTCCTGTCTTTCCTTTCAGAAGTCTGTCTGCCCTGCTCTGGACGGCCTCCAACAGCGGAGATCCCACAGCCTCTGCAGGCAGTCTACCTTAGTGCTTTATTATCCTGATTGTTATGAAAGTTTCCTGATGTCTAACTGGAATCCTTCACTGTAATTTAAGCCCATTATGTCATGTCCTTTCCATTATGCACAGATTGTTTCTGTCTTCCCTGCCGCTGTTTCTTCTGTAATTACTTTCATGTCCCCTCTCAAGCGCATATTATTTAAGCTAAACAGCCTCGTTCAGCCAATCTGTCCTGCGAGCTCGGGGTTTGAGATGTTGTATTCAGGCTCCTCTCCAAACAAACGACAACTTTTTTTGAAATAGGGAACACAGCCGAGGAAAAAGGGCATGTACAGAGAAGGGATAACTTCCCACCGCTCCCAATGATAGGTCTGTCTGAATATTGCAAGATGTCACCTGGACCCTCAGCCAGGCTGTGATCAGTGATAATCCCAAATCAGCCAGTTTTTTCTGTGTGTAATTGGGTAGCTTGTTATGCTTAAATATCATCGATTTGCACCCATAAGGCTTCTATTTCTGTGCTCAACTGCCACCTGGGCAGGAGTCTGTTCAGAAAGATCATTTAGCTGAGGATACAGTGCATCTGTCCTCTGCATTTCCTACACATTGATTTTTGATATTGCTCCTTTGGAGAAAATGATAAAAAGCTATCAATCTAGAATCAAATTATTTTTCCATTAGACTTTAATGCCTATTGTGTCCGGGCCCAAAAGATGTCTTAAATTTGTTATTTACAGACTTCTGGAGTCTGTGAAATTTTCAGAATGACATTGTGTAAATAGTATTTCTCATTTTCTTTTCCTGCAATTTTTTTTTTTGGAAATAAGACACTCCTCTATATTATATGTTTATATTTGTTTAAAAATCTGAGCCTTGGTGTTTTGAATGAATCAGTCTCTGCAAAAATATTTTCCATTACCAAAAGTGCATATTCATGTTTTCTTATCTAACTGTCCCTTTCACAAAATATGTAGAGGAAAGTATGTATTTCCAACTCATACAATGGCCCAGCGTGACTTTATATTGTCCCCAAACCATTTGTCCCATCAGACACTCAGAGGAGCAGCCGACTTTATTGGAGTAAAACAGCCCACATTTATAGTTTCCCTTTTTTTTTTTTCCCCCTAGCTATTAGCTCTAGAAGTCTACTGTTGGCAACTCAAACTGCTGTGCAATAATTTACCAGCTACCAGCACCCCAGCATGCCTGTGATGGTGTAGTAGCACAATCATTAGTTTCTATTCTGCAGTGGCAGGATGTGACAGGGAGTCTACGATTTTGGATGATTCTGGTGTCAACTAACTGTGACACTCCATCAAACCCTGCATCCTTAATGTCATGGAGAGTTACATCCTTTCATGGGTGATAAAGCCTGGGCATTCTGACAACCCCGGTTTAAGTGTCCTCGTTGGCCTCGCTAGGCTCATGTCACTTCATTGTTTTATAACTTAAATTGTCTCATATTGAAAATGAGGATTCAATTTGAGATTTTATTGTTAACCTTTAAGGGCCTTGGAGCTCAAAGTCTACTCAAGAGGTAAGTGAAGTTTATGCTCCAATTCTTAATCTACCTTCAGTTACAGACTTCTGCACACGTACCCCATTGCTTCCTGATAGCTGTCTGAAAACTTCCCAGTTTTTAGTGACAGAATGGAATGAATGTGGATCTTCAACTGTTCCCAGGGATGTTTTCAAAGATGGGTTCATTTTTCTTCTGTTTGTTTGAATCTTGCCACTTGTTTCACCTTAAAATTTTATGTTAGATCTGGAAAGAATTGTTCTTGCCCAGCCTCCTCTTTGAGGAAAATGCTGTTAAAAAACAAAAATTCAATGAAGCTTCCAAAGGGCAAATGCTAACTTTTAAATTGAAAATGCTTTAAATTTTAGTTTATAACAGGAATCTTCTTTGTTCTTCAAGTGGTCATTTTTCTTTTTATTAAAACCTGTTATTATCACAGAAAGCATTGCTCTTTGTGAAGTAACATTTCAGTAGTCAAAACCCCAATTTTCCCTAAGGAAATATTTCAAGGGAAAACTTTTTACATGCCCTACTTAGCACCAAGTCTTCCCATTTAAACACCTCCACAAGTGGCCAAAGTTTCAAAAGAGATGCTCTTCCACTTAGGCACCCGAAGGAAGCGTTTGAATTCTGAGCAGCTTTTGAAACATCAGGCCACCTTGTTTGAGGTGTGCGAGAGAAAGACGTGCCCTTTTCAAGATGTAGCTCCAATGACGGGTCCTTAAGAACTTTTGAAAAATTCCCCTTTAAGAAGAAGAGGATTAGATCAAGGTGTGAATATTCCAGGCATAAATACAGTTATAACTCTGAAATCCATCCCTATTGCACGTGTTTATCTGGTATTATGGCTTGCTTTCTTTATGTTTTCAGTGCAAGGGTTTTACATAGGGACATGAATGGATTACAAATCAGCTGCCTTCAGAGCAGCATGGAAGTTGTTGCTGTTGGGAAACGTGTTGTTTTTTTGCACCGAAATTCACCTGATTTCTACTTCTGCAGTTGAGTTTTCTTGAGGTCAGGGCTGGCATCCAGCATGTCATTAGGTATGGAAAGAGGTCCCTCGTGCTCCAAGCTGGCAGAGAGCTTGCAAAAACTAAGCTTAAAGAGAAGTGCATCCAAGCCAATCCCACTGTCAGCACTCAGATCTACTCTCCTGTTCTTCCCCTGGAACAAGTAACCTTTTGCCCTTCCATTTTATAAGGCATAAGCTAATTTCTTAATTAGGATTATTTTTCCCCCACTGGAAAATGTATTAGCAAAGATTATTGTCAAAGCATAGAATTGTTGCCCCTTTATCTGGCACCATACTGCTGTAGAACAACCAAGAGGTTCACAGACCTCTCTACATCAAGATGCTGTACAGTATCTGCAGTAATAGCTCAGAGAATACCATGAAATCGGGGACTTTCAATCATGTTAAAGAGCCCTCCTCCTTCTTTGTTTATATCCCCCCTCCCTGTTTCAATTCTGCCATATGGACCCATCAAACTCTATTATTTTTCCTCAAATAATCAGGTCTGGCCACTTCATAATAAACCAACCTGTTGCTGAGAATATTCGTTTGGATACACTTCATGGGATGCTAAAAAAATATCAGACTTGAGGAAGGTCTCCTTCCATTTCCACAAGTCAACAAAACCTCATTGTCAATAACATCAAGGACTGTTGACAGATCTAATAAAATCAACATAAATTTATTTTCAGTGGCCATTGCCAAGTAGAGATCAGTGAAAGATAACTACCCCTATATTAAACACACATCTAAAGCCAACACAGTAGGGGTGAAGGATGCTTGTGAAAGACATAAACAGCCTTCTCCTGCTTGCATCATCCCAGAGATACTACGGAGATTAAAAATTCCTGTCAATATACGGTCTAAAATCACCCACTGTGAACAAACTCATGAATTACAAAGAACTGGCCATAGCATCAACAAACCGGAAGATTTTATCATCAGAATGCTTTGGTGGCTCCTCTCTGCTGTAAACTCTTGTCACACCAACCCCAATGAAGGCAACAGCATCAAACGAAAATGCAGCAAGGACACATGTGAAACTGGGAGAGAGGTTTTCCCATACATCCCTGCTAGGAGGACAAAAGAGCTGGTTTTGTGCCGCAATCAGGAGGGTGATCTGATAAAGCACTTTGCTAAGAGCCCTTCTGGAGAGATAAGCCCATCTGCTCTAGCAACAATGCACAAGGAAAAGCAAGACAAACCCCAAACAAACAAGCAACCCTTGGCACTTCAGGGTGTATGAGTGAGGAGTTTAGACTGGATATTTTAGACTGATTACCAGAGCTGTTTTCACTATATGTATCTATATTTACATATACTTGCATATAATTATTTTCAGATGGTCAGTGCAGATCAGACACTGGACACAAACTGATTTTCCTGCTGTTCCTAGGTGCCACATTTAAAAATGGCACTATCTTGGCTACTTCCCAAACTCCACAGATGTTCCTGAACTATTAACCTCCTCTTAAGTGGAGAAGATAAGTCTGGTGATGAAAAGGAGGAGTACTAACACGTTCTGTTCGATTTTGAGTAGATCTGTTCGGCTGAATTCAGCTGACTCACCCAGATTACCGAGGTGAGGGTGGAGATGCTTTTCCCCTTTGGCTGAGAGACAGTTTTGTTGGAAGCAGAGCTGTTGCCTTTGAGGGCTGCAAAATATCTGCGGCCAAAACAGCTACTACTCATCAGCTAAACCATTAGTAATCATTGACACCAGTGAGTCCTTAATTTGGAATTATTTCCCCTGTATGACAGAGCTGGAGAGCGCTCACGTGTTACTTGACAGGAAATAAGGCAAACCCATGGGTTTGTAGTTTGGCTGCTACAAAACTTTAGTGATTCTCAGCTGGTTTGGAGAAGTCACAAACATCTGGCCAAAACACTCCTGACCTACGTCTACTGTCTCAAGACCAAAATTTTGGTGACTGCACTTCTATCCATGGCTCCTGGTGAGTGACATTTCATCAGCTGACATTAAAGGGCATACAGAACAATATTAAATTTAAAATTAAATTTAATAATTAAAAGTTTAATAATGAAATAATTTTAATAAAATAATAATATAAAAATTAATTTTTCATTTAAATGAAAGAATTTAAAACTGGCAAAGACAGGCATTTCTTAAGTAAGAACATAAGAAAGGCCATGAGAAGTGGGAGAAAAGATCTTTCTAGTGTGGTATTTCATTGCCAGAGGTGAGAGAAGAGGCTCTGAGGAAGTTGCCTGAAGCAGGCAACCACATGGATCCTACGGGGATGCTCCTGAGGTGAAAAAGAAAAAAATTGTTCCGCAAAAAAATTGTTGTCAGGAACGTTTTTTCTGTGGCATGAGTTTATGAGTTATTAGGAAGAAATTCTTCCCTGTGAGGGTGGGGAGCCCTGACACAGGGTGTCCAGAAAAGCTGTGGCTGCCCCTGGATCCTTGGAAGTGTCCAAGGCCAGGTTGGACACTGGGGCTTGGGGCACCCTGGGATGGTGGAAGGTGTCCCTGCCCATGGCAGGGAGTGGAATGAGATGAGCTTTAAGGTCCCTTCTCACACAGGCCCTTCTGTTTCTATGATTCTGGAAGTAAGAAATAAACATTTTTCTTTCATTTAAACATCTTGGTGTTTGGCCTCCTGACTGAACTAAACACAGTCTTGAACTACCTCTTTCACTTTGTCTACTTTCTTTTCAAATTACTCTCAGTAACTTATATTAAATGATTACACATACTACTTAAAAATCACCTGGTTTGCTAAATACCATCATCTGCCTTCTAGATTAAAACCAATAATCCTTGGTGTTTCAATCCAAAATTTAATTTTGTCTCTGAATTTATTTTAATTTCCTCAGCACTTCTGGATTGCCCTTATTACGGGCAGCCAAAGCCTTATTTCCAGTCTGGCAGTAGTCCAGGAGTACCTGGAGCCCTAAAAAAAGGATTTCCTCCTCCACACCATTTTCCCCATCCCCTTGTCTAGCCACGGAGGACTGATCACCCATGGAAGAACAGATGGTCCTCTGGATGGCTCCTGTAGGTGCCGAAGAGTTTTGAAATGCAGGAATCCTGCTATGCCTGCCCCATTTCTCCCTCCTGTGCAGGCAGCCAAAGTGGAGAGCAGTTCAAAAGCAGTTTTCATTTAAGCAAAGCCAGAGTAAAAAAATTGGAGAGTAAAAATGACACTAAAGTATTCCACAAACCCCAATTCTTCACTTAAAAGTGGTCACTCAAAGGCACTACAGGGGTAATAGCAGAAATGCCTGGCCATTATCCTGCCACACTGCTGCTCTTTCCTGCTCTGCCTCTGTTGGGACTGATCCTATTAATTCCTTTAGGAAAGCAGAGATCTGATTGCAGAGCACTTTTGTGAGGTGTCCAGGGCAGAGACTCCTTTCTTCAAGGCTTATAAATTCTTGAGCTCTGTCCCAGAGGTAAATAAGTCACTGCAGTAAGGAATCATGCTAATACATCAGCCTTCTGCCCTGCAAGTTGTATGGTATCATTTGTGTGGGGCTGCGACTTAAAAACCTCAGATCTTTTGATGGTCACAAATGGACTGGAAATAGCAGACGCATTTTTCATAGCAGTTATTGCATATCTGGAAAAAAGATTGCTGAGACAAACAGCGAACTACCAGGATCACAGTCATCTCTGCTGACTAAAAAGGGCCTTAAACACAGTGAGAGCCCACTCTGGATGTGATTCTCCTGCACTGTGCACTATTACAGCCTCCAATAGAGCTGTGAAAGTTCTTTTCTCTCTGTCACGGAAGCGCTCAGGCTGGTGCTGCAGAAAGATGTCAAGTATCTGAAAGGAAAACCCCCGTGCCTTGTGGAAAACCACCAGGTGTGAGATAATTAAACTGCATTTTGTGGGATGACAGGTTTTTTTCAGAACTTCCTCCAGCTCCCCGTTCCGTGCAGGAACGCTGCACTGGGTTTGGATGGGAGGAAGGTTTACTTAACCCATGGAGAGCAGACAGGTAGGGGGCTGAGATCCCTGTGACCTACCTGGAGTGTGGACAAAGATGACTTGGGCTTCCAGTAAGCTTAACCCCTCCACGAGTGTAAATTGGTCACTTAACATTAAAAAAAGAAAAAGTCAATTTTGCGTCTGACCCGCTCACCTTCATATGACGGCATGACATCTTAAAATCATAGTAAGTATTAGAAAAATTATGTTTTAAATATGGGCCTTTGTATCTTTTATCACATTCTCTCCTGCTGTGGTTATTACCTAATAATTTTTGACACTAGTGATTAAATATAAAAGTTTTACATTTTATGATTCTATTTCAAATACACAATTGCCAGCATATATATCAAGGCCAAAATTAGGCTCTTCTTAAAGACTCTGTAATTATATTTATGCATTAAAGTGTCAGCTGTTTAAAATGAATTATTTCAAACAATATTTTTATGTAATTGTTTTAAAAATCAAACTGTTAATCAGACTTTATTGTCAATGTCAACTAATGGCTCCCTTTTCAATATTTTAGACCACTCAGGATGTCCTCTAACTTGAATAATCTTTAAACAACAACCACAATTCAAATGGTGAGCACCATCAGTAAACAAAATCTCCTCAGCAGAAAAACTCAGCCTAGAGCAGGAACAAAATCCATCACTGAGAAAGCACTTCGTGGTTTACAGTTCTGTGCAACACTGAAAATATGAGAGAAAGGAAAAATGAGACCTTTCTTGAGGAGGTCAGGAGCAGGAAACTTAAAATTTTATTTCAACAATGATTTATTTTTCTGGCCTCTGTTTCCTACATCTTTTTATACACTTGCTTAGGAGGCCAGATCTCCCTTCCAGTCAATAATATATAAACAAAATAATCTTCCAGTTCTGTTCTTCCCTAAAATGGTGTTGCTTTTGCACTTAGTACGTGTCACAGAGCCAAACTGGATCCCTGAGTCAGTGGTGTTGCTGTTTACTCAAATGCCACTGGGTATACGAATCGCATTTGAAGTAACGGATATTTTTAATATCCCAGATGATGAGCTCACACAGCACAATAATTTCAGGCCAACAGCAAATCCCAAAGAATTTAGGATGTGGCAGCCAGCAAAGATGCCTGGCTGGAACACCTCGAGAAGAATGATTTAAAAGAGTGGGAGTTAATTTATAAGTTTTTAAACAGTGTTCCAAGGGAAAAATAAGTCTTCTGTACATCTGCCTACATTTTTTTGAGATCAGATTTCAGTGACTGAATGATAAAACAAAATGAAACAAAACAGGGGGAAAAAAAAAGAAAAAACCCAACAAAAACCAGATGAGTGGATCTGCATGGGAGACAATTTATTCCTTCTTTTGCCTGTGGGAAAAAAATAAAGAGATATTGCAATTTGATAAGTACATACTTTCAAATATTACACCTAGCTCAATCACAAATATGGACTTCTGGATCTTAACTGCAGCTTTTAATTGTGCTTTGGCAAATTTATGTAAATAAATAGACCTGGAATGGACAATCCCTGGAAGTCTAAATCTCTTTTATGTAATCTTTGCCTGAGTTTCCCACTGGAGGCTATCTGTTAACTATGAATTATTGCTCGAGTTTGTTTCCCTCCTGAGCAGCTCTCCAGGTGACTACAGCTGCAGTTTAAAGGAAACATCGTTTTTTGTCTGTTAAAAATGCAAAGGTGGCTGTGGCATTTTTTGTAATTTTGTCAAATATCCGGTATGATTTCTGCATTTTCTCCACTCATTACCCATGGAATTATGTTTGAAAGGGATCACCCATGTCATGGGAATTCAACACCTTGAATTCTTCTATTTGCTTTGGGTTAGCAATACCCATAAAAAGCAATAGTGACTTAGCTGCACTGCCGCATTTCTCTTGGTTGCACTTGATTTCCTCCCAAAATCATAAATCAGTCCCTATTTGTTCATACTTGACTTGATATATTTTGCCCTGACATCTTTTCCCATCCCTGGAAGTGTTCAAGGCCAAGCTGGATGGGGCTTGGACCAACCTGGGGTAGTGGAAGGTGTCCCTTCCCTGAGAAGGGGTGGGACTGGGTGGGTTTTAAAGTCACTTCCAACCCAAACCATTCTGTGTTTCTATGATGACACTCAGCCCACATTTGCCAAAAGGTTCATGAACCCCACTGAACCTGGCTTAGTCTCTGGATTTGTAACAAAACCTCAAACAAAGCAACTTTCACCCTGCTGCAGATTTTTTTTAAGGAAACTTTATCATTATTCTAGGAATCAACATTCTACTTGCTTAGAGGTTAGCAAAAAGTTATTAAAATAATAAGATTGAGACACACAGTGAAAATTAATCTGCCCAGGACTGGAAGACTTTGCATGAAATTAAAGACTTGTAAATAAAGTATTTCAGAAGCTTTAAACTTGACAGTGAGGATGACACTTCAGGCTGGATTACAAGACTTTACCCAAAAGTTACAGTGGCCCCTAGACAGATAAGGAAGGGGAAAAAAAATGACAAAGGGATTTTCAAATTATAGTTCTAGCATGGGGCAAAGTTTGATTATTTGATGAATTTGACTCAGATGGCAAAGGTATTGCTGCAGGTAAAATAGAGCACACCTTCACATAGCACTTTTTAATGCTTTTTGGTACAAAAGGATTGCAGTGATTGGAAGGGATAACTACATTTTCCGAGGGCTGGTGAGTCCCTTTGCCTCCTACGTTCAAACTCAATGGCACCAAAATAAAAAATATCATGAGGTTGAAAGTAGCAATAAAGAAAACACCACCAGGTATTATTACATACTACAGGATGCACGAATTCAAGCAGCAATGTGTTCAGTACCCTTTGATTCACCAGACAGGTAATTCTGCTGGGACTGGACTGCATCTCCTGCTCACCCATAAATGTGGAATACACAAGGAAAGTAGATTTTTGAATAGAAATCAGAAATGTGAACGGTTCCCCTGCCTACATTGCCAGGTTTGCTTCATATATGATGAGAAGGGTGTTCTTTTTTTGTCCCCACAGGCGTGGTAAAGCATTTGGTACACACTGAGAGTTCCCTGCTCACCGACGGCACAGGCAGTTGGCTCCACTCAGAGATTTCCTGACTTTTAAGGCTGCATTCTTCCAGCCAGTCTTGCTGTAGTTTAAACTGCATTGTATGAGTTTCCCTTTCCTTTTTGGAATAGTATAATTTGCTTCATAAATTACATATGGTGGAAGCCTGTTGAATGAATAACCTTGTTGCACAGAAAATTAATTCTTTTGACAGGTTTATTCCTTTAACAGATATTTGGTGGAGGATTTTACTGCATTATTGTATATATTGTGGCTTGCTGCACAGAAAATGTTTCACAGTATTTCAGCAGATTTATTCCTTTAACAGAAATAACTATTGCTGTCCGTTTACCATTTGTTACCTATGAAATAAATTCCTTAGCTACAGATTCTTCGAAGAAACTCACTTGTTTTGCTCTTGTGCTTCATTTCAGTGCAGAGAAAATACATTTTCCCTTCAATCAGCATTCATTTAAATGCATGGTAATATATACAGTTGTAATGAACCATATTTTGTTTGATTATGTTAATCTCTAACAGTGTTAATTTCCTTATATATATGTTTATGTGATTTTTTTTTTAAATTAACATTTTACCATGCCTTACTAGAATATCTTGGATTATTTAAGGCTCTGCACACTATCTTGGCATGAGAATTACATAGCACAGATAGCACGACAGCAAAGGAAGTCAGATTGAGTGCCACATGACCTGATTTAAGCAAGGCTAATTATGTAATTAAGATATTGAAACAGGAGCCAGAATCTCTGAGTGCTGCTCCTAGTTTCGCCAAGAACCTCCAGTGGGACATTTAGCATTTGGCTTTTCTGTTCGCTAGTTTTCCCTGCTGTGAAGGGGGGTTCTGATACTCAAAAAGCAGAATAAGCAGAAGAAAGCTGCTCTGGGTGCACTGCCTGCAGCACACCGGGGCTCAGATGTGCAAAGTCTTTGTAAAATAATTCCAGTTGTTTGCATGTTTTGGTTTTGTTTTTTTGGTGTTTTTTTTTTAATTTTATTTATTAAATTTAGGGAAGAATGAGTTGATTTTTTTTTCCTTTTCTCTTACCCCCACCTCCATCCCCTTCCTCCTTCATTATTTGAATGCTTAATCTAGGAAATTCAAGTTCTGTTGCTGCTTTGAGATTTAGAATTTGGTGGACAATCAGCTTCAGGAAAATGATACTCTGAGCATGTCAGTGATGTCTACCCTACATTATACTGGGACCCAAGAAATAAGACACAAAGAAAACAGACATGACAGGAGTTTACAACTGACTTCTCACAAGATATCAGGGCAAGAGAGTCTTGTGTTATGTCAGTACAAATGTCTGCACAGCCAATAAACTTCTCCAAATAAATGTTTGTAGACTGCTGACGTAAAAAAATAAAAAAGAAGAAAAAAAAGAAGGTGCAGAAACCAATTTTCTTTTTTTTTACAGCATGAAATATTTCTCAGTATTTCTTTATCAGTGCCTGTATACTTGATACATCAGAACTTTCTTGTCCAAGACCACAGGCCTTCTTTAAACTGAGACAGACCAGTATAATTTCTACAGACTTGCAAATCAAGACACCACTTTTTCCAAACCCAAAAAGCAATCACCCCAACTGTCCAAGACCAGTCAGAAAACTCTCTCCTTAGAGTAAAAGGGAAACCTATTAAAAATACAAACATAGGTAGGTAGATAGGTAGAGAGATAATTTTGTCTGGAATGCTATGAATTAATATTCATGTGATTCTTACAGAAGAGGAGAAAGACAGTGGCATACACACGAAATCCCAGCCTGTCACAAAAATAGGCTCTGTGTAAAAATCATGTTTGCTTTCTTTAATCTTGGGGTAACTTAGGGATTACATTTGGCTCCACTATCATATTCTTCTAAAATCCTTTTAAATACTTATCCTTGGACTACTTTCATGGCTCTGATGTGAGAAAAATTACAATATAGCACACGATGAATGCAAAATTAGAGACATACCAAGGTGATGTGAGCATGGTGGGACTGCAATTTGGAGGGATGGAGGACAAGGCATGGGCACCCATCATCTCATACCCAGAACCTACACTCGTGTGGATTTCCATGGTGGAGCATTTCAGAGGCCCTGCTCAGTCCATTTGCTGCTCTGACCATCAATCTGCACAGCTTGAGTCTGAAGACACCGACATCAACGCTTAACCCAAGTGAGCGAAGAAACAGAAGCTCTGATAGGTCACATAAATACTTTGGAGGTGGGTGGGTGACAATGTGTAAGCCACAGTGAGAGCTTTGAATGACTTCCCTACCGTCCTGCTGAATTTAGCAGCGTTCAGACTCATCTGCACCAGAAACGTGACCTCCCAATTTAGATCGCGCAGCTCTCAAATAATACTCCAGAAATAGGCTTCACACTCCTTATCCAAGCTGATTTGGAGCAGGGATCTGAAAATTCTAATTGGCCAGATAGGGCAAAAAAGAGTATTCCTCTAATTAATAACTTGCTACATCGAGGCAACATGGTAAGTCCTACCAAAAAGGTAACTGTGGTAAGGCAGAACTCCCAGAAAAGAAAAGCTTCACCAACACAAATGTCCCAGAAGCTACTCAGTGTTGTGTTTCATTGAAAAAAGAAGCAGAGAACCTCATTCACTGCTTCATAAATACAGCAAGCTAGAGTTGTATGCCAGAGAAACCATCAAAAATCTAGACTAGGCTAGGAGTGAATTATTCCCAGACATCCCGACTGATGGCACTGGGACATGTGGCACCAACTCAAGTGAATTTCTAGGGGTAGGGGGAAATAATATGGACAAATATAGACTGGCTGGACTCTAGGGAATAATTTCAATTGCACAAAACTTAAATCTGCAAAACACGTGTACAAAAAGATTGTGGTTTAGTCCTGTGGCCTCCCCACCCCCCACCATTTCTTCACACCAAGTCTGTTCTTACTGAATTTTTTCAAGATTAATGAGCAACTCTGCAAGTGGCCACCACACACTCCTCGTTTTGTAATTTCTGGGGAATACCCTGTCTCAATTGCTGTTGTTTAATTATAGTCTAGTAAAAAAAATATTCCAAGTTCTCCGAGTGAGAGGCCAATAGGTATATGGAAAACACATGAATATGCAATTTTAACAGCTGAAACTGTATATATCTGGCAGACCTTACCTAATGGTTCAACCAAATCCCCTTGGCAAGCTTATGCCAATGTTATTTTTACTGTTTCACTGGTTTGTTATATATGTAAAAGAACAATATTTTATCCAAGTTTCAAGGCAGCTGGTTCATTCATGATAGGCCCCCAAAAGGCAGCTTTGAAAAGGAGAAAAATAAATTATTTTGTATAGAGTAGCCAAGAGTCCACTCAGAGACAACTGTTTGTATTTGTCACCCTGAAAATCAAACAAATTGCCAATGAACAAGTTATCCACAACTGGAATTTGAAATGGTAAATTATGTTTCTCTAACACACACTGGATTTCACAGCAAAATGGTTTCTTTTTCTTTCCTTTACAGAGACCAATCCAAAACACATAGTGTGAGGAAAATACAGAATTATACTTTGAAAGATTTGGAAAATGCAATTTTGCAATTACAGCAATCTGTAAATTGGTCTGTGTGTGCCTGTGCACCCGTGCAAGCACAACCTCATCTCTTCTGCTGGACTTGACTTCATCTGTATTTGCACCCTTCCTGCACAATAACCAAAACATCAGAAATTTGTTGAGGATGACACAGGATTGACAAAGAGATTTTAGTCATTGCATCAAATTAGAAAATTCTCAATCCTGACTAAGATGCAGCTTGGAAACGAGCTGCCAGCAACACCCTCTGAAGCAGATGGTTCCCACCACTTGGAATGCTCCTTTCCGTGCACTCCAGTGACTCCTGAAATAACAGAGCTCTACAGATTGGGGAGGGAAGATAAGTGGAAGTCAGACAGTGCTGAGCTCCACTTAGCAGCCTCTTAGCAATGGTTTGGTCAATGCTCCTCTGCTCACTTGAGAAAAATCACTGGCAGGTCATCACTAATGACACATCTCTATCCTATCCAGGGCCATATTACAAACATCCATTGGATGTCTTTCAGCCATTTCATTTTTATTAAAAATGGGATATCAGAGAAGGATGTCATAAAGCACAGGCCACCAGCATATCTCAGAATAATTGAAGCAATAGGTGGAGCAGAATCTGTTGTAAAAATTATCCAGTAAAAGAAACTCATAAGGTATCTCAAAACATGCAGGAAAGTTGGGAATCATGAATAGTATCACATGGTGAATAAGGATCACAGTTTTAATAGTTTGGATGCTTGATGAAGGGCATAGTTTGCCAAGTGTTGCGGAAGGTTATCAGTCATATGACATCTGTAAAATTAAAATCTCCTGCCTTTCTAAAATGTGCTTTCTCTAGGCCACGATTTACCGAGAACAGTGAAGGAATAGCTAAATGAAATGCCAGGGATTTTGCTCCATAGGATGTCAAATTAGATTATCCACCCTTTAAAGCCATAAATACATGAATTATTACACTTGTTTTACAAATGAGAAAACTGAGGCATAGACAATATCAAAGGGCTTTATAAATGTGAATGACTCAATAACATTCTGCTATTGTTTATTATCCATATTCCTGTTTTTAAATGACAGAATGTAGGCACATAGAAATGAAATGACTGTCTAAAGTCACACCAGTCTCCTCCTTTAACCTGATAAATGGGTAAGTAGGCATGCCATTTTGACATACTAATATATGTGTTAAGGTATTAATTTCCCATACATCTTGAATATATGGATCATTGGGGAGCACTTTCTGTTGAAAACAGCAACAGTCATATTTTTCTCACTTGAAACTTTTTTCTTATTGTGATACTTACATTAAATGGAAAAAGTCCTTGTTTTTCTCGAAGCTTGGCAAGAACAAAGACTAAAAGGCATATTAGTTTGCATGGCAGAAAAGAGGGATTTGGGGCTGGAATACACAATGGTCAGAGCGAAGGGAGTGGGATTCCATCCATACATATTGGCCTGCAGAATATCAGCAGTAAATTCCTCTCAATCCATTCAGGGTGGACTATTTTTGGTGAAAAATTAATCAGCGGTGTTTCAAGGTATTTAGGAGGGCAAAGAAGCAATGTCTTTCCTTTATGGCTACACTGCAGTGATCAGTGCCTCTGCAGGTGTGTAATTTAAAGAGGTGCTAGGAGAAAGATGAGCATAACCAGGAAGGATACAGGGTGTATACGAAGGTGACTGTGGAGGTTGCAGCTGAATGACTGCAGGGCTTCGTAATCCTCTATCAGATAACACTTGAGTTTATTTGCCTTGATTTGAACTCTCTGCTTAGAGCCAGGACACAATGCTCAGAGGTTAACAGGGTGATGCCACACAGCACAAAATAACCTGCATGGAAAAGTTTCTCACAGAATCAGGCATGACAGTCCAGATCTTGGCTGATGTAGATCGCTGTAAGAGCATGTGTATTCACAGAAACTGTATTTCAAGCATCCAGCCAGTGCTGTAACACTGCAGCTCTCAGATCAATCCCAGCAGAACTAAACTCACCTTCCACAACCCACTCACCATCCAGCCACTTGCTCAGTCCAGCCCAGAAGTAATTTAAAAAGAAAGTTTTCTAAATTATATTGACCTGTGTCAGAAAGCAAAGTCTCAATTAATCTGTTTGCCTGCCTACCAGTGCTAATAGTCAGGAATATACCAAAAAAGGAAAAGTGACTGACTTATCAACATTATTTTCCTTGTTCTTGATCTAGGTCATCAAGTAGATTAATATGTAGTTGCAAGCTGTTCATTCATTGTAGAGGAGCATGTACATAGCAGGAAATATCTCCCATGGCACTGATAAACTCTCAGAGGCTATAGGCCAAGGTGTTTATGCTCCAATGGAGACATTTGTGCCAAGTACCTGCTCCCAGTGATATAGTTATAAGCATTAAACTCAAAATGTAACTTTAAAAATCTATTACGGTCTATAGCTTTTATTATTTCCAAGACGGACAACTGTGTTGGTTATTATCAATATGTTGTGAAAGGAGCTCTGACGCCTGGGATTTGAGGTGGGGGGATGGGGAAAAGGCACATGGGAGCACTTAGACCAAATGTTAACAAACTGATAAAGCGTTGCAAAAATGTTTGAGGCAAATGTTTCCCTTTTCCAGCCCCACACCAGCTTTCAGCACACACCCAGCAGGAGCAGTGCGAGATAACCTTTAACTGATAGCATCTACACACTTCCTTGCCAGGATCCCTCTTTGTGACTAGGATGGCAATTTTTCCAGCCTCTCCATTTCTAGGATCTTCCTTCCATATTCCACTCCTGATTCATCCATCTGTTGTCTATATGGATGTCCCCAGCCAACAGATTTACAGATTTACCCAACCATCTGTGTCTCTGAATCCACTGTACCTGGTACTGATTTTTGACTGTCTTCCTCTTTGTTTGTACTTGTAACTTTGCTGTCTCCTCTAAGAGCAAGTCTTCCTCATGTCTGTGAGTGAGGAGACTGGGTTCAGAGACACAAATTTCTCACTTATCTTGGAAATTCTCCTCTTTGTTGCCAAATTCATCTTAGAGTAAGGTTCCTTGCCTGTGGCAGAGGGGGCAGAACCAGATAATCTTTAACATCGCTTCCAAGACAGACAATTCTATGATTCTGGATCTTTCTGCTGGGAGCATCTGTCATGAGCTCAGACTCCTTTCCTCCATCAGGTTTTCCCTCCTGGCTCCTGACCTCACATTTGGCTGTAACCGGTGGACAGCCCTCGTGGAGCACCAGAGCCACTTCTGGCTGGTGGTCCCTGTCAGGACACTCACGTCCACTTCAACAAAATGACAGGGGAGGGGAAGGAGAAATGGCAAACTCATGGTTGCAAAAATCCTTCCAAGAGTCAACATAAACAAAGAAATAAATGCACAGAAGCAGGCCATATAAGACATCACAAAGTAAAATCACCTTAATAGGAATAAAATATTTCCAGTGTGTTGATACCCTGGAAGTCAGAACACTCTCAAACTAAATTTGCATTTTAATTTCTTTGGAGGACAAGGAAACAAGTATTCCAGTAATAAGTTACTTTTTGGACCACACGAAAACGTGGAATGTCAGCAGCAGTGGGTGTTTCAGGCTGTTTATCAGTAAAATTGTTATTTAACCCACTGCCATGTAATATTGCAGCACTTTAAATGTGGTGAACTCTTTGATGTGAATCCTGGAGCAGCAGTACACACATACAGCAACAGAGAATTTGGCCTTCAAAGTTTCAGAGACCTAACACAGAACCAAACCTAAAACAGTTGTGATTTCTTGTCTTGAATGATTAGGTTTGTAGTTTTACAAGATGAGCCGCAGCCCACTTCCCCTATGAAAGAAAATAGGCAGTCTCAAAGCTGTATATTTGAATTAGAAAAACATTTACATACATGGCCCTGTTATTGTCCAATGCTTTTAAAAAGTAAATCTATGTTGTTAAACCCACAAACACAAGTTCACTCGGAATGATGGCAAAAAGTAGATCCAGTGTAGAAAATATTTGTGTTTTATACAGACCCAGTCATGTGATGCTTTTGTGGTCATACAAATGTTTTCCTCTACTAACTGACATAATGAAATTTTTATACTTTCTTATGTTCAAACACCATAATTTTAATAGTTTGAATGAAATTTATAATTCTTTTCCTTCACCAGCTGATACAATAAGACTAAAATAAGCATTTTTGCAAGCTCAATGAAAGAAACAAGTCAGAGTTAAACTTAAGAAGACCACTAAAAAAACAAATTCTGCAGCAAAAATAAAGCACCAAGTGTTAAAAAATACTACATAGACACCAGCAAAATTATTTTCCTATCTTGTTGTGACATTATGAAGAAAACAAAACTCAGAATGCAAGTTTTGATTAAAAAATCTGTCAGTTCACATGTAATTTAATATGGAGTGACATACACTGCTAAAAGGTACATTTTAACATTAAAGACCAAAACTCCAATGATTAATATTACAGTGATGACAGAATGGGAGTGCCTTATTTTAATCCACTGTTTATCTCAACGGGGTAATTTATAGATCACTCGACATGTTTTAATAGCAGGCATAAAAAGGTACCCTCTAATATCCACTTGCTTGCAAGAGCTGACATTTGGAGTTACATGTTCAGAAAATACCAGCAACTGCATTTGTTGGACATATATACAAATAACCAGTCATCCCACACACAGTTTATAAAAAGTGATCTATTAATAACAAAACAGCTCTGGAGACACACGGCCTCTTAATATTCAGGTAGAGTATCAAGTGTTTAAGTTAAAATAAGGGCAGGAGCACAAAGAGTGGTCAACACATTGATTTGGCTGCCAAATATAGTTTTTACCATCATAAATCTCTGGCTGACAACTGCACAAAGGCTGCTTTACCTAAACCCTGCCAAGGAAGGGTGTTTGCTGCCGGATTGCCTGATAGTCACTATGACAACTGATGCCACAATTAGACAAGTACAATCCCACTTTCAAACAGGCACACAAGTCATTAATTCAGCAGGACTTTTGTTGACAATATGTTATGAGGGAAATATTTAATGCAATTCCAAGGCTGATATATTCTCCTGTTATCTGTAGTAAAATAAATTGCAAGAACTGATGAAAACAACCATTTAATTAGTCTAAAGTGAGCTAAGGAAGCTATACTGAACATTTTGGTTTAATGAACTCACAGGTGCACAGAGCTCCTTAGAGCAGGAGTAGACGATTTGAAGAACATGCTAAGAAAGATGTCACATTTGGGGGGACAGCAAAAGAGAAAGACAATAAAATGTTTTGAAAAGAGAGCAAACAAATTGCATTCCCAATTCTCTCATTCTATGAAGATATCCATGAGCATCTTTTCCCCTGTGTGAGGGAAAAATTTCTCAAGGGCTCAACAAGATGATCTGAGCAACTGCAGAGAAATAAGACTCTGATCACCACTACAATGACATTTTTCCCACCTAGGAGAAATGAACTGACTTGTTTACAAAACTATTTCCCACTTGATCTGTTCTTTGAGGCCACTGGGAAGGTCATGAGGAAAGCAAAAGAGTCATAGGGGGAGGAAAATGCAGAACAGAAAGAGTCCCCTACAACTGTGAGCACTAAACTTAAAGGCCTTGAGGGAGTCAGGGGACAAGGATCAGTCAGACATTAACTCACATACTCACAGGGAGAGCTCTGAGACCCTCTGCTACAGAAGCTCTGTGAGATGTCCTTTGTATAAGCCATATATTGCTGTAAAGCTCTTGCTCTGGGGATGGTGACACCAAGGCAAGAAGCATTTCATATTTTTGGGCTGGGTTGGCAGGAAGAGGGTGAATTGACCTTGACTTGGGCAAGAGCATGGTCTGTGGGATCTCATAAGGTCATTCCAGCCAGAAAAAAAAAAGCTATGTGGATGCTGATGCTGCATTTAAGTTGAAAGAGAATTGTGGTTGCTGGAGCTGCTGCGGTCTCCAGGTGCTTAGAACCTAAGCCAAATCCATTCCATTTCAGCCCCACGGGAGCCAAATTTGTGAGGCTTGTCCGTGTCTTGGGGTGTTCAAAGCTATATTCTGCCCTGCTGGTGGGACCGGGTATGGGACAGAGCGGAGTGTGGGAGTGTTAACGTAGGCAACGTGAAGCACTGCACCTTTGCAAGAGCACATCTGGGCAGTGTCCCAGGCGAGACATCCTTGCATCTCATTGCAGCTGCAAGAGCAGAACAAGCAGGCAGCGAGAGGCCGGGATCTCTCCCCATCCCTGCTCTAAGTGGGCACTTTACACCACTCCTCACCTGAATGGCCTCAGGCAGGGTGGCCAGGAGGTGGACAATGAGGCCATTTCGCACAGGGCATTAATGCCCTTATTTCCGAAGCTGCTGAAAGGAAAAGCAGCTCTTGGGCTGCTGGCTCAGGGAAGCTCTTCCTCTGGCTTTATCCTGGTTTTGGCTTGGGTAGAGTTAATTCTTTTCCCAGCAGCTGGTACAGTGCTGTGTTTTGGATTTAGGATGAGAATAATATTGGTAATATACTGATGGTTTGGTTGTTACTGGGTAGGGCTGGCAGAGTCAGGGACTTCTCAGCTTCCCTGAGGGGAACTAAGGAGCTGGGAGGGGACACAGCTGGGACAGCTGACCCCAACACAGGGGCCAGAGGGATATTCCAGACCATATGGTGTTATTAAACAGCCTGTTTAAACTCTTTTTTTTCTCAACCCACAGGTTTTACCTTTTTTCTGATTCTCTCCCCCATACCACCGGAGGAGAGCTGGGTGATGTTCTGTTGCTGCTGGATTAAACCACTACAGACGTCAATTATTCATCTCCCCAAGAAACACTGCTGCTCAGTCTCTACCAGCAATAGTACAGACAAAGTAGTGGAGAACTGTGCTGCTCTGCACTGCAGCCATAAATAGGCAGATGAACCCTCAGTGTTTTGGTGTCCTTGAACCTCAAACTGAAGATAAGGACACAGTCACCCAAAGAAACTTGATCTAATCACTCAAGAAAATGATGGTACAGATGATGTTTTTTTCTCCATGCAGCCCCAGTCCTCTCTGCTCCCTCCCATACACAGGAATCACTGCTCCTCTCCAGCTTTAGTTATTGGTTGCCATATATAGACAGGAAATGAAGTATTTTATTAAACAGAAAGCATGGGGCATTCCACTGTAACAGACATGGTATCAAAGTCTATTACTACCTGTGATCCCTCTAACAGACCAACATTTCAATGAGCAGAGGAATCTGTTTGCAGCCACTATGGAAGATGGGCACAAGAGTCCCAGGAAAACCCTATTGTACTGATTAAATTGAAGTTATGAATAGCTTAAAAAAATTATAAAAACAAAGCAGTAATTTGGTGTGTGATTCCCATATACCAAAACAGGATATCTAGATGCTTGCAGCTGATTCTGTGGTTCACAAAATAGAGCAGGACTAGTGCGTGCATTATAAAGAAAATCAGATAGAAACCACACTATGATAAACAACATTAGTCATGCTACTTTCCTCCTCACATTCTGATGCTTTTAAAAATCAGGCAAATATATATCATCCCAATTTCACACACAAACTGGTAAAGAGAAGTTAAATTATTTACTCAAGATCAAAGCATAAGAGGGCAGGTCTTCTTCTCAGACCCCCCTGCTCATGTGTAAGAAATATGTCTGGAGTTGGACTTCAATGATCCTTGCAGGTCCCTTCCAGCTCTGGATAGGATTCAATTATTCTCTGTCTATCCAAGTTATGGTTTAGACCAGAATAATTGATCCTGTTCAGTAACAATAACCTGGTATTTGCAGGAAAACGTGAGTGACGTGTTTTACCACAAATCAACAGTTACATGAAAACTTCAACTTCCTTTCTATACAAAATTCCCCATGTGCCACTCGCCTTTAGGGAAATTCAGTAAGAGCTCAGTCCAACTTCATTACAATTAATAAGGCTTCTGCCTACTTAGAACCAGCCACAACCATTTTCTCCCTTTGCCTCCCCTAATTGCTCCTCATGCTGAAGACTACAAATAATTCAGCAGCTATTGGTAGAGGAAACACACAAAGCTAAAACTATTGCACTAAAATAAATTTCCATGTTCTTATGCCTTGTGGCACTAATGGATGCTTGCCTGCAGGGTTTGTTTTGTCAGTTTTAATTTTAATTAGGAATTAACTCTGCAATGTGCCTAGTTCCTTCACCCCATTTTTTTACCCCCACTGGATTACATTTCAGTTGCATCATGCCTCCTTCCTAAGGCTTCTGGAAGGACTCTGCACACTTATTTATAAAGATTCCAGTTTTCCACTCTGACTCTTTCTCATGTTTGATTACATCATCCTCTTCTAGATAAGTGTGTTTGTTAACATAATGACATTACTGTTCAATTTTCACAAAGCAATTAAAGATGTGTTTAATTTGAAGAATCTCAGTTGTTTTATTGCCGGCAATTAGGTATATTAACTTCAGTGGGAGTAGTAAATACTAATAAAAATGCTTTGCTGAGTGAAAGTCTTTCAGAAGGATATGCATACTTTTATGTAACAAATTCAGCATGATTTTGATGTATACAGTTATTAGAGTAACTTCTTGTAACACAGAAAAGATCCTACATTGTAGCCACAGCCAGCATTTTCACTCCCCACCAACTTGGCTGCAGAAAATACATGTTTAATTTGAATGAAAGCTTCTTTTGTTTTGCCTGTCAAACATTAAAAAATAAATCTACTGTGAAAAATAAAAATAAAAAATAAATCTCACTGAATCTATAAGGATCCCTGCCCAATACACTGTTAAGTAGCAATATTCACATTTATTTTCCATGGGATTAGTTTACTGCTTTTCCGAATGAATGCATGATGGCATCATTAGTGCCAAGTTCTTATGTAAGAGTTATTAGATATTTAAACACCGATGTTTGAGTGTCCGTTGTACACTTAAAATAGATGACTGTCAGGTCTTGTAAACTCCAGAGTGAAGTTGAAACGTTTATCTGATCTGAAAGCCATTTATTGAAACTATATTTTGTGCCTTTCAAGTGGCACTGCTATTATATAAGGGGAAAGCTGGAACTAACACTGCAAAATCCTAATGATCCTCGCCTGCCTTGCACAAGTCCAGTGGACCAGATCCAGAATTCATCGGAAGTGACAGGTGCCTGTCAATGCCAGCATCAATGGCACTGGGTAGGAAGGAGGGTAAATGACAGTGATATAGGAATTTCAAATGGATTAGTGGACCCAGACATCGCTTGATGAGGGAAGGAGTGATAAGAGTGACAAGGAAGTTCTCTCTGCTCCCTTGGGTGATGTCTCTGGCACCCGGGTTTTAGGTCTGCAATATGATGATTTTGCTGGCAGGGGGTGGATTTCTGAAGGAATATTATTAAGTTTTCTTTCTCAGTGCTGGTTGTTCGGTTGCTGGTTTTGTCATTAAAGACCAAAGAACTGAGTTGTGGCGGGATTTCACACAGAGTCCCCCTGTCCCAGGTGACATCTTGGTCAACATCACTGCTTAATTCTTCAAGATCAGTACTTCTAACATTTGGATACTTGAGATTTCCACAAGGCACTACAGCACTGCATATTCCAGTATTTACTGAAGGAATATATCAGTGTTTCTGTACAGCCACCCAACATGCAGAGCTATTAAAAAATAATGTTCATGCTGCTTTTATTTTGGTCTATGAATAAATATAATCTGCAACTTCCTTCCAAAACAAATGTCTTCTCTCTCAAGGCCTGCCATGTTATGTTGCATCACTGCACATTAAAAGTTAAAAAATTATTTATCCTGAATTGTTAAAATTTTCATTAATGGCAATTTATGTCACTCAAAGAAACCTCCTTGGGAAGAACATGGCATACTTGTACAGACCTATTATGAGAGTTGTCAGAAACATTTGTCCTTATGAAATATAAATAGACAGTATGTTAGATGATTTAGTGAGGGATCTCTTATTTATTTAAAAACAAACATGTTTTTTTCATTTCTCCTTTCAGGAAACCAGGTCATGTAGATTAGACAAGGAGGTTCTCAGGCTAATGATAACACATCTGTAAATATTTTCTCAAACAGCTTATCCATCTCTCCAAACACCCCAGCCTTGGACCTGCCCTGGGGCAGAAGGCATCACCTGAGTCCTTCTCCACTTCTCCATGAGGACACACCAGGGCTCAGTGACGCCCCACTCTATCACCTGCTTCCCTGGAACATCAGGTGAATTTACCCCTGAAAAAAACCATGTTGTGCTGCCTTTGAATTAGACCTGGATGGGTAAACAAGGACCATTTCTTTGTTCTTGCTGACAGCAGCTTAGCAAAGCTGTGTGCAGAGCTCTGCAGTGATGCTAAACTTAATTTTCTATAACTGCTGAGGTTCATAAGCAGAATCCATTTCAGGTGGACATAAAAATCCAGCCCAATATTTACTTGCCACTGGATACAAATGTTACCTAGTGAAGTCTGCACTAGTGTCAGAGAGGTGGATAAATCCTTCAACTTTGTTAAATGTGGAATAAAGGAGAGAATAACTTGAATTAAATTCCTGTGCCCACTTGAAATGATGTCTGGCTGTGCCTCTGTACCTGTGCTTGATTTTTGCATGAAAATATTCTCTTTGTCCCTATCTGGTGTTCTCCTTCAAAAAGGAATTGAGTTAAAAAAGAAGGCAATAATGTAAGATTTTTAAGCAAACAGTTCAATATTTCCTTTAAAATGTTCTCTGTATTCAAGAGCACTTTGATTTCTATCTTTTTTTTTCCCTCCAGGCTTTGAAACTGTACCTCTTTTAAAAAAAGACCATCCCTGATTTTAGTCTTTTGTTCCTTTATGAGCTTTGTCCCCGACTTTTAAATGTGGAGAGAGTTGAGAGGCATGTTGTGAGAGGAGAGAAAATAAAAAAAAAGTAAAAAAAAAAAAAACTTGCAAACTGTGTTAAATACACCTTTTGTTCATTATGTTTAATATAACATTCACTATGAAGATTGATATTGAATTATACATTAATTTTAATGCTAAATAACTTTCCTATTTAAAAACCCCTTAGTTTTCTTATAATGTACAGTAATTAAAAAGTGAACCAAAAGAGGCAGCAATAAATCAGGGTGCACAATGCAGTAAAAATATTATAATTAATATTTAACATACGTTTTGATTACTTTTAGAATAAGTACAAGAAATATCAATTAGAATATATATTCAAACTTTGCTGCCTTTTCCCCATTATACTCTGGAAAGGGGCTATTTTTAATTCTGGGTATTGCATACAAAATAATACATAGTCCCTAATTAAATATAAGGCTGCAATTCAATCGAGAGTTTCTGCTGATGTCATAAATAATAAGAGCACAGCTCGAGGTATCAATGAATGGCAGCCAAAGCCCGAGATTGAATTACAACTTCAGCATTCAGTCTGTGGATCTGTATTGTTATTTGCAATAGATGGAAAATGATTATTATTATTTTTTAAATACAGACAAAAAGAAGGAAATTTGAATTCAAAATCGGTGACTCGGTGGTGGAAGATTAGAAGTCTTGTGATTAGAGAACACAGCTTATTGGAAATTGAAATGTACAAATGTGCCAGGCAGCAAATCTGTAGTTGAGGCTAAATTCTGCCTTTTGTTTGTTGGGTTTTTGAAACCTACGGGCAATTCATACCTAAAAAATCAAGCATTGGTGTCGTTCTCAAGAGTTTTGCCTCTGCCCACCCAATCTGTGCCCAGCAACCACCACGGGAGCTGCCCAGCCCTCACTTGGCCTGGGGGTCCCAGCAGGGAGCAGAATCCTGGAGGCAGAAGGGTGAAAATCAGTGACACCAAACCACCCCGACCCCGCTCGTGGAAGGAGCCTTCCACCCCCACAGTCTTTTACCCCCAGCGGGTTTTCTGCATAAACCCCAATTATTTACCATTTCCATTCAGAATGAATAAGGGTTGTACACTCATGTGGACATTTTCCCCAAATAAATGACCCCTTAATAACCAGAAAAATTTTTATTTATGTAACATATTGGATTTCAGTTATGTTATGGCAGCAGAAAGAAGGTAGTTAATCAATATGAAGGCTTGCTTTCAACAGATTGCACAGCACTCAGCATGACAAGATCCCCTTCTGCTACACCACAGGTCACTCGTTTGTATTTTAGGGCCATTTTTCCATGCTTAGCACATCCATCTAGCCATGAGGATGTACACCTCTCCATCTGACTTTGGCATGCAAAAAGTCAACAGTTTAAAGGCGCTAAAATGCCAGGAGTCCTGAGCAAGGTGTGAGACACAGCTGTGATGCCATGAGCCTAAACCGTGTCACTGGCTTTAGAGGGGTTTGTTACCTCGCTTCTGCCCAAACTCAAGGCATCACAAAATCCTTCCCCTCTCCTGGCTTGGTTTGGGCAGATGGTGGGGGCCAATATTTCCCCCAGCCTGGGGAAAAATAATAACAGTTCTGGCACAGAGTCTGGTCTGTTTGTCCTGTGATATGGCCACATGAAGGGGTGCAAGGCGCCTCCCTTTCATCCCTGGGCAAGTGGGTACTGAGGGCTAGATTCCGACTTTTCAAGTTAAAAAAATTGATGGTTTATATTTGGAGACCCTGTGGCTCCCTACATCTCACATGCTACCTTCTGACACAGGCTGGCTATGCCAGAATCCACAGATTTTTCTCTACAAAATTGAATTGCTGTCTAAGAACAAGTATTTTGTCTCATTTAGGCTAAGAGAAACAAAGAGCCAAGAGACCCTGAAAACACACAATGAAACCCCTTGGAATACAATTCTCTTCGTATGGTTGGTTTTACTCAATATTTAAATATCCTATTGTTCTTAAACACATAAATTTTATTGCCTTTTCCCTAAAAAGAGCCATTTCCTAAAGAGTCTTAAACTATACAATAACAATTGTCATGATAACCTGTTTATGCCTTCCAGGTGATATTCTGAGGGGCAGAAAATACATGTTTCTTTCAGATATTTGCTGTTAACTCCAAACAACCTGTAGAAATTTTGATGGTCACTTTCATAACTCCTGAGTGAGGGTTTAGTAGTGCCTGTAACTGACAATACAGACATGGGCGGAGGGTTTTCAGAAGAGCTTTTCCCCTGGTATGAAGAAACCTTGAGAGGTCTTGTGAAAGCAGACATGGGAGCAGTGAAAATAAGGCACAAAATCCCGAGATGGTCCTTCCTAACACACAATACCTCTCAATGTTTTTTATAGAGACGAACACGAGCAACATAATTTTCTGCCAAAATAAACTTGCCATAAACACAGATACCTTGATATTGCTGATAAACAGGTATTTCAATTTGTAAAGTGTATGCTTACATTGATATAGGAAAATGTTAGTCCCAGGGTGATATTTAGAAAACACAAACAGCTGCCTCTGTCCCCAGATACACATAACATGGTAATAATAATCTTCCTCCATGATAAGCTGCTATAGGTGTCTTAGTTACCTCTCTCCTATGTCTCACTTGATTCTGAATTTATCAGGATTTGTTGTTTTTTTTTCTTCAGCTTCTTGGTTTTGGAGATAATTTCACCAGGGCTAAGAAAATTAAGTTTTAGGATCTGTTGCATGGCTCTTGAATTTAGACTTTTCTAGGCTCTTTCAATAGTAAAAGGGAAATCTTTAACAGACACACCTCTCACCATCTCCTCCATCCATCAGTAACTCCCTGACATATCCAAGACACAGCGCCTGGAGGCAGAGGCCAAGTCCCATCTCTGCCAGCTACAACTCAAATTTAACCCTACCTGTACTCAGCGCCAACCTGCACATGTGGGCTTGTGTCTTTAGCCACTGCTGCTGAATTTGGTCCAGCCAGGGCTTCGTCTGCAAAACACATCAGTAGGAAAGAGGTGCTAGATGATAGATTCTGTGGCTATTTCATCTCCAGATGGAAGCAGCTCTTCAAATGAAATGCCAGCAGAAAAAAATCAAGCAAAATAACCCAATGGTTTGCTGCCCTGCAAATTATTGATGCTGCTTTGGGATAGCAGATTGTTTGTGCTTGGAGGAGGAACGGCTTGGAGAAAGCAACATTTTTCTTCTCTCCCTCCAAAGTGGACATGGGATAAAAGGAAAGAAGGTAAAAGAGGGGAGCTGCTGTATCTGACTGGGTGTCAAGGACAGCAGACTTATTCTGAGGGCAGAGAAAATCACACACTAATCCAGTGGTGAAAATTCGTAGACGGGTTTGAAAATCTAGAGGATAAACAGCCTGTCAGGTCCAGGCTGAGCTCCTGGGATTATGATGAGTTTCTCTCTTACTATTGATTGTTGTCACCAAAATACATCTGCTGCTTTATGCAACTGAGGCTTCCTATGAAATGCATATATAGACTCAATGATTCTTATAATTACAGGCTGAAAAGAACTTTGCATATTCATGAGTATCACACCATTTGTCACAGCTGTAGACCTCCAGTAAGCAATGCCTGTGATTAGGGTTTTGTTCTTCCCGAGTATATATTTTTCCATGAACCCTTATTGGTTCTGAAAAGTTATGATCTTAACTCTCCACTCCTGTCAAACACAATTTTATTCCATTTTACTGCCAGCACTATGAATGAATTCCTGCTTCTACAGCCAACATCAGGACTAGCCGGAACTGGAATTTGCATTGATGAGGCAGTATTTTATTTAACTAATGTAATAACCTACAATAATCTATAGTTGGAGTGACAACAATTTTATTATCCCAAGTAAAGAACTGCCCATTCATTTTCTCCTCTGTGATTTAAGACTACTAACCTCTAGACCGCCCTGCTCATAAACAAACAGGTCTTGTGGACCTTCTTAGGTTCACAAAAGAGGTCAAATGAAATAATAAAGACCTGGTATGCTACAGGAGGTACTAACCATTAAGCAGCAGATTAAAGATTGAAAGTTTTTGAAAGCTAGACAGCCATGTATGAAATCTAACCTACCCCATGGACATTTCAACATAAAATGGCAGTAGAAGTGAGAAAAGTAGACTTTTTTCCTTCTGAAGCTATATTTTTCTAACACAGAAGACAGAGAAGTGTAATCAGTCATGGTCAAAACCATGCCAGTGAGTATTACTTATTTAGCCTCATATTCCAGGTGACTCACAACTTGTCTACCTGCCAACATCTGAAAATAATAAGTTATAGTAAAGTTATTAACTAAAACTCTGTGAACTTTGAAGTAGCTAAACCTAAATTAAATATAAACATACAAAACAGCCTGGGGCTAATTAATCTAATTTGGGCTCAGCCACCTCACTTCATTTTTGTTTGTTTGCAGTTGTTTTTCCCCTTCCTCCTCCTATGTGGTCTGCAGAGAGGGATGATCCCAGAGCTGGTCAGGGGCAGAGACTGTGTCTTCCCGCTCCTCCGATCAGAAATGCGCTGCCGCTTTTCCAAGAAACCGCTCTCAACAAAGAGCTGGTCTGCCACCAGCTCATCCCTCCGGATGTGCCGGGAAGCAGGGGAGCTGTGCCGAGGCAGATGTGTGCCAGCTGAGAGCCCAGCTCCGGGAAGCCTCGTGCCCACGCACCATGTGTGGCTGGAAGGGGAAGCCGTTCCTCCTCCTCCTCGCTGTCAGGTATAAATTGCGGCTTTGATGACAACATGGTGCTCCCTCCAGGAGCTTCCTGGGGAAGCTGAGCCTGAAAGCAGCACCAAGGGAATCGCTTCTTGCTCATTTTTGGGGTTTTTTTTGAACACACTGCGCTGTTTTACCGCTGATAATGCTCTTCTGCCAACCTAGGCAGGCGGACAATGTGCCTGAAGATTATGCAATGCTTCAGTGTTTAGAGAGGTTATGTTGGCCAGGCCATTTTTAGTATTCTAGAGGTTTTAAACTTAAAAAGTGAAGGGGAAAAAAAAAAACATGCTAAAAATAAGCTCTTGATTAGGTGTGGGAAAAGTGAAGATTCGAGGAAATCTCAGGGCTGCAGCCCCAGCACGAGGTAACAATAGACTGAAAACACAAAAAAGTGTCAGTGCAGTTCGCTCGTAAAAAGAGGAAAATGCACAATAGCACAACAGTGAATTCACCTATTATATAATTGGAGGTTGTGTGTACATGTGCAGACAAGACGACAGAATAAAAAGCCTCCTCTAGGAAATTCAAAACTTGGCAGCTTTGGCCAGGTAGAGTATGAGGCGGGTAGTGTCTAACAACAAAAAGAAACAGTCTGTAACTAAGGTTTGAATCAAGCTACAGCTCCCCTTGCTAAACAGCAGCCAGATTTACTGCTGCAAAACCCATAAAAACAAAGGCAGAATAAGTCTGGCAGGAGAAATAAGGCACAGAGAGAGAAAGGCAGAAAAGGAGACGCAGCATTAAATTTACCAAGGCTGAGTTGTGCATCTGATTTCATACAAGGGTAATTTGGAGGGCTATGCATAAAGCGAGAGGATTTCATTCATACGGAGTTTCCACATGGTCTGAAGTGCCTTTCCCAGGGGGCCAAAGGAAACCCAACCTGCCTGACAGGCGGGGAGTGGAGCAGCTGCTGTGCCCTCAGCCCCACCAATGCTTTGCTTTGGCATCTGGGATGCTTCCCAGAGCCCTCCTCTTTCCCACCCCAGAGTGTCCACCCTACCTCAGGGACCTAGTGGGATCTCTAGGCTTCACAGATTTTGTTAACAATACACCAGTCCTTGGTTTGGTCTTGTTTACAGGGATTTTCCTGTCCCTTAGAGCCTAACTATGTCGAATGCTCTGGCTAAGGTACATGAATTTACACAGCAAGAAAGAGGGATTTTGGTGCTCTTACTGTAACAGGATGAAATGTTTCAATCAAAGTATGCCATACTTGACAGTTTCCAGGAGAGACGGCTCTACAGAGATATTATTGACTATTTTGTTAGAAAGGATCTCTACAATCTTCTCTTGCAATCACCTGTCAGGTCATTTCTACCCCGAAGGTGTCACAGATCTTTTCACATTTACCCATATTTTAAAAAGCCAGTAATACATTCCTTAACGCGACTTTAGAGTGTTAATAATACTTTCCTTGTTACCCCTTACTGCTACTTCTCCCAGAGCTCTCATGCTCATTTCCAACTCAATTGCCATGATCCACATACATGCATTTTGGCCACAATAAAACTACAACCAAACCCATCAATTAAGTTGTTTCCTTTTCCATATCCACCACATCAGTCACAGCTCTCCAAATGACTTGTCTTTCTAGATTTCTTACATTTAACAAAAGAAAAACATACTAAAATGCTCTAATAGCAATCAAAATGCTTTGGTGTTTTTTGTTCGGCACTTTTCCTGCTGTTCTCTGACCTGCAAGAGTTCCCAAGTAATCCAATAACTGATTGGGTTGCTGGGATTTCCATCCTGATCCTGCAACAAAGTTGATGTGGTCTCTACCCCATCACCGTGCTGTGCATGCAGGCTGAATCTTGAGATGTTACAAGATCATTTTGATGTTCCTTTTGATCAAATAGAGTATTAAACCTCAGATTACTGATGTATAGAGACAAATTTATCTCTCTTTGTTATTAATATCAAGATTAAAAGGTACTTGAAAGCTAATAACTTATTTCCATTTTAAAACTTACCATACAGTAAATACCTTACAAATGATGATGTATGTGCTCATCATTGACTCATTAGGTATTTGCCCAAACAACAGCCACAGGGTCATTAGCAAGAAGCTTGAAGTATTCCACATTTTGTGGAATGTGGGCTGCATTTCAGTGGATAAATGATTCCAAAACTTTCTTCCTTTTTCCCTGTTTGAGTCTCAAATTCTTGATGCACCTGTGGAGTGACAAGCTGATGGTTTGGGGGTTTTTGCTATTTGTTTTTTCACCAGACTACATGACGCAGATACACAAAAGCACACTGAACAAATTCCAGAACAGCTGTTCCTATCTAGGTTTCTTTTCTTTTAACCCCCCAACTGCATAGGAAATTCAGTGCATTATTTTGGGACTTTTATTTTAGCAGAAGGCTTTGTAGCCACCAGTGTTCAGACAGACCCCTGGGAGTACACAGGGAAGGTTGCAAAGAAGACGGATTCGAAACAATGGGAGAAGCAAGCTCAGACCAAATCCCAGGCAGGATTTTTCTGTAAACTTTTTTCACCACCAGCGTGAAATCAGCCACCTCTGAATTTTGACCACACTTAAAATCATAGACCCAAAGATGGTAGCTGAGACCCTTCTGTAATGTTTACCATTTCAGGCCAGCTCCTACAGACATGTAAATACTTTTCTTGTGTAAGCAGTCCCACCAAGGACTATTTGCATGCATCCAGCTAAGCACAGGTAGCATTGTTTGCAGAACAAGAATATAATTCCTTATGACCCTAAAATGCATGAATGTATCAAAGGACATTGACAGAGCCCAGGCCACAAGACAGGCCCCTATCTTATTTAACTTTTATAAATATGACTAGTCATGTATTCTCATTTCTAATTGCCTAAATACATTTGTAAATCTATCCATTAATACCTGAAGTTTAAGCTTCGGGGGCATATTCTCAAGAACAACTTCCTTTAGATCTCTCTGCAAAGATACCTCTGTTTTCAGGAGAGTTAATAAAGTCCTGGCAGGTGCAGAATATAAATCCATACCAGTGAGGGGTACAAGTCTGTTCATTCCTATTCATGAACTGTGTATTATTTATACAATGTTTGTGGGCTCAGCAAAGCAGAGGATATTTTTTAAATAAATGTTTATGTTCAAATAACTTTGCTAGTCTTATCTAATCTACCTTCAGTATCTTAAGCGCTGTAGGTGATTTTAAAAGTTTGCAAAATATCTCTCATCTGCTTTTACTCATTGAGTTTGGCAAAAACCAGACGTTTGAATATTTAGCAATTCTGACACACAAAAAACTATCAGGATGCCATCAAGTATCTTAAATCTTTTGCAAAACAGTGTTTGCAATTTATCAGGGGGAGGATTTTCCTCTCCCTCTCTTCCTCCTCAACCCCTGACTCATTCAGCTCTTTGCTGCTTTAACAGGCTTGTCCACTCCAGGGCTGCAGGTAAATGTTGGGCTCTTCATTTTCCACATGGAGAGAAGGGCACTACAGAGTAAGGCCTTGTCCTTGGAATGTTCACTAAAAGTCCCCAGAGACTGATGAGAGGTAAAGTCCTTAATACCTGCAAAGATCTAGCCCTGCTCGACCTCCTCGTGACCACTGGGAAATGGCACAGCTCTGAGGTTTGATTTCTCAGCCGCACCCTGGCCATTGGAGCCTACTTTCTCTCCTAAATCAAGTTAAAAGTCACTCTCCTATAAGAAAATCCATTTCTAATCCTTTACTGGTTCGTGTTTGTAGCAGCAAAGTTCTCTGTCCCATCCAGAAAACCGTGTTGAAAACTTTAGCATCATGACATGGGATATTTTTATTAAGTTTTATCCAAGTCCAGTATTTTACTTAATCCTGTTAAATTCTGGCCTCCCTAATCCCTGCTGGTGGCACTGAGCTCTGCAGACCTGTGACACATTGGCCACACGTGCACACTCAGAGCACTTTGGCAAAAGGTTCAGGGAGACTTTCTGCCTGCAGATGTAAAATGTGCTCCAACACTGAGCTCCTGCCAGTGGAGTTTACCAAGGGCTGTCTGGTGAAATGCAATGTCACTGTCACGCTGCAGCAGCGCTTTGGCTGTCACTGAGAGCCTGATGGATCATACAATATTTCCTGGGGATGCAATGGCCAAAGTTTGGTCTGCATGACCATTGCATGGAGGTGACATCAAGCACATGGGTGTGAAACCTACACCAACAGTCAGACATTGTTAGTCTTGATTTCCGTAAACTAAATATCTCCAATTTTTTATCCATTCATGTTTGAGGAGAATGACCCAGTTACAAAATCAAGTGTAGGCTGGGAAGAGGAGCAGGTAGAAGGGGAAGAGCTTGATCCTGTTTGTAAGGGAGGTTACATGTATTTGGGTGTCAATTCACATGAGAAGTTTCTCACTTGACATTATCTGATGTGATCAAAATACTCAACCCTACTAGTTGGGGTTTATAATAGGAATGCCCACTCAACCTTAGCTCCAGCAGCCACAATTGTAGCAATAAAATGCACCCTCACTGGACCTACTCAAGCTGCATTTTGATGATTTGGCTTACTCTTAACATGCAATCCCTGGCAACTCCTGGGCATCAGGGCTCTCCTGATCGTTAAAATGTTCTGTCTGAGCACGGCTGACTTTCTCACCTCATGAGACCTGTCTTTAGGGCTACTTGAAAAAAAAAAAAGGCCCTTTTTATTCAAAGTGACAATACACAGAAAAATGAATATATATCTTATAGCTACAGTGATTATAGTGTTCTTTTACTGACTAGTTGCACATGTGACAATTACCTGCCTTGAAGGAAGACTTTGCTGTGCCTTCCAGGTCCCCAAACCCTGCACCCATTCTTCCCACTACTGAGCAAAGAGTTGGATAGCTCAATGCTCATTGTACGTTGGAAGGGGGATGTGGAAGGAGTGAAAAAAGCCTCTATGGTCTTTGGAAGCTGGCCAGGGGTGAGGCCATTGGCTCTATATTTAGGAGGGGTTTCACTTAATAGGGCTTGCAGCTGTGCATAGGTTGGGGTGTGAATTCCATCTCTCCCGACATACAAAACCAAAGCTTTATTAAAGAAGCAGTGACTTCGAGCTGTTCTGAAGTACCCTATCATTTTCACTACCCTGTTCATCTGTTAAGGCATTTATATGACACATATAGGAAATAAAAGCCATCAATAAACCCTGTGTTTTGTGTATACAGATACAATGACCAATAATAGGGTTAATAACCAGGAACAATGTGAGCAGAACCAATACTTTGTACCAATATATTTTCTCACAAATTAATGTTCAAAAGTATAAATTCCCTAACCACTAGTGTCAGAGCTGGAAATATTATTGCCTCTGTTTTATACCCAGGAAAACTTGGAGCACAGAAAGGCTTTGTGATTACCCAGAGACATTCACAGCCACACCATATCCTCACTTTGAGATCACTCTGCATAAAGTGCAATGCCAGGGCAATATTTGTTTCTTTGTATTTGGGCATGGCACAATTCAGTGGGAACCTAAGCACAACCTGATGCTCTCCAAATCTTCTGCTAAACAACCCAGACAGAAACAGTTCAACACCATGAATTTCTCCCACTCTGGTCTAGCCAAAACTCAGTGCAGGGGTAAAACCAATCAGTTTGCTAAGTTAAGTTTTTACTAAATGATAATTCAGGAGAAGAGGACTTGCCCAAGTGCAAGTCTTTATTTTATAGTATATATATTGAAAGTATTTTTTTAAATAAATCTATGATTCTATAAATTTTCTGTTTTAAGAAGGCTTAAAAAAGAAATTTTTTCCTTTTCTCCATTAGTTGCTTTTAACTCTGTGTTTGTGCAAGCCCACAGTTAAAAGTAAGAACTTGCGCTCCGATTTTAATTGAGATTTTTCTCTGAAGTTATACATATGGGCCCAGTCTTGCAAAACATTTCTGCATAAAATTCTCAGACATGACCTTTTCAGCCCCAGAAACACAGCCATGCGTTGTGGTGCTCAGCACCCTGTGTCCTTTTTCTTCATCATTTTTTTTCTTGGTCTGGATGAACGTGCTCTTACTCATTTATGATACTGCCACGGAGAACATTGCTCTAACACAAAACTTAATCACTTCTCTCTTTGTGTCTGTCTCCTGATTGCCCCTTCTCTTCCAAACTAAAAATAAGTTCTTTGTACTCGCTAAAGCCCATTACAGCTTTAGCTCCTCTTTCCCATTGTCTCTAGTTTGCCATTAAAATGTACTAAGTGCTCTTAGTTACACCATGAGCAGCCTCCTTTGCTCTAGTTAAATTTTCCAACATGCACATTTCTGCTTTTCCCCAGTCTATCCCCACAGGGAGAGAAGCTCCTCATAAATACCTAAAGAGCAACCTCCTCCACTCGCTTATTTGTTATTCCTCCTCACCAGCTCGGCAGGAACAACAGGTCCAAATGAAATCTTTTTTCTCCTCCTGTGTTTGTGGTCTAATAATGGCCGTATGTTTGACCATGACTCATTGGATACCTATGTATTCTCCCTGGCAACGAGCAGAATTGCTCCATTTTTGAGACCAGACTAGATTGGGTTTACCAAGGACAACATAGAAACAGACCAGACTTTATCCTTCTTAAAACATTTTGCCGCTCTAACTGAAAACAAGAATTGTAAGCACTCTGGGACAAAGACCATCATTCTGCATGGCATTTCATAACACCGACCACAGGAGAGGCCTGGCCCTTTCCTAGGACTCAGAGAAAGAGTTTATTTATAGAAATTAAAATAAAATAAAATAAATAAAATAAAATAAAATAAAATAAAATAAAATAAAGCAAAACAAAATAAAATAAATCAGTTGTTTGAGTGGAGCCTGTACAATAAATGCCTGTCTTTATGTGTACAACTGGAGAAACAGCCACATGCCCCCATATGTACCTGTTAGACACGCACACAGCGATGAAAAGTCACATACACTCAGTGATCACCATTAAAAGCTTTTCAATTTTCTACTTGCAGAGATGGTTCTGTACAGAAATGGAGTTGATGCAAAAATAAAGCTACAGTTATTCAAAACCCACCTCTCACAATATCACCCAACTTAAGTTGTTCAAATTATCTTGCTGTAACTGATTTTTTTTCCAGTTGGCTAAAATATCTATTGTAATACTTAGCTGTGAACAAAGTGCAGAAATGAAGGGCTTTGAATTGTTTCAAATTAATGGCTATAAAGTATGACTTAAATGCTTTTATTCAAAACTAATTATTTGAGAGCAGGTATTCTTATACTTCTTTAACAGCAGGATGCAACATTTTTAGCATTATGAAAAAGAAGCTTTTGCCATGTAAACTCATGGGGTGAAATCTCATCCTTGATCTTCAAAGTGTGACAAAGAGCTATTGATTGGGAGCATATTGTCATTTAAATTACAATTAGGGATGGGTGAAAGGTGGTTATTCAACAATTCAAATCTTTTTAAAAAATGCTGTCAAGGGCAACTTAACCTTAACCTAAACACACACTTTTAAAAACTTCTGAGAGTTTCAAGTGTTTCAGAGAGCAGTATGATGTGTTTAAAGCAACAAATCTGTAGATTTCGAGCATAATGTATAGTGCATTTTATTAATGCTGTAATTAAAAAGCCCTTGTGGAATGCTTTCATTCCCTGTTACCATGAAACACACATTTGCTCCAAAACTGAGTGAGGGAGGTCTTTGCAATTTTTAATCAAATTGTATCGCTCAGTTCATCTTGCTAGAAGAGCTAATAATGTGATTTAAAATCCAGATCCAATTGCTACTATAATCAATGCAAGTCTTGTTCTCGGAGGAATTTGGTTATGATCTCAAGAGCCAAGTGGAGAGGGGCACTAGATGGGTCTCAGGAAAGCCAGTGCAGTTTGCAATTGCTGCTGACCAACTGGGAACCTTCAATGGGCCACCACTTATGTCCTCCACCCCCTTTCCACTCTGAGATCCCAGGAGCTCAGCCCAGAGCCCATACGGACCACAAGACCCTGTTAAGGCATCTGCAGTTGTAGGAAATTTTAGTCACTACTGAACCAGCGCATGGTCTGTGGTGAAGGTTGAAACTCAGATTTTGCCCAGAGGACCAGCAAAGGCAGCAGCCCCCCAAAAACCACAAGCTCAGGGGTACAACCTGTCATTCAGCAATGTTTTGGGCCCTTGTTGGGGTCTAGATCCATGGTCTAGCTTCTGTCATGACACAAACACAAGCCACAGCAAGAGTGCCCAGCAGCGTCACCTGGCAGTGTGCTGGCAGGGCGAGGGAAGGGCTGTGCCAGCTTCTGATGGGCTTTTCTTCAATCTCATTAGTCAGTATGAGTTCAAGCAGCTCTCTCTCCCCTTTCAGAGAGGATTATGCTGCCCTGCCAAGTTAGGAAGAGCATTCCTAGCCCTGCAGGACAAACAGCTTCCCAGACCTGTGTTTATTTTCTTGGATGGCATATGTAGCCCATTGTGTGATTAGGTAGCACAGCGGGGTTCAGAAAGTGGAATTTCCCAGAGTGCGCTGGGCTCTGGATGATCGCCAGCATCGGGATCAGGGAGGAATGTTTTCTTTCACTATACACTGGTGAATGTGGCAGGGTTCGAAAGAGATTTTGACTTTCCCCTTTAGCACTTGGGAGGTGAAGACTCCTTTTTGCCACATATACAGTGGGAATTTTCCCTTGCCAATTTGTTACGTATTTGGGTACTGCTCCAAAATTGCAACGAAATCTGCGGAACCTGTTAGATTTGAGTAAATTTACATCAGATTCCCCATGGGCTTTTCTTCCCCTGGTGTGTCTGTGCTCTGGTGGAAACGGCAGAGCTTGGAAGTCTCCACCAGATTGCCTCAGCTCTCTGCGCTCCTCGGGCAGTGCAGGATGTGTGGCACATCAGCCAGGGCTGTAGCTAAGGTCAAGCTTCCCGTATTTTGAACTTGTTGGCACAGACTAGCTGCAAGAGGAGAAGGAATTATTTTGAACAAAAAATCCCACTGATCTGTTTTGGGAGTGGTGATAATCAGAACATCCTATTTAACTTTTGACCACAGAGCAAGGGAGAGGAGCCAGCAAGGTTTCAGGAGGGAGAGCTTTTATATGTTTCTTTCTTCTGATCTGTTTTCACACTGCTAAGTAATAAAAAGGAAATTTTGCTTAAAATACAGTAATCATAACATTTGAAGCTATTCCATTGTCCAAAGAATGGTAACTATAGTCCACATTTTTTGAAGCAGCTGTGGCAAGTACAAATTTTTTACTGTGAGGATGGTGAGACAATGACACAGGTTGCCCGGAGAAGCTGTGGCTGCCCCTGGATTCCTGGAAGTGTCCAAAGCCAGGCTGGACAGGGCTTGGAGCAACCTGGAATAGCGGAAACTGTCCCAGCCCACAGAAGAGGAGCGGAATAGGGTGATCTTTGAGGTGCCTTCCAACCCAGCTGTTCTATGGTTCTATGAAGTAGTACCAGCACAGAAAAAAAGGCATTGTATAAATCTCATTCTAATGTTTGTTAAGATCTCTTTTAAACCTTGTCAAACTGAAATCTCTCACTAAAATAGCCCTGCTTTGTTGGGAATAGGGACACAAGACTTGCAGGGCCTGCAGAGTGAACCCCACTCAGCTTGCCTTGGGCGACAGAGGGTCAGAGGGAGCATTTGCTGCTATCACTTCATTTCTCCACTTGCATTTTTACTGCACAAACAGATGAAATGGGCAACTCGACCTCCTTAATGATAGCGGCAGCTCTGCACTTGCTAACGGGACTGCCATCAGGAAAACCACTTTGTTTTGCTGTGCCCACTGCTCTCCTCTCCCATGTTGCTGTTTGTTGAGAGAATTCAGTATGTATTTAATAGAGAAAAGGCAGTAGGGCCTGGATCTCAGCTGGCTGGAGTCAAGTTTGTAAAGACAAGAAGTAGCTTCATCTCAGTCACCAGCTGTGATCAGTGGGGGGAAGAAAGAATCATGCACGCAAGTGGTGCATCCATTTGTTAACCCAAAGAAATCAAATAAAACCAGTTTCTGAAACTTTTTGAACACGTTGCAAACACCAGGAAAGGGAAAACAGCAACTGGGTGTCTGTCACAAAATTCGCAAGTCATTGATATACTGAAGAAGTACTAAAAGAATATTATTTGTCACTGCAAATAGGCAATTTACATTATCATTGCTTTAAAGCTCCCAGAACACAGAAGGATATTGTATAAGAAATTACTGACGGCTTTTATCAAGGTTAACTCCTATTTTTTTAACCCAACACTTTGCAAGGTAGCATGAAAATTTAGAAACGGAAGAGTTTTTTGATAAAATGCGTGCACATAAAATTTCTAAACGTTTGGCAGAGGAGCATCCAGCCGGGAAAGGGAACTGGGATGTGAGATGCGCCAGTGCCGCCTTGTGGAGGCTTCAAACTCCGTCCGGATCCTGTTTACTCAAGCTAATGGCTCATTTACAAAAAAACTCCCCAACACAGGGCTCTTTCATAACATTCGTATGAAGCATTTCTGCAGATAATAAATAATGGGTTTAATTCCGGATGTAATCCTTACTTAGGGCAGGGTGGTACACTAATTCTCACAGCTACAAGAACCAGATTTTTTTCCAGTCACGCAGTTTCAGAGGACTTTTTAAAAAATTTTCTCAGGAAATAGTGTTTCCGGTTGCTATCACCAAAAAAAATTCAAACCATCAACAAGAAAAACAGGAGGGAAAACGCAGTAACTTCATTCCCCCTCAGTGCTCCCTGCTCATCCTCTCTCCTAGGGCACTGTACATGCTTAACCTGAGCAGGTTTTCATGTCAGCTCTCCAATCTTCTGTATTTTGGGTTAGCTTAGCAATTGTCTCTCCCAGTATACTTAGTTTTTCTGATCCAGCTAATCAGAATGGGCAGATGAATATGAACTTGCTTTTAAGAAATAGTCTCCATCTTAAGGATAAAAAGAAAATGTCTGGGTTTGTTGTATTTTTTCATTCTCTGACAAGTTTTGGTTTTAGATGAGGTTTTTTAACCAATATTCTATTTGATCTTTAGAACCTGAAATCCTTTTTCTCAGTTCAACAGACACAAGTTATACAACGGTTTCATACTGATTACTAAAAAGAAAATACCTTGCAAGACATTTGCCTTAGATGGGACTCCAGCCTCGCTCCTCTAGCTCACTCCTAAGGGGTATCTTTTGGCCAAATGAGTTGGGCTATGACCAGAAAATGAAGTTTTATGGCTCTGAGAGCTTTGATTCCTGTTCATAAATATGACAGCAGCAGCATCTAACATTTTCAATCACTCATTTTCTTGGGAGCTAGGGAAGTGTTCAGATATATATTCTTAACCGCTGCTGGTTCATTCAAAATTTTTTTACAACATGCATAATTCTCACGGGATAAGGAGTCGGATAAGTGGCCACAAGGCTTCTGAGTTATCACTCCCATGCACAATACATTTTGTTCAAGTTATAACCACATAATTTAAACTGCTTACTCAAATTATAAAATACTCCCAACCCCAAAACCAATGCATTTGCATTAAATAACATTAATGTGGGACTGGCTTATGCATTCCAAGATTTTGTGGTTTCCCAATTAGTCCTCCAGTAACAGAATCACATTATCATAATTTTAAGGTGTTACAAATGTGATATCCAAATTAGAGATCAAATTCCCTATATTATGTGTTTCTTCCTTGAGGGCTTACCAACCAAACACAGACTCTGCAAAGAAGGAGGTGTGCTAAAAATGCTCATTTTCCATATCCAGTCCCTGTTTCACAGCAGTGAGGAGTGACTCTGCGAAATGCAGGTTGTGAACAGCCCCTAGATGAACACTTCACAAGGTTATTTCTGAAGAGCAGGGAACCTCTAGAAGCAATCTTTAATTACCAGAAGTTCTCAAGTGGTAAATTTTCAATAATTTCACTAACATCATCTTATACAACTGAGATTTGCTCAAATTCATTTCTGGCTTGCACACGATACCAGTATCTCATGCAAACTAACCCCCAGTGCAAAGTCCAAGTCAATGGAAACTGTAGAGTTTCATTTACTTTCCCACTGGAACAAGATGCTGTGACACAGAGCAGTGCAAGTCAGCCTCCTTCACCCCAAGGTTGGAGAATATTACTGAAACTTTCATCAAACAGAATAATGATTTCCATCTGTAACCTAACTCGTGCAGTGCCTCTCCCAGTTCCCGGTAACTTACTTTCAAGGCACAGAAACACTGCGAATGTTTGGATTTTTTGGCTGCCCAAACTTTAAAAGGAAGAGAAAAGAGCTTGAGTTACTGTGTCAGCCCAAAATGGGAGAGGTTAAAGTTCTCAAAAGATATATAACAAATCACTGAAATGAAATTAAATAAAATACAGCTGTATGCTAGAAACAACTCAAACAACAGCTCAAGCTGCACTCACAGCAGAGGTAATTTCAAAATGCCTCCAGTAATATCCTAACATGGATGTCCTGCACAGGTGAAAAGGAAAATCATGTGATCCTTATTCCAGAACCATCACCCATTTCTGCAGCGAGATTTCTTGTGCACTGAGGGAATCAGCTCAAAATTTTAGCTTGTAAGACAGCTTCACTGTACGTAAACACTGAACTTCCTCATCTGGATGCTCCTTCCTTGCAGCAAAAATATGAAGTAACAAGTACCAGCCTCATCTGACAATCTTTAATCAGACTTGGCATTAGTTTAAAGATTGATTAGGTATGTAGGACATCAAAGAGCAAACCCCAGGGAATGAAAATGAACAATGGCATTATTTTCTTACAGGGGGATTAAGAATAAGTTGTATTTAGGTAATATTTATGACTCCTATAAACCCGACATTTTCTTACACCTCGAAATAACCCAGAAATATTAATGGACCAGTATTGGAGATTATCAGAATGACTATGTGCTTTAATAAAAACATAGGAAACAAAACCTTTTAGATTTCTAGAAAGGATAAACACAATGAAGAACAAACACAATGTTTCATGCCCTTTACCTAATTTTAAAAGTAATAGAGCCTATAGAAAAGTCAAGATGAAAATGCATACAAAGTTTTAAGTCTAAAATATTCCGTTCAAGTCAATTCCAGAAAAGTAATTTTACTCAAGTTTTTCTTCAAATACACCTATAATTTGCAGACAGCCTAATGTTATCCTATTTCAGTATTTTCAGGGTAACTGAAGAAAAATATAACTGAAGAAAAATGCAGGATTAAAAAAGAATAATGATCATCTAGGGGAAATTTATTTTTCTCTCCCTTAGAAATAGAAGGTTCAGCCCAACAGACCATCGAGCTGAGGATCATGCAGGCTCCTACAGATCACTGGAGCATTGACAGCAGCAGCTTCAAACAGTCTGGCACTAATACACAACATTTTTAAGATGGCACAGTTTAACTGGGGAAAACAACTTTGCAGAAGTGCTGGATTTTGAGACAAATGCCATTGTTTTCCAGGAATATCAGACTTTGCAAATTGCCAAAATACAGTTGCTGTTAGAAAATTATATTTTTGATGCTTTTCCTGCCAGGCTCCCACAAGTTGGCTTGAACTGGTCACTTCCAGAAAGCCACTATAGTCTTTTAATTCAGTGGGCACACAGAGAAAAAAGAAATACAGTGTGAAAAGATTGCTTTTAGACACCTTGCATTTTTTCCTTTTGTTATGTATTAATATTACCATTAAATATCAATCACTTGGGTTAACCTATACAGTGCAGGAGGTTAACCTGTATTTAAAAAATCAGTCAACAAATCACACGGACAAAGCCCCCAAAACATTGCCAACAACTCCCTGTAAAGCTCCTTCCTTTCTTTGCTCTTAAGTGATGCATTTCCACAACCCCCAAGCCCCCCAAGGCTACCAGATCTCCACTAAGGGAATCCACACCTTTGACCTTCCCAAAGGAGCAGCTCTTACGAGAGAATGAGGATGAGCAGCCCCAAGCTCTGCCAGCACACGCCCAGCACAGACACGGACCATGAACCCCATCTCTGCCACCAGTTCAGCATAATCCTGACTAAATGTATTCCCCCTCTTCCCTATCTGCACCAGGACTGAAGATGACTCCTGTGGGAAGCTTGGCAGCTGAAGGACCAGGTGCTCACTGCTCAGATAATTATTTTGTAGCTGTCACAACTGGCTGTTAACACTTCTCTCCTGGCCTTCCAGCCCGGTGCACAGTTGACTGCACTGTTTTATTCTCTTAGATGTAATTTTTTTTTCTTTTTTTTTTTTTTTTTTTTTTTTTTTTTATATATTTTTATTTTCGGTTGATTCCTGGTGTACAGCTCTCCATGGTGGGAAATACCAGTTCTTGGAGGGCCGTATATACGATGCTCTTTTAAGATTCAGAAAGCCTTCCCTGATGGCTGCATGATATTTGAAGATTGTACGAAAATACATATAAGATGAAAAACAGAATACATCTTTTTGTGCATTCAGTTTACCTCAAGGTCAGGGAAATTTGCAGGAGAATCTTTTCATCAGCTCATATACCTAAACAGGAGACCGAAACCATTTGGCCCCATAACATCCAACTTTATTCTCTGTGCCATCAGGAGCACTGGCAATACCAAAGCAATGATTGGTGTGTTTAATACTGTTCCCGGGGTTAATTTTTTGTCAGGTAGCAGACTAAAATCATGTGGTACTTATCAGCCAGTTGAAAAAATGAAACATGGATGTGGGGAAAAAAAGGAAAAGAACAGACACAAAAAGAATATTTAGACAACTTGTGATTCTGAACAAAATTAATTCCACCCAATCCTTAAATTATAGATTATTTTCTTTGCTCTTTTTCCAGAGTTTTCCACACAGACTTGCATGAATAAGTCAAATTGGCAGCTGCAATGTGTAAGCAGAAAGGAGGTCATCAACTTCTGATAGATCCACTTGTAATCAACAGGTTTTTTGGTTGTTTTTTTTTAACGTGAAGAAATATTGGCTCAATTTGCTTTTCAATATAACTCAAGCTTCCTTCAGTTTGGTAGCATAAAAAGGTTTAGCAAATTCAACACTCAGGCAGTGATGGTTTCTGCAATGCCCCAACATAATGTCATTAAGTGCTCAACAATGACTTTAAATAAGTAGCTTTTGGAAGTTATATGTCTTTGAAGTTTCATTAATTAGTCATATCATCGGGAATGTATGGCTAAAGTAAATTACACTGTTTAAAATATCTACTCTTTCAATGTGAAAAATGAAAGGATCCAGCTACCTTGTCTTTATACTAATGAAGATATTATTAATTGGTTTAGCAAAAACATAGATCTAACCATAATGTGCAACAGTTATTAAAGATAATTAACTACAGATCATTGGTTTGAAACATCTAGTCCAAAATGATTTCTGAAGGGCACATTATTCTATGAGATAAAATAATTAAATTTCTAACAGCTGCATAAGACAACTGTGGCATATCTAGTGTTTTAATTTCTTTTGTTCTATCCTCATGGTATTCCTCTGTTTTAGATTTTGAAAATGCTACGAGTGTTTCACCGTGAGCAGCCTGTGCAGCGTGGTAGACTGAAATATTTCATGTCTGAGGAAAAATGATGATTGAAAGAAAAGGATTAAAAATGACAGCGCAGCTAATAATACACACACGCACGTGTGCACGTGCACACACATAAAGGCAGCTACTCCTGTTCGAAGGAGAAAAGGAGATGATAGGAAACCGATGAAACAGAGGGTTAAAAATGTTTCCATTCTAACATTAGCTACACAAGTCCTGCTCAAACTAAAACAGCACATTTGCAAATTAAAGAAAACCTCGACGATGAAGCGATGCCAAATACTTGTAGATTAATTAATAATGGAAGCATACACAGGCACATAAAATTAAGCAAGAACAGTTAAAAAAAAAAAAAAAGGGAAAAAAAAAGCAACTGAGGAGCTGGAACAGAAGTCTGTTTATTAAAACCCATATGTTCCAGGTCCAGAATTTCTGAGCTCACATCTGCTCCGGTACCATTCCCAAAAATGTTTGCGGTCAGTATTTATCCTACGTGCCAGTACTGGGTTCAGAATCAATTTCTTGATCTCTATTTTTGATAACCGTAACCTACAGATGCTTTCAATAGCCTGGATCTGCATTAATTAGAGCACTGTTTGCTTATAGCATTAGATCTCTCCCCATGTTTTGTAAGAAAATTCGTGTCCCAAAATATTCCTCATTTGCAGCAAATTTAGCTGCTTCAGCAGAGAGTGAGATTTAGACAGGAAAGGCAGGGAGGCAGGAAATAACATAGTTCAGTCAAGATTAGGTGCGTTGCTAGCTAATGTTGATTTAGCAAAAGAAAGACTGAAAAAAGGCATTACCCAGTGCCCCAGAATCCATAAAGTGCAAACAAAAGTATGACTTTATTTTATCTGTTTTGATGTTCCCTATTTGACTTTTATTATAAGAATTTTATTTATTGGGACCAACTGGTTCTTCTGTTACTTGAGAGGGTGGGGAAAAAGGTTGTGAGAACCTTGCAGGCTTTAAAAATAATTTTTTTAAACCCTCTAAAAGAGTGGACTAACAGTAGTATCATTTACTTCAGCTCCTATACATCACCCTAATCAGGCATAGGAGCTGCAAAACATCTATAAATGTAATTTGGGGTAAAAGAAACTTGGAAAGGTCACCAGTGACATAAAAATAATCACAGGGTTGTATTTTTAAATAGCAAGATTTGGAGTAATTTTGGGTGTTCATTGCCACGAGGGAAAATTCTATCCTGCAAATGCTTAAAGAGGGATGAAACACATGCAATTTTTGGCAATTTTGGGGGTTTCTATTAGGTACTGTCCGCACTGTAGAAATAAGAAACAAGGGAATGATCTCTGGAGCCAGTGCCCTCCTGCCTTCCATCCCTTGCCAGCACTGGGGGCATGCAAATGCTGCAAAGGGCTCCCAAATCAGCACAGCAGCAATGGTGAAAGAGAAAACATGGGAAAATGGGGGAGGAGGCCCCTCCCCATGTGATGGTTAGACCAGGTACACTGCGAGTGGGGAACACAGAATGCAAGAGAGCAGAAAACCCTCGAGTGGGAGAAACCTGTCCACACTGCCCATGGCTGCAGATCTCCTGCTTCCACCCCAGAAATATGCTTACCCTGAATATACTTTTTTCTTTTTTTTAATTAAAGATTCCCAGGCTAACACTTTCCAGTGATCTTATTCAAAAACCCTGCAGAGGATTTCAGAAGAAAATGTTACTGTGAAAAGGAAGACTTTCCTTGGCAGAGTATCCCTCACTCTCCTCACGGCGCTGTTGTGCGTTTGCAATCTTAGCTGACCTATTTGTTGATGTATTTCAGGTAGCCAGATGTCCTGGTACTTTAGGAATTCAGAAGAAAATGATATTCAACTGTTTGTCCTGGTTTCGACGCGCTCAGCCAGCTGGCTATCCGCTGCTCCCTTCCAGTCCTCCCTCCCCCACCGAAAGCCTCCAGGTCACTTGCTGACCCACAGCACATCCCTCCCTACCTTCCAAGATGAACCTGGGGTCCAGCTACATCTGTGCTGAGGCCTCTCGTTGTGTGTCTGGCACACAAAGGATGTGAGGCTCTCCAAATGTCAGAGCATGCCAGCTGATGCACATTGAGATTTAGAGCATCACAGATTTCATTGCACAAACAAATGCTCAAGAACTTGACAGGGGAGTTGCTGTCTTTGCAAGGGAAGGAAAACTTGCCAAGGGTGATTTAGCTACAGGTTAGGAAAGCACTGAGGAGAGGAGTAATGAGGAAGGCTGGCCAGGCACAGGGTGTTGGGGGGAACAGAAACACAATCAATCAGCCTTCAGCCAGGTGGATCTCCTGTCTCACCCTCCAGGGGCTCCAGCTCGCTCAAATTCCTGCTCCCAGAGGAAGAAATGCCCCAGTCCTCCTGCCAGCTGCCAGAATGTTCTTCCACCGATGCAAGTCACCCAGCCAGGGATGCACTGTGCCTTGCAAGCACAGGCATCTCATCTGAACCTGACAGTGATGGCAAAATGCAGTCAAAGGATCTCCCTTGAGAATTATTTCCTTCATCAGGGAAACCATTAGCTCAAGCTGAATGATCCACATCCCCAAGGGTGCCACCAGTATAACACATCCCAATGGAATTCATGCTCCTGTCTCCTTCCTCTACACCCTCCAGCCTTTCCATCACCATCCTTCACGCCACTACTCCCAGTCCACACATGCCCTGCCCCTCACACATGGTTTGGCTGTTGGCACCTGAATCCCAGGCCCCAGTATTGTCCCAGAGCCTCTGCTTGTGTTGAGCATCACTCAGTGTCTGGGGTGGAACAAAGAGGGGAGTACAGCCATGGCTTTCTCAAAGGTTTGTGACCTCCCAGCACCTGCTCTTCTGAGCAGAACACAGGATTTGGCAGCCCCATTCTGCTGCAAGGTGCCACTTTTGGAGACCAGGGGGAGGCAGCAACAAGGATGGGAGGATGCTTGGTGAAACAGTCTGGGCTTCAAGCAGGGATTAGCCTCTATTGTCTCTCCACAGCTTCCTCTGCCAGGGGTTAAATTAAAGAAATTTTGGTCTGGGAAGAGCAAAGTCCTGTTTTCTGCAAAGGAAAGGAACAGCTGCTGAATACCTGGGACAGCAAATGTCAACGGGGCTCCATTAGTGTTCATTCCACTAAAGGGCTGGATTTCCCTTCCCCTCAGTTTTATAACTCTAATTTCACTGACTACAGTGATTCCACCAGTCTAATTAGGCCCCCAGATAATAGTCAAAGTACTTATTATGTTATCTTTTCACTGATTTTATATTATACACATTTGTCTGTTAAATATAATGATTCGATTTTGCAGATTTACAAACTTCAGTTGGCAACCCACTTAAACATCACAAGCTACCTGCCACTGGTCTGGTATGTTCTGTATTTACAGCAGGCCCGAATGTTTGCTTTATGCTGTCAACGAAGAGAAACTGTTTGGGGGAAAAAAAAAAATAATTGAACATCAGCCACTGAACCAGCAGGAACGCAAAATATTTCCATGAAAGGGAATCCAACAGGACCAGCGATCTGTAGGGTAACTATTCTCAGTGTGAGGAGGAAGAGCGAGCCAAGTGCAGAAGCCAGGCTTATTTCCTCTCTCTCCATAGCGTGTTCTATCCCAGCACTTTCTGGAAGCAGGGTACACGAAGTTCCTAGGAACGGCCATACTATTCCACCCCCTGCCGGGAAGCTATTTATTTTAACAGCCCCAGAATCTTTTCATTGTGTTTCTGCTCTAAACAGTGGGCTGTGCTCGCCAGAGAGGTACAGCTGCTCCTTCACTGGGAGCTGTGGGAGCAGGACGGGAGGTGTCAGGAAGGAGCAATGTGCCCTGGCTCTGCCCTCCTCCCCTCGCCTCCGCCAACCACGCATAAACAAAGTCACTAAAACAAAGGAACAACAGCGAGTTCCTAGGTTGAAAATAGCTCTACACTCATTCAGGAAAAATTCCTGCTGGGATTGCTGATGGATGGCACTGCTGTTGCTGGGGGGGGGTTGCTGTTCCCCAGGGCAGCTGAGCATCTCCCTCTGACCTGGAGCCCCACGACTCTCCCAGATTTGGTGCCTAAACCTTCTCTCCAAAATAGTTTCTGATGTCCATGGTTTCTGCACTGTTGCTGGAGGATTATGCAGCAATACACTGTGTTATAGGGTGTCTGAGTTGCAGTGATTTGAGAATTTAGGAGAAAAATGAACAAAAAGTAGCAGCAGTAAGAATGGGAAAATCAGCACTTCCTCTCTCATTATCCAGGAGTTCTGCCTTGCTTGCCAACAGACTTGCAGGTATCATTACACCTTCCTGATTAAAGCAAGGATACCACTGTCCTGTAGTCTGAAATTTAAATTTAGATTATGACTTTTACACCGGCTGGGACTGAAAAAAAAACAAAAAACGCATTGCCTCACTAATATTTCAAAGATACTATTTTTCCAAACAGGTCTGGTGGATAAGCTCTCTTTTGCCCATATCTGTCTTTCAGAGGTTTATTATCAGGTGCAATTTTAACAAATGTTTGTCATTTGTTCACAGAGTCACAGTGACACCCTTATTTCTAAAACTACACCTTACACCTCTTACTGGGTGTTGTTCCTAATTCGGGTGGGTTTAGTTCCCAGAAATAAACAGGGCTTGAAGGGCCCATTACAAGGGGTGTCTGCTTCCCATGGCATCCCCTGGCATCAGCCTGTTCCCAATCCCATCCCTGTCCCCTCTGGGCACCATCCCCAGGGATAAAGAGCAAGGCCAGGGAGCTGGTTCAGCCAAGGAGTCTCCCACTGGTCATAGGAGAGAAGAAAGAGATGTTTGCATCTGTGTTGCATGAGCTCAGACTGCCATAAAAGATGTTACTTAAAAACCTGAGAGATATTATTTATTTTAAATTGAAAGCAAACAAAGCAAACATTACTTAACCGTGCCTGTTTTCCCAGTATCCCCCTAGACTTGCTGAGGGACCCTGGAACTATGGCAGGCATTTTATCTTTCCCTCTTCTAAATAGCAAGTTAAAAATTAACTGCTTCATCTTCACATTGCTCACTCCTTGAGTAGTTTAAACTTACTTTTAACTGTTACATGCCAACAAAACAGGTTGCTTAATTGATTTGACCTTTCACAGTATTTTTTAATTTTCAATCTTAGTTTCATTGTTCCATCTGGCACTTTAAAACGGCATCTGGTTAACTGTACTTAACCAGCTGATCACTGTACAGTTATTTTTAAATGTAATGTATGCTTAAACAGATGTTATTTTTATAGATGTAGATCTAAACTGCACTTGTATACGTGCTATGTCTGCATAAGCTCTTTCTGCAATTCAAATGTTGACACCAAAAATTACAAGCCAGAATGCTTATGAACTTCACTATTATGTTACTGCACTTTTTTGCAGCTTGTTAGGTAAACATCAATTCAGTTCTTTTTTCTCTGTTCATTGCACATAAATAAAACATTAGCGTTTAGTTTATAAAGTGATGAACATTTTGCTGTGTTGGATTTAGCTTTATAAATACAACTGCTGTCAGCAAGAAAAAAAAGGATTTATTGAATAAATAATAAGAAAGCTAGAGGAAAATAAAAGTATATATATTACGCAAAACACTGTGTCTGTCCACAGGTCATACAAGGGTCTTATAGAATCATAGACATCCCATGTGAGAATATTTAATAATGGTGCATTTTTGCAAGATACACTTTGTTTCCTGAAGCAAGAGCAGATTGGTAAAACACAGTCCAACTCAGATGGCTGTAATTGTTAGCAACAACTGGGGGCTTCATTTTTATGTTTGTATTATCATGGAAAGCCCAAATTCAAAGGCCCTCTGAAGTCAGAAGTTTTACAGAAGCAATAAAAATGAAGAGTACGACTAGTCTAATCAGACTAGCACTGGCAACATATAAAATAAATACTGCTATATAATAATGACTAAATTTTACTGACTATTGGCTGATTTTGCATTTGCAAGTAAATTCATCGTTATTCACTAAGATTAAGACTTCATTCTTCCAAACACCCTACAGAAATTAGTGTTAATTACCAGGGATTGAACACAGGTTAGCCAGAATACATATTTTTTCCATTCATTTAAAATTTATAATTTACTTAGTAAATGAGAGTTTTCAAATCTATGAATTCTTTAGATAGGTCTGAGAAACACAAAACAGAGTATATGAACACCCAATCTTGAAAACTCAGTTTGATTTTGAGATCAGCAAATAGAAAAAGCTTTTCAGTCAGGCCACTGATTTTTTTTTTCCAAGTGAATAATGAGTTCTACAATATCTAATATATTTTCTAGGAAAGAACTTAAAATGCAATATCTAAAAGAATTTGGGCAGTAGGCAAGGGCGTATGTTACTGTGCACAAAGGAAGTGGTCGCGGCACTGAATGTTTCATAGAGAACTTTTAAGTATCATTCTCAAGGTTAAAAATTGCTGTTATACATAATACCTCAGTAATTGATAGACATTTTCTCTCTCCAGAGCCCATTTTCTGTGAAAAACACCACATAACATCTGTTCATAAACAGTCCTTCTGTGAGAACACTGACACAGGTCTTGAGCTTCTACTGGCTCAATTCCCCTGCCATACACAGATGGCACGAGGTATTTATACAGCTGATTTCTTTGTAATACAAGCTCAACTATATCTTCAGGTAAGACTGTGGGCAAACGTGCTTATACGATGCTGCTGACTTACCTCTAGTCATTTAAACAGTTCCCTCTGACACAAAGACAAATTGTTTTGTACCCTTCTGCAAGTGTTTTGTCTCAAAATCACCTTCAGCAATCAGCACAGAGCTCTGCAGAGATAAGGACATTTTGGGACGCAGAAAACCCGCCGAGTTTTGTGTTAATGAGCTAACAGTTATATTAAGATTCAAGACTCAGGGCTATTCTCCTTGATTTTGATGTAGCTGTTCTCCTTCTACAGAAAATATTTGTTTTGATGGTATAATACCTTGTTCTTTTGCACGCAAAATGTTAAATAAAGAGACAAACTCTGGCATTCAACTTTCACATACACAGCAAGGCAGCGTGCAGGTTACCCACAGTTTTTTATGTGCTATGCTAGTTATTCCTTCTAAGCAATACTGAGTGAATAACACTTTATAATGCATTCAGAAATTGCTTTCCTATTTATCTCCATGAAATGATGGAAAGCTTCAGTTGACTTCTGAAGAAATCTAGGTGCCATGGCACCATCTGCCAGACGACATCCTAGTCCTACGCACACATATGCCCAAGCTTTGGCTGTGGTCTGTGTACACTTGAGAAATAAAGCACATACGTAGAGATTTGCAAGGTGAGAGCCTTGAGAACGAGACGCTCCAAAAGCAAGGACAGCCTGTTGGTGTTTTGAAATGGGAGGGGAGGAGGGGTAAAGTAAACTTTGCCCAAAATTTCGAATGTACGTTGAAATCTACTTCAATTGTTCTTTCCATACCTTGACCCCTGTTACCGGAATTAGTGAAGCCCATGGTGTTTAAAGAGAATATCATCTACATAAAGGAATGGGAAAAAACTCTGATTCCTTGACAAGAGAACCTTTTAATGAGGATACATCCTGATAAAACTTTAGGGGAAAAACTGCTATTTTAGGTCATTCTTTCAAGCAGGAGTAGTATATACCTGCAGGGGTCTGGCAACCAACAGCTTCATCTACACATGAATTCTGATTTTACCTATGAGCATTTAATAAAATGGGGAACCCTCAACAGGAACAACACAACCCTGCAAATCCCAGAGCTCCACTCAGAGTTACATCTCCCTCAACATTTTCAAGTATGAAGGAGTCTGGATTTGTCCAATGGCACTCACAGTTACAGTGACTCACTGGGTAGATGGGTTTAACAGGACAAGAGGGGTCCCTTAGCAGGGGACCAAAACCAGTTAAAAAATTTAAGAGTGGCAGTTAAAACAGTAAGAAAACCATTCTGTTTTGAGCTGCATGGCAGACTCCCCGCAGGGTGCAGGCATGTCACTGCATTGCTTTGGTCTCTGCAAATGGGAATATTACTGATGCCTCCTGGTCTCAGGAAGATGTGAAATAAGCCCATTTCTGTTTGTGATGTGCTTAAACACTATAGCCATCAAAAAGCCAATAAATAGCATGTCCTCACTAAATGTCTTTGTAATACCCTTTTTAAATTTGGTGTCTTCTCAGTTATATTTGCTTTTTTTAAGCTGACGGGGAAAATACAGTCAAATACAGATAAGTTTGAAGAGAGATTATGTGGAAATGGATGCTACTTGCTTTTTTTATACTTTATTATATAAGAATTAACTCAGAATGATATTGGTATCATTCAATTTAAATATAGTGCTTGCTTATGGCCTGTAAGATGATCCGACACATTGTAAGCAATGCCTTGACACAGCGTATGTGATGAATACAACTCAGTGTATCAAACACCAACTGCACTAAATCCACAGTAATGCTGCCTTTTTGTAAGTTCTTTATGCTCCAGTAGTTTTCATTTTTATGATAAGTATGAACCAGACCAGCTCAGAATACGTTCCACCAAGCGCTTGCTCTTTTGCAAGAATCAGTCACCTAATATTTATCAATTAAGGCTTGTAGAATAAATAATGCAGGGAATAATTTTATAACAGAGATGTTAAGAAAACATAGTTCTCCAAATATAATTTGGTCTGCTTCTCTTAACGCTGAATGGTTTTAATTTTTCCTTCTCTATAAATTCTTCTCCCTGTTACCCAGCATTATTTTACTCAAATGATGTTTCAACTGCACTTAATGCACATTATAATGATCATGTCTTTAGCTTTTTTCTTTTGAAGTTCTGTTTAATTACAAAATAATATCCTGTTTGAAGAACACTGCTTTGATATGTCCCTCTGCATTTAGTAATTATAAACTTGTTCTCATTATCAATGTTTTGCATGTTGTTATTTTGTTGTGTTTACCTATTTTTTTGTTTTTAAAACCAGGAAATATAACTTGGGTGACAAGAAGTTTTGATTGTAGATTACATGGGAAGTAGAAGTCCATTTCAGAACCCTGATGTCCACAGCCAGGACTCAGTAGTCCATGACTGTCATCAGGATAAAATTCCTGGATCAGAAATGTGAGAAACGGATCAGTGGCTGGGACGTGACTGTGGGGGTCATGAGAGGCAGCAGGGTCCATCAGCCCTCCTGCATCGACCTGTTGATGGGACTGCATTACAGCTAGCAGGATAAAAACCCAGCAAGAGGCATATCCAAAGCTACACCAAAAATAATCTCAAAGAGGGATTTACATACCTCTCTCATCAGCATCTGAAAAGGGATTGGCAATCTCTAAGATTCATGTGTCCAAAATGGAGAGATTTAAGTTATTCACATTTGTTAGCATTTTTGAGACTTCTGAGAAAAAGTGTTTCACAAATGAGAGCTACTACAACATCCAACAACGCACAACACCGTACATTTATAGGCAACGCAGGTTAACAGAACTGCCACACTCCTAATGAAATCTGCTGAATATTTTTGATGAGAAGTGAAGCTATCTGCTGATATCTCTGGATTATTTCACTGCAGAGAACAAGATGCCAGCTCCTGCCCTAATAGAGCCCAGCAGCACAGCCAGAAATGCTGGGGATGCTCTTCAAGACCTCCCCAATATATTGGAAGCAAACACACAAACGCAGAAGGGTTAAACGAGTGAGGTCCTAGGGAGGTCTGGGCAAAACTTACTTTAGTTTGGATTTAGACCAGAATTTGCCATTTGAGTAACCCTAACATACACATGACAGAGTATAATGTATGTCCTTTTTCTGAGCTGGTTTACATAACTGCCTCTGTAGACTCTGGTCCAACAGTGGTGCCTTTCGGGAATTTCACTGTGGTCAGTAAAATCTTTGTTTTAATAAAGCTGCATAACAAAATATAACGTTTGCTGGCTGTAAAATATTAAGTGGGAAACACAGTGCAGGGAAATAAGAGGCACCTAGTGAAAAGGGGTGGTGTTTTTTTAATAAAACCTCCATACAATCATAAGGTACTGATGGAGTTTGATCCTTTCCCCTTTATGCATTCACATTCTCTGTGATGCAGAGGGGAAACGTTAAGTTTAATTAGTGCTGTGGACCCTGCAGGAATGCCTTGTACATAAGAAAGAAAAAAAAAAAACTTAAATATGTGAGCTAGAAAGATTTCATGCATATATAGTTGGTCATATAGTTAAGTGTTTGCAAGATCACCCCAGAGATTGAAGCCACTCCAGGACAAGGACCTCGTCTTCCTCTTATTGTCTAATGCACCTCCCCTGTTAGAGCTATAATAAATAATAATAATCTGTTAGCATTAGGTGAGCATCTCTTGCATGATCAATTTCCTGCTGTTGCAAGAGGGTGAATGTTGGTGGACTTTGATCCTTCCAAGATTTTATGTTTCTATCATAAGAGAATCATAGCACATAAGCACATTTTTTACTAATGCAGTAAGTAAGGTGGCAATATATATTGCACTGACATTAAATGAATATTAAAAGGAATTGAAACCATTTCCACATCATGAGGGGAAAAAACCTCCAAGAATTAGATATACAGTAGCTATTCAACAAAGATACCACTTTTAACCTTCTTCATAGAATAAAAAAGTCAAATCCATTAGAAAAAGAAAACCTAATGTTAAAGGTATACACTGATGTATCTTAAAATACCATTGCTGTTTTTTTGGTCTCTTTTGCCCACTGACAAACGTCCCCTTTGCCTCTCATACACAAACACCCTGCACACCACCCCCATCACTTCCCTGCTCCCCACTCTCATCTCATTGTAACATCTCAATAATGTATTACAGTACAAATCCTACATGCACAAGGACTTAGTTGGAAGAAAAAAGTGAGATACAGCACTTCTGTGTATAAATAATACAGACAGATGTTTCAAAGAGGGATATACATAGCAAAACATCTTATTTGTTGGAGGGTATCAATTCTGTGTACATTACACACTTGTAATTTACATTACTTTCTTATTTTTGTAACATCTCTGCACAGTCATATATTAAATTAGAGATTTCAAACCAGACTGAACAGTCCTCTTTTTACCCCTATTTTGTTGCATCTTGCCAATTCGATGTTTTATTATGTTTTCTGTCATAATATTACTCTTGTCCTTAGAAAACATGTATTTATTCCCACTTGGAATATAGTGTAACTACTGTAAAGCACTGCTCAAAAGATGACTACAAATTCTTCTGTCTGAGAATAGAAAGCTTGAACTCTTCTATTATCCAAATATTTTTCAAAGATTTCGCTTTTGTATGCATGTCTGTTGCTGACACACATAATGAGATCATGGGAAAAACCACACAGCTGACCTGAACTTCTGGGTATAGAAGTATAAAACTATGAGATCTAATAAACCCAGTGCATGACCCCGTGCAGTTTTTGGACTTAAAGAACTAAATGCTATTGTGAGAGGAATGAGAGCCTACATATTTTTTCCTGTAGCATGGCAGAGTTCAGCTGTATTATATTTACAGTTGTCAATAAATGTAACGACATAACATGGAGCATATAGACATCTCTGGTCTCCAGCCTCACCAAGAGAATATCCCGACACCTTCTTGTCACACACAAGGCAGATATTATTTTTATGCACCAAACAGTAGGCAGGATGCAGCAACAGACTGACTCTGTGCTACCACAGTGTGTCTGAGAGGCTGTCAGCACATACTTTGCCTACTTAACGTTGCTCTTTCAAATAATATAAAAATACTTTGGGCTCTGAGTTTCAACCTCGCTCTTGCTATGCCTGACTAGTAAACAGGGAGCCAAAGTTTGGTGCGGCATCTGAGAAATACCTTTATATATAGAAAGGGTGCTCTAGGAGATAGAGGTTACATATCTCAGCTGTGGAGCTCTGCATACAAGACTGGTTTTTAAATTTAAGGGAAAATTTAAGATCTCCTAAAGATTATAAACTACCCTTAATTAACCCCCACGGATCCCATCGACGCTGGAATGAACATGGCTAAATGAAAGGCATCACTGTATATAATCTGGAAGCTGTGGAAACCAGAACTTTAGCATATAAGTATATAGGACTAACTCTGTCCTCTGAGACTCAAGGATTATTTTGGTTTTTAGGACTTAGGTGAGCACTTCAGAAGAGCACTAAATTCTGATGGAAATGTAAAAGTCTATTACTGCTTGAAAACTAGATTCTTTCAAGCATTCATAGTACAGAAAAATCCTTTTCCCCAATAGTGCAAGTGCTATTAGCTAAAAAGGAAGTGTTTTCATTATAAGAATAAAATCAAGCACCAAAACTTAGTATAAAGGGCAACAATCTAAAGCATGATTGTTCCAGTAAGACTAAATTTTTTTTTATTATGTTAGTTCTTGAAGATGTTAAAATATTTTTGTTCATCTTTCACTTTTTATATTCCATTAGCTTCCCGTTTAACTATAAATAAAGGATGAGTGAATGGTTGGTAACACAAACATGTTACAGCATAATCAAAGTGTTTATTTCTTTTAAAGTCTTACCCCTGTATACCTGGTTTTGATTAAATAAACGTCGAAGTGTGAAATAAAAAAAAACATAAATACCTGCTTAAATTATGAGTTATATATCCATTTTAAATAATGGAAAATTCTCCTCAGCCCTGTATTAGCTGGTAGCTGCACTCAATGTTGGAACATTGTTTATTCTTTACTAATCATCCTTCATGGTCTTTCAAAAGTTCCTGGCATTTCACTAGTTTACACATTGATTGAATACTGTTCCCAGAACTGCTTGTGGCACTGTGCCAAATGCTGTGATAATCAGCTGGAAGATTTATTCCAGTTGAGGAGTGTTATAAACATAAGGATTCATAAGGCTCAGCATCAAAAATGAGTACTGATTCTTTGAGAAGGCTGAAAACTTTCTGTGAGCCTTCAACGAGACACACTAATAGTCTTTGCAGTCTCCTTCAATATACAGGCTTTGATTTGAAAAACATAGTCATTTAACTTGATTTGATTTAAATATTAATAACTATCAGAGGTTTTAACAAATTAAAATATAATTTTACAGTGGCATGTGCAGAGCAAATCATACATGAAAAAACCTAAAGGAAATTCACGGATTAACTACTGTGCACAGGATCAGACACATTTGCTGCAACAGGATATATTATTATACTGGGAGATGGGTGGAGAAAGAATACAAAGGAAGCTGAAAAAATTCAAAGGGAAGCAGCTGGCAGGTAAATGCACTGAGCTAGAAAGAAATAATAAGGAGAGAGGCAGTGAGTGGAAACAGAAAGGATGGTAATTTCTTAAATAAAGCAACATGAAGTAGAGAGAAATGTAAGCTACAGATGAGAACCCTGAAAAAAATGCAGACTAGCAAACATTCCCAGTTAGAAAGAGGGAATTGCAGTTTGATTACTGGTCTAACTGTAACAGTAAATTAATATTACAGAGACTGAAAAGGTGATACTGAGAGACTATCAGCTTAATTAAGAGCCAGTGAAACCACAGAGCATGGCTGACTGGCATGTCCAATGTCTACAAGGCTAAGAAGTCCTTACACAGAAATTAAAAGTAGTAAAATGGATGAAGCAACTTCATTGCTTTGTGTGGCTGCTGCCTCAGTGAAATGATGCTGGTATCAGCTTAGGGCACTGTAAATATCAAAGCCATGATATTCAAAACTTGCAATTGTGGGTGTTGAGCTTGATGCATCTGAGAGGTGCCTTATGGTCTTCCAAATTTCTTTGTCAAATATAGAAATTACATTTCTTAGTGCATGCAGTCCTGGCAAACTACCCCTTGCTGATCACTTCCTCAACACCATCTTCAAATCTCATTTGAGAAGCTCACTCTTGAGCACTGTGGTGCCCCCCTGCACCTTATAAAAACACGGCCTGCTGCACACGAGCTCGCAGTACCCCACACACCCCACACTCAAACCACAGTGCACTAAATTAAACCTCTAAGCAGCCATCAGGGCCTGCTGCACTACAGGCATCTGTATGAAATATGGCAAACACAACAGATTAAACTCCACAAATATTATGTTTCATTTTAAAAAAACTGAAAAACCACAGAAGTATTCTGGAATTTTTTTATGCCTTGTCCTTTTTACAGGCAACAATTAAGTATTTCATAAATTGGCAGAATGGAGATGTCACTAATGCCTAAAACTACCAAAAGCATTACCACAACACAATCTTGACTTCCAAAACTCTCAATATATTGTACATCTTCCCTTGGATGAGACCAAGGTGCAATATTAATGATGAAAAGGAACAAGGGAACTTGTGGTTCCCTCTTGCATGAGAGATGTTCACTCAACAAGGCAATTTTGGGCAGCCAGTGGCTCTTTACAGCAAAGCTGGAGCCAGGGATCAGGTGCTTGTTCCTGTGGATCAAGATGATGTTTTTTCACAATAACAGAAGTCAACATTTTAAGAGCTGCCAAAATATCACACAGCTCTAGGAAAAACAGTAAATACTCAATAGAGGATCTTGGTATTTTAATGGCTGCACATTTTGAATCATTTGAAGAAATAAGACATAAGCAAAAACTTGCATGTTCTGACAGGGAATGTCTAGATGTTTGCAGCAAGAAGAGAAATTGAAGAGGGAATGAGGAGATGTGAATTATGATGTTTATAAGAAAATAGTTTCTTGGCAATGTTTCATCTTCTCTCTAACATGATTGCTATAAAAATGAATTAGTCTTTTGCTTTTCAAAAAAGAAAAAAAAACATTTTTAACAACAATAACAAAGCCTCCTCAGTCCATTTTGCAAAAGAGGTTTCATTCAGACCTCTTACTGACCTGTCCTAAGACACAAGATTCTTATGACAAAGGCTATAGTGAGAGCAGGAAATGCCAATCAACAATTCACTCATTAACGCTGACTTAAAGGGTAAAGAAATAGCGATAAAATGGCTGATTTTCCTAAGAGCCTAAAACTGATTTTGTGGATTTTCTCAAATGCCAAAGGAAGGTTTCTTGGTATCAGCAGAATTCAAGAGTGAGAAGGTAAGCCAAGCACCATTTCTCACGCCTCTGCCTGGAGTCTCAGGGGTATTCCCCACCCTCTTTGAGGTATGGATCCCAGAACAGGGTGTGTTGCTCAGTTTGTGGACTTGACATTGCACATGCAGCAAGACCTCTACTCTTCTACCTTTTCAAATTCCTCTTTTTCTACTCTGCATTGCTGCTTTTTTTCTCCCCATTGAATGCGTTATGAAAAATGTTGTTGAAGACCTGCTCCTGGATTGGCAGTGTAATGTACGTGCTAAAATAGACGGGGGTGTTTGATTTCTGCTCTTTCAGAATATGGATGTGGGGCCAGTTGGGAGGAAGAAGAAATGTCTATAAATCCATTCTGCATTTAGTTTCTTATTTAAAATGCGGTTCATAACAAGGAGAGAGGAACTGTCAATGTCAACAAGACTGTTCAGAAAATGAGATCTCCAGAAGGAAACAATACAAACAGATTTATGACTTTTGATGCCAGGAAGGGGTTATCAGATTCTATTTGCTTTGCTCATACTACTTACTGAGCTAATTCTGCTGGACTACTGCACATTGCATTTATTTTTGTTATTCAGTGTTTTATTAGGAAACAGATCAGAAACTATTTGAAGATTCTTAGGAAGCATTCACAGGTCATCATACTTGAAGATGACAGGTATTTTTAAAATACTCTTTACTTGCAACACAGTAAACTCAGGATGCCAAGGTTTACCAACATGCCCTTAGTTTAAAAGGTAAGGTGGGATAAAGCTTCCTGTGAAGAATGTACCGCAGATAAAATAAAAACAATACTCCTGTTCTTCCTCTGCAATTGGACTTGAAGGTAGCTGAAATACTTATTACCTTCATCAAATCCAATTTTTTCCCCCCTTATCCAATAGTTTAATACAGATTATAGAAAGGCTTTCTTGCTATCATTTACAAATTCATTAAATACGACATTCTAAATTAAGCCTGTTTCTGAATGAGAGATTGCAAATAGCCATCATGATGGCTCCCATCCTATACGTAATGCTGTAGGGGGTGGCTCCTTGACCCTTATTCCATCATGCAGCACATTGTGACCCCAGAACTTCATTTTGCCTCTCCTGCAGCTGGAAAGGTCAATGTTTTTACTTCTCAACCCTCCCCTCTTCTCCACATTTATGCAGAGATTGCCACAGAAGGGGAACATTCTGATTTCTGTGGTTTTTTCAGTCTTTTGCCCAATTTATATTTTGGGCAAAATAGCATATATATGCTAAAATGGAGTTGGATGAGAAAAGACAAGTTCATATTTAGATAAAAGTGGAGGGAATTTTTGGTTTTGTTTGAAGCAAACCAAGGCTATTTGGCAGGTATTCTTGATGTCTGAACAGTAACTGTTCCTGTTCCAAAAGCATCCCTGACAGGATGAAATAGGCTGTTATTTAGCTATCTATAGTCAAAGTACAGATTACTGAAAATTTTTGCTTGGCAGCATTTTGAAAGAGAGGAACTGGGACCTCCATCGAAACTGAATCCACAGCGATGCGGAGGACAATGCGGGTCCTATCCGAAAGGTGCTGTCCTTCCCCTCTACTAATACTCCTGTATTTTCCAAGCTGACATTTATCTAAATAATCCTGTCCATGCACTGAGAGCAGCAGTTTCCACAGGAGGTGAAGGACATGTTTTGCTGAGAGCAATCATGAGTTGTTCCCCTACAAGGGCTGTGCATCTGACAATCAATCCATAAACATGGGAGAGCGAGAGCATGAGAGACCCTTTAAGTTATTTCCCCACATTTCAAATCTACTTGACAACAAATCTGAAAGTCAACTGTAATTTTAATCATCCAGTAATGTTTTATGTTAGCCAATTACAGGGCTCCAAGAGATTAGCTGAATGTTTCATGTCTGAAAAATATGTGACTGGGACTAATTCACTGGACCCTTCTCTAACCGGAGGTAGGTATAAATGAGTAGAGCTTCACTAAAATCAATCGAGCTCTATCCAGTTATACTGTCACAGAAATTGGTGCTTTAGACTTAGGATAATTTTCCTAATAAAAATAAATTTTAACCAGTGGATTTTTTTGACTCATACTTGTAATCTAATATTTCAGGCAATATACAGACCTACTAAATCATCCTCTTTCCCTGCATGCATTCCAGATGAGCTTTGCTTTTTACATCCCTACCTACTAGAAAAAATGCTCATGAAACAACCCATAATTCAATTATAAGTACCTCCAGGAACCTTCTAATTATATGTTAGGCAGGTCAGAAATGAAATAGCCATGCTACCCTTTAGTCTTGGATAACAGACTTGAAACGGTGAAAAGAAAAGTTCATCTGTTCATTAAGAGGCCAATTGTAATACAGTTAAGGGCTCCGGCGAGCTGTTTTGTTGAGATCTGAATATCCGTGAAACAAGCCCCTCCAAAGCTGGAAGTTCGGCCAGCCTTTGCCTTTCAGCAAAGAATGGGGAGCTGCTCTGGAGAGTAGGTACCGTTCATTAGCCATTTGCCTTCTCTTACCCTACATTCGGTTGTAGGAGTTCACGGGACCAGAATGAAAAACAACCACAGGTACTTAAAGGTGCTATTCTTTTCTCGGAGATTTCCGCACTTGGTCTTAATTAAATCTCCCATAGGATTGCAGGGCTTTAAAAAAAATTAGTACAAAACAAGAACGTGTCCATCAGGCAGGTTTTTCTAAGCTCTGACAGCTCTAAATGCAGGCAGCTGCAATACAAGCTTGTCCTCAAATCCTTGACAATGACCTCAACCTCAGGGTGAAAGATAATGTAGTTGCTATGCTCATTCTGTGTGGAGTGTCTACTGATCAGAGGCTTGTGGCAAAATATGTATATTTTTTTCTTATGATATAGACTATTGTTCACTGGCAACTCAAGTGATACCACAGCATTATCTCTGTGACAGTTTATTTTTTTATTTTTAAATGGGAAGGAATGGCACAAATTCAGGCAGGCTTCTACTTCAACAGCTATAGAAAGATGACTTTGTAATGCCTTCCAAATTAACCCCTCCATAGCCACAAGGCTGAAGGTGAAATGAAAAATTAAGCAAACAAACAATCTAATCCCAGGTACTTTATAAGGGACTTTACATGGACACCTATACCAGTAACAGGGAGATTTCCCGGTAGGATGGTTCCTGTTACATTTAGCAAGGCATTATTTAGGAGTAGTATCCTCCACTGGTGAAAACTGTCATTTAACTGATTTCCTTAGAGTAATGACAATTTACATCCTAAGAACCTTCCTCTAAGTGAGCATTTCCCTTCCGTATTTAAGGGCAGATAAATTTTGAGCTAATAAGAGAGCCAGCCATGTAGGAGCACTGTAGGAACCCTAAATGACAAAGGAAAATTCCTACAGTAAGGCTTCAGTATTAACATTTCTTTAATTAGTTCTTAATTATCATGGATATTTTAATAATAAATTAAATGCATTTAGGAACAGCTATGGGAATGTATTTTGGTTTAATTTGGGGGTGCAGTTGCCCCAGAGCTGGGCAGGAGGGAGGGGATGGATGGGTTACCATCGGTGCGGGGGCAGCAGCACTGCCTGTGCTCCACAAGGACAGAACATATGGAAATCTGAGCTGCTAAATATCAAAGTCTTTGTCGCTCAAGTGCAAACTGCAATTTCTGTCAGTGTATAACCTGGCTGGATTTTGAAGGTTTTCACAACAAAAGGCATGTTATGACACAAAGGCTGTCCCCTCACCAACCTTCAAGTCCCTGTTCTGAAGCCTGGGCAGAGCAGACCTGTTCAAAAAGAGCAGCACGATCGCACTACTTGCAAATATTTCTCACAGGAGCATACAAAAATAGTAATTTCAAGTGACACTTGTTAAGCACGGTATTTCTCACAAAGAGGAAAATCTTTTTTCAAAGGCATTCTGAACAAAAATAGGAAGAGACGTGGATAGCGCAGAATGCACTTACACTACACATACCTTTTGGTGGGTGTGCACTCTGTGAACATGTCTCTTCTTATTCAAAGAGCTGGGATTTTTTACATTACATTAGTCAGCTAAGAAGTTAAGGGGGAAAAAATCGTTTCCATGTGGGAGCCAAAACTAAATAATTTAATGCTTGAATGGAAATGGAAAAAAAGTTTCTTCTGGATTTATTCAAATATTTTACCAGAGAAAGGTTTGATTCGAACATAAGATTCTTTAAAAATATTAACATGAAAGTAAGATAAATTTGACCTTATAAAAACATGTAATTTTAAAAATGAATATTCAAGAAATTATTTTTTGTATGTCAAAAGCTAAGATATTATTAAAATGGCAAAAAATCTCTTTGTAATTTTGACCCAGATGTGCAGAGATTTAATTTCTTTGTTACAGCTGACAATTCTTTCCAAAATCAGTCCAACCTGCCTTTAGCACTGGTGAGACTGAGACAAACACTCATGATTTCACAAGTTGATGCCAGCCTAGAAAATATTTGATCATATGAAATAATTTGAGCTTTAATTTACCTATAAGTATTCAAAGATGTAGTTGTTTCTTTTCTTATGAGAAGACAGAGGCAGAGACACAGGTTGTGTGTACACAGGGAAACTCTGTGTAAAATAATTCAGGGGTTTTTTTTATTGCTCCAACAACAAATTTTTTACACACAGCTACAAGTGCTAATGTGTAATACTAACTATTTTTATTTGTTCCCTTCTCTTGGTTAGCAGTACTACTGAAAAAAGCTGTCCTTCCAACACAAGTGGGAAAATGTGGAGATAAAGTCCTGGTCTTCATTAATTTTCTGTCCACACTTATTTCAGGTGAACCCCATCAGACAGATCCATAGTCCTCATCCGTGGGATATGACCTGTAGATTAAAATAATCCTGCAGAAATATACAGCTCCCCTTTTGTCAAGTGCCTCATGCTTTTCCATGACATTTTTCCACTTCAAGAATATGTTTCTGCTTTTTTCCAAAATGTTATTTACTTGTGATTGCTATTTGGTCCATTTTTAATGATGTTTTTAGGATATGTCTCACTAGATCCTGCCAAAATATTTCACTGCTCCATTAAACTCCCTTCCAAATATTTCAAGATTTTACTTTTTAGTTTTATGATTTTTTTTTCTATTAACTTTAAATCCCACAGTAAAACAGGGGGGAAAAATAGAATTGAGACAAATACCAACTAGAAAGGTATATGGAGAACGTGTTAACATTATATTGTCAGACATTTATAAACTTCTTCCAATGAACTTTGAATTACCCTGATCCTTTCATATTTTCCAGTTAACATACATACATCTGCTCTGCCATGTAATCAACTGATTGTTACACAAGCATTTGCTGAAGCTATGACAAACCCAGATTTATGAGGTCAAACAGTTCAAACTTAATCCATTCAATAGCTGCAATTTATCGTCTGATGATAATTGTATACACAAACATTGTAATGATTTAGATGACATAGTGTAAAGATGAAATCCGTTTATTTTAAAAGGGTTTCTAACCCCTAAAACACGTTGCCATGAACACCTTTCTAGGTCTGCTTTTAACAACATCGTTATTATTGTTTTATTGATCAGGATTTTATTACTGATTTGACATTTATATTTCACACTAATCGAAAAAGGTGTAATTTTTCTGCACGTGTAAGACTGCAATTAATTATATCATTATTGTGTTTTCAATTCCTTCCATTTAAAGGGGGCCCAGCAAAGAGTGCTTAATTTATCATACAAGTATTATAAGGAATATGTAAACCTCTTAAACAGACAGAGAGCATGATCCTTTTGGAGATGATGGGATATGACACAGGCACTATATTTATAGATTCTTACCTCTATAGTGACCTGATTTTAGAGTGACAACTATTGCTGAATGGGAGAGAAAATTAACAGCTTCGAAAGCTTGAGTATCTAAAACTATTACTATTCATTACTTTTATAACACTTATTAGTGACCATTTTTAGTGCTTTCAACAGATAAGGAAACAACCACCAGAGAATGATACGGCAGAACAACAGTGTTACATATAATATGTCATATGTGTAATTTTATATGTGCATTTATATATTTTCAGTTCACAGATTTAGGAAACAATTGTTACAAATGGGCAGCAGCTGTATTCATCTATTCCTTCTAAACATAAAACATGTTAGTGACTGTACATTTCAGAGAAACTCTAAAACAAGTAGCTAAATGTGAAATTTAAATTGATCTTTGGTTTACTGCCATTGATTTTGTCAATTTCCTAAATGTAACAGTGTTCACCACTGGGAACAGAAACCTGTATATATATCAGCAAAATTTATGCTTTTAACCAACATAAACTTCACAGGAGGAATGACAGTCCTTGCTGCATAAAATAAAATGCATGTGAAGGATTTTCTTCTCTAATTAGATACTGTATATTTTTTCAACATCATGTTAGTAAATTTGCCACATAAATTTAAATGCTATTAGCAATATTGCCTGCCCATATTCAGTTCAGTTTCCTTACTCCAGACTTCCACAAGTAATTTGTGATAATGGTACTAACCCATATGATTAATTCACACATACAAAAACCATTATGGGTACTCACAGAAAAATACCTCCAAAGTGTTTCATAAAAATGTCAACATAAGCATAGCCTAAACTAGCTGATACTTGCACAACTCTAATATTACTTATTGTTTTCACAATTAAAGTACAGTAGATTTATATTTCATACAGTGATACCCCCTCAGACCACGAGTCCCCAAACACTATTCCAGTGTGCAAATTCCACTTGCAAGAGGGGGTTGTTAAAACCGATGTAAGAGAAGATATCCCACATTTTTCTGGCTGCTTCTCTGAGTGACAAGTGTGGGATTTTGCTCACTGGTGAGGCTGAAATGCTGTTTCAGTTAGCATTAGGAACCCGCCCTCATCCAACCCAGCGTGATCACTCGGGGAGAACATCACAACTGTCGCAGAATGGGGTCCCGAGTGCGTTTATTTCCTCAGGATTCAAACCAAACCACTTGCAAACTTGCGTCACGGACATCAGATATGTGGTGTGGGAAGCAAACATACAACCTACTTTAAAACACTAAGTGAAATAAAATCAATGGCTGAGCTCATTTCGTGCTAATAGTCTTCAAATGCCTTCATTGTTTCACTGTTCTTAAACAACGCTCAAGACAGGCACATGTATAAGGCTTTGTATTATCAGACTCAGAAAAGGAACTTTTTTTTTCTGGTATAATGTCTGATAAGGTATTAGTACACAAAAACATTTGCCTTAAAAGATAACATCACTTATCTTAGGATTGTAATTCACTGGGTAGTGAAAAGATCCCACTCATATTAATCTAGCTGCTACATAAACACGTGCAGTCAGTTCACAGAAAGCGCATTTGTTTCCTTGAAAAGTGATTTTTAAAAGTGTTATGAGGATAACCTGCAAACCGCCAAAATGAACGGAAGGGAGCAAAGCACCAGCCGCACTTTCTGTGGTCCAAAGGCACATGGCAAGTGAGCCCCCAGGGGTGGGCAGCAGCCAGGGACACTGCTCATCATCCTGCACCTCCAAACTGCTCCGGGGACACAGAGCCAGCACCTCAGCCGCGGAGCCAGCTGTGCTCCCCTCTAGAGCTTCACCTGGAGGCACACCAGCTCCTCCTGAGGATGGAGCAGCACGTGTTCATTCCCTAAAAACGTGAGAGGGGAAGGGATGCTGGTGGTGCCTCCCTACACTGGAGATGACACTTGGGAAGGACATCCCAGCGCTGCCCAGGAATGACCTGTCCCACACATCCCTCGACACTCCCAGCACACCAAGGACCTGACAAACTGCAGGGGAGGATGGCTGGGGTGCAGCTCCCCCAGGCAAGGGAGACATTTCCTGGGTGTAGCTCATTAGCACAGAGAGGTTTTGCCAGTGTCAGCTTGTGCTGTGACTCACTGCTCTGCTCTCCTGCAAACTGAAGCACTGACGCTGTAAAATGATTTGCAAACAAATGCTCACAGGTAGGATGATAAATATGATAAATCAAATGCAATCCTAAACTATCCTTAGCAAAGAAAGACTTTTCTGGCTGTGCCACAGACAGTGCTTGGCCTGTCCTTGTGGCATTCACACAGGAGCACACACTGAAATCATTGGGTGCATCAAGGTTAGGTCAGCTCTTGGTATCTGCAGAGGCAAAACTGGCTCCTCACAGCACCCAGCTTTCTGTGCCTCCCGCATTAGGCAGAAGTGGAGTAGGATTTTTAGGTTATAATGCTTTAAATACTACTTCCATTTTGCCTGTAAGTGCTCCAGTCCATTACTGGATGCAACCCATAAATTTCCCCAATTATGGTGCTTTTCCCACCTCTGGCTATGCAAAGGCAAACAGCTCTGCTCCCTCCAGCCCAGCCTTTGAGAGGGTTGCTTTGAAAACAGATTTTTAATTTTTTTTTTAATTGCTTTCAAAATTCTCCAAGTAGAAACTGCCTTATGGTACAACTGGGTACCAAATATTCCTCCAGTCCTTCGAAGGGGCAGGAAGAGTCTCCCAGATAAAGACACTTGTGCTTGGACAGATGAACGGACAACACCACTATCTCTGACTGCTCCTGGGTGGGCCACTGCCACCTCTCCTGCACTTCTGGGTACACACATCTCCCTGGAACACAAACCCAACCCCTCCTGTGTGTTACAGGGCAGCTGCAAGAGCCTGACTGGCTGGAGGTCTGTGTTTCAGAAGGGACGGGTACAACGCAGCCAGAAGATAAACAGGCACTAATATCTTGTTTTTGCTACTGAACTCCTGTTATCAGCGCTGACTGACATTTGGTGGGAGCTCTCATTTTTGTACACTCAAGTGCTATTGTGCATTTTCTGATAAGAAACCTCAGTAACAGAAGTGTACATCTGAGTGACAGAAAAGCCTCCTACTTCCGTGGCAATTGGACTGTGTTCCCACTTCCACCAGTGCTACAGCAGCTCAGGAGTTCCTTCCAGTTTGCACTAGAAAATGGGAGGATCAGAGACACACAGTATCTAAAAAAAAAGTCAGTTGAAGAATCTGGCAGGAACATTAGTGATAAAGTTTTCATTTTGCTAGAGCAAAATGAATTTTTTACTTATTTTCTAAAGATAAATATATCTGTTTGGATACAATCTCTTCTCACCTGCTCTGCAGAACATGTGGTCACCTTTGGCTTCCAAAGCACCACGCTTATCCTAACAGCAAAATTCTGCTTATCCAGTTTTAAATATCCATAACAAATCCTTCTACTCTGAGTAAGCGTGAGGCCGTGGGACAACAGTCCTGATTTCTGCAGCAGCTAAACCAAAATGGGAATCAAACATTCAGTGGAAAGACCCTGCCCCCCTTCTATTTTCTTTTATTTCACTCTCCAACATTTTCAGGAACTTGTTTCATAAAGTTTTTCTATCTAAGTACTGTCTCACTACCCAGGTCCCACATTGCTCTGGGTATTTTCACTTGCCCTACTCTGGAAAGCGTAAAGTCTTAGGAAGAGCATCAACCATCTACCACCAAAGTATCAGCCCAGAAAATGCCACAGGGCATCATGGAGCTTCAGCAGCCTGAAGAAAAGCAGTAAAGAGGTTTTCCTCCTGCCAGCTTGCTTTGTTGAGGCAGTGAAGGTCTCACCCCTGGGTGCAGGGTCTGTGCAGGAGCTGGGTGCTGTAGTGAGAACCCAGGCACAGCGGGGAGGGATGCAGAGCTACCCTGAGCTACCAGGGGATGTTCAGCTGGTGTCACACAGCCAGAAACTGTTCCTGGTCCCTGCAGCTCTGCCTGGGCAGGCCAGAATGGATGAAGGGCTTGAGATGGCAGCAAGGCTGAGTCATTCCCAATACCCGCCAGGGCAGGCAGGGTGCTGAGCTCAGCTTGCTGTTGTTCTCAGGTACAAATCACAGCTGCTTGGACCTTTTTTTCCATCCTCTCCTCCCTAAAGGGCTGTTTGAGGGAGGGAGTTTGAGCTATTCTTACCTGGAATTCATGTGAGCAGAAGGGAAAATCCAATTACTTATATTTTAAAATAGGCTGAAAGAACATTCTTTCCCTGGTTTTGCTTTTTTTCTTTTTATTCGTGATTGCCTGGTGGTACTGGCTGAGAGAAAAATCTAAACACTGTCACTGATTCATCCAACACTCTAGGCTTGTTTGTGTTTGGTAGCAATCTGGAGATGGAATGGGATGTGACCTGGTGACAAAGGGAACGTACAGGCACAGGGCACGCTGCTCCCTCCCAACAGCAAGAATTAGAAAAGCACCAGGTGGAGTTTAACAAATGTGACCACTTTACTAGAAAGTTCCATATGCTCTACACACAGATTTCCCATGTCAATGAGGACTGGAGCCCTCAGTGCAGGGAACTGGAATGAAATGGAGCCCACAGCGCCGCAGCCGCCGCTTACACAGCTCTTCATGGTGAGGTGACCTTCACTTGTCTGCACAGAGACCAAAACACCCTAAAGCTGCTTTACAAAACACACAAGTGACCGTGTCATTGGCTACAGGTGAGCAAACAGGGAGAATTTAGAAACATCCAACAGTTCATCTCCAAAGTCTGGCTTTGATGAGAGCAGAATCCTTGCTCACATGAAGGATGTCGCCTCTGCCTGGGGAACAGGTGCCCGGAGAACACGACTGAGCTCCTTGGCTCATATTCAGTGGAAACTCTTTGGACTTCAAACACTCAGCCATCAGAACTGGGTGCCACTGAGATAAATCTAGCTCCCTTTTCATTTTGTTTCATTTTTTGAAGCACATTTGAATAGGTCAATTTTACAGCAGTCAGGGAGGAGTGCTAGGACAGAGCCATGCTTGCTATCTCCTTGCCTTCAGATAGATTTTAGGGGTAACAGGAATTTTAGGAAGGAACTCAAAAAACTACATGAAGAAGTCTTATGGGCTTTTCAGCCATTGTGTTTGGGTTATTAAAATATGTTTTGTTATCTTCACACATGGTAGAACCTCTATAAATTATTCTTATGGAGATGATTCCCTCTTTTAATGGTTGGAAAGCCCTAAAGTTAGATGACACTTTGATGGCTGTTTTCACTGGGTAAGTAGCAACAATACTTCTGCTTCTCAGGAAAATGAATATTCCCATATTTTCCCCAAACCAGCCACTGCAGATATGGAATTTCTCTTTGTTTTTCAAAATGTGTTCAGAGAGTAATCCACCAAGTTCACCAATACAAAAAACTTCTAGAGAACTACTGCTCAAAGATGGTGAATGCAATTGTACAGAAGACCCAGAAAATAAGTTCTTTAACATATTAAAATACCTTCCGGGGATGTTTGTGCCTGTACTCAGTCTGCTCAGACTATAGAAGAGAAAGCAAAAATCAATGCATCTTCTGACTCAGAAGACATGTCAAAGATCTATTATTAATGACTAAACTGGCATCTTGCAACATCTCTTGAGATTTAAGGACTATCTGCAGTGCTCCTGAGCCAGCCATGGAAGATGGAACATCTTGGGGCAGAAAGTAAAGCGTTTTGTAGAAAACTAGAAGTATCTCAGTATAAGAAATTCTGAAGGATATATTATGCCAAAAATCAGGTATAAGATTTTGAACATATAAACATGATGGTGGATTTTTAATGCATAGAAAATGTTTCCTTCTTAAAGTAACAGGAATAAATTACTTTGCAGTGCATGAAATTATTAGTTTAAAAAGTGTTTGTAAAATTACTTATATGGAGGTTTTTTCATCAGTTCTCATCAGAACATTAGTAAAATCAAACTTATTTTTCCAGAAACTGGTAGGACAAGAGTAAATTTAAACAATAAGTTATTCTCAATGCACAGTGTAGCGCCTCACCACCGGACAGGGCTGGCAGATGCATGTGTACATTGGATGATTTTGAGAGATAAAAGCACGTGTTTGGGGGTTTGGTTTGAGGCATACTTTCCACAGGATGAGATCTCTGATACCCATTATTTGTTTTGTTCTTGCCAAGTTAGAGAAGTTTCAAGCACAATAACAACTGTTTAATCTGTTAAAACATTTACTTAATATTAGCAATACAGAGTGCTACTGAAGGCTGATTCTAATGTAAAAATACTATGATATTTCCTATAGGAATTACATACATTTCATTAGGCTCTTTACACCAAAAATTTTTTAAAAATACATAATTAAGGAAGTTATTTATCTCATCGTCTCTGCATCAGCATCACTAATACAGAATTTTAAGTCCAATATACACTAGGACCAGAGCAGCTGGGTCTTAGTTGAATCCTGTGGCTTTCCATTGCACAATTGGTCACTGAAACCATACATGGACAGCTCAGTATCCACTGGAATCAACCTAATGATGTCTGTCACGCCTTTCCTGTCATGACATATAAGGATCCACTGAGCAACCTAAAATTACAGGATGGTGGGGCTGTGGTGGGGTGTTTTTTGTGGCTTTGTTTGGTGGCTCATTCGGTTTTTATTCAGATTTTTATCAACTAGCTGCCTTTTGAAAACTTATCTATAGATTTTATAGGGTATATTTATCCAAGTTGTTATGGCAATGGTACATTAGAAATCAAATGAAGTATTTGTTGGCATGACAAAATTAATTGTTGCCTAGGGTCTGGAACAAACAACAGTAGAGATAACATGCCACTAATATGGCTTGTTTGAAGTGACAGCACTGTATCAATTAAATTGGGGCTATGGTACACAGCCTGCCTAAGCCATTTAGCTGATGCTTGGGGATGTGAAACTTTACATTTTGTGTCAGGGAAGAAAGGATAGACTTACTGTGATAATGAGGAGCTGGAATTTCCCATTTTCTCTAATACGCACTCACTTTCTTGTCCAGTGTTTTATACTCTTGTTTCCCTCCTCAGCTGGGAACAGGAACAATATTTCTGTGCCTCCCACAGAAACATTCTGGAAGTCCATTTTTCTTCTAAGTGTATAGTGGACTAAATTAAATTTTGGCTCAACTTAAGATGAGCTTAAGTCACAATATTCTAACACACAGGCATCAAACTCATAGGAAAGGCTGGAGCTGCAGGGTTTCAGGCCATTGCCTAAAGCCCCTTCTTTAGGATTCCTGATCATGTCTCCAGTTTGGAAGTGCTTACAAATCAAAAATTTGTGGCAGGATGATTTTCTGACTAAGGGATACAGAACCACTGAAGTTCAACTCTGAAAAGAGAAAACAAAGGCCAGGACAGCCCTCTTTTGGAGGGATTTAGTCGGTGTATTAACACAGATCTTTGGAGAAGAATTCATTTCTTCTACAGTATAGGACATAAATCTCCCTGTAAGGAACATCACTAACACCACTCGTAGATGCTATGGAAGCTTTTAATGCTTCACCCCCAACATAGTTCAATGGACAAACTCAAGTCCCAAAGCCTGTGAGACAAAATTTGCTTATCAGGTGAAGCGTCCAGGGTCTGGAACATGAGCCATATCTACAGGAGAGAACATCTCAGTCCACTTTCCCTGAGTTTTAACCCTTGGTCCTGAGGAGTAAAGGTATATATGTGACCCAGGTACTTGTTACAGAGTGTTATCTTAGCTGTCACTGACAGATGTTGACATGAGATGCATTTTGATATGAAAACACCAATGCCCTTATCTGCTGCCCAGAGAAAATGCCTTTTACTTGCAAAATACCTTTTTTTTCATTTGCCATACCAGGCAAATGAGTTTTGTGAAGGAATGGACCTTTCAAAACATATAAATTCAAAACCAGAAATCAGCTGTTAGAAAGACCAGCACATATAACACAACATAAAATATTTTGGCCCACAAGCATGGCCAAAAACCCAACAAAAAAAGCGGAGTTGCTGTACACAATTGTATTTCATCCTGTCCTAGCAAAATGCAGGTTTCACCTCGATTCTGTTGCATGCAGCAAATTTTCCATACATCTGTAGTTACAGCATAATGTAGTCCCTGAATGCAGCTTTGATACCTTATAGGAACCTTTAATAAGACATCCTAACTTTTGTATCCATCCACCAGGAATGTGCTGCCAGGAGATATCATATTTACAATATAAAAGGGGACGTATTTTAGATTTGTCCCAATTAACCTTGTAACGAGATGTATTGGAGTGCTTATTAATGACAGTAATGAGATGCAGACAAGACAATGTATAAAACATCATTGGCATATAAATTGAATTCATATACACAGATACCTTTATGCATTGGACATGGAGGGAAATTATGAAGAGGCAATTTTGTAGGAAAAAAAAAGCTAATTAGAAAAAAAAATAAAAAATTTCCTAGCTTGTATCCATCAATGTTGGAAAACCTGTTTACCCAGTGACTGAGGAATTGTTTCCACTGCTTTTACTGTATAAGTCACAAAACTAATTTTGTGATGGTTCTCTTGGAAGTATTTACTACAAACAGCAAATATCCATTATTCTTGAATTATGTATTGCTCTTTTTAATTTACTTTGGTATAGATGCATGATTTAGAAATACATCTTCTCTCTCTTTTGAAAGCTACTCTAAATACAAGTTTATTTCTCACTGACACAGTTTTAATTACTTTCTTTACAAAAATCCCACAAGTCCAGATTTTGTAACACAGCATAAGAACCCAACTCCCTGCCTTAAAATCTAATATTCCCAAGTTATGTGGGAAATGTCCACTTAAAATACGTAGATCCACTCATGTGTGTAAAGTTATTCACACACTCAAGTGTCCTGTTCTACCATCACATATCTTCATTAATGTTATGGCTAAATCTCATCCAACTTGGAAAAAATCTAAGGTGTGCCATTAACAAAATGGAGGCTTAAGAATGATTGTCATGGCCAGCAATAACAACAAACTGATTACCATGCTGAGCTTCATAATAGCATTTCACTTTCTTTTCATTATTGGAATTATAATAAACAGATAAATTACATCCACACACATACACAAACAACTAGGTAAGCATGGCTGAAAAAGTCAGAAAATCACTTTATCAGGGGAGTGATTGGATCTCAAAGGATACCAGAAATTATGTACAGTAAAAGTAATAGCTCATGCATGACTTATAGTGATCAGGAGAGGCAGGAGGCAACGGAATAAAGCTTCAGATAGCTCAGACTTGTTCATATTATTACAATCGTATCCTGCCGTGTTACTTATTACTTCTTTAAAATACTAAATGAACAGAAAGTATTTTTTTCAGTGTTGTTTAACTCTGAAAACCACCACACCTCCCTGATAACTTTAATCCCCCTTTCCTTTTTTTCTTTTTTTTTTTTTTAATCAGTCAGTAGGGGACGAGGAATAAAAGAATGAAAAATAAGTGGGAAGAGGAGGGAAAGGAAGTAAGGGAAGGAACAAATCTCTGCTGCCCAGAGAGCAGGTGACACGAACCCTGACATCACTCAGCCAACACTGCAGGGGTCAGGATGCTCAGCACCCAAGAGTCAGACCCTAAAAGGGGGTTTGCCCCAAGATCTGTACAATATTTAGTAGAAGAGTCCCAGACATGGGTGTGGAACAGCCTTGCCCAAGGACACTTTATTCCACATGGATAAACAAAGGAAGAGGAGACCCTGGAGCCCTACTGAAGGGAAAAGGTCAACCCTTCTGGTCAGTGCACTATAATAAGCCAGTGATCTACACTTTCACCAGATGGATTTAAGCTAAATTCATGCAAAATCAGTATTTTTCCCCTAATGCAACAGCTTCTGCTCAGCACAGGTTTGAAATCTGTGCTGTGAAGGCAGGGGAGTCCATTCCCAGGAACTCTTATCTCAGACTGGTGCCTCTTTTCTAAACTGCCATGGAGTTTTTTAAGTCTACAAAACTTAGCACGTGATCACGAAATGTTCAATATCACACCATGTGCTGTTTGTTTCAAGTTCATCCTTTGAGCTGCCACAGACAGGTTTAGGGGAAGCTGTCCGGGTTTTACGCTCCTAGAAGATTTTACTGCTCCTTCACTTAGGGCTTTAAATATGAGCTGATGGCTACTGTGCACAGTACCTTAACTTCTCCATTTTATTGTACAATATTACACTGGTGAAGTGATAAATGCAAAGCAAGGCATGACTGAGTGACCAAAGTATTGGGTTGGGACTACCTAAGCTGCCAGATGCACAGGAGTGTTATCAGCAGTGTCAAGCCAGCTCTTCTCCCTCAAATAAATTAAGCCCCACGTAAACTACTACAATGGGGTCTTTCACACTTGTCTTTGGAAAGAACTTGTTCGTATGGCCAAATCTATTACCACTCCTTTTTCTCTTTTTTTTTTCGTGCAAGAGAAAAATTTATTTTAGTGCTCTTGCTTCGAATGTCAGAACCGTATGTTATTTTGTGGAAAGCTGTAGGTTTCTCTTTATCTGGACTACTACAGACCTGAGCTTGGCACCTTGACATACAGCAGGCCCCATGCTGAGAATCAAGTGGGTACTAAAGTCTATTGATATCTCCTTAACTTTATACTCAGGGTTTGTAGAAGGTTTGCTCAGTTTCTTCTCATTTAGCAGAACAGAAAGCTCTGACTACCATCACCACCTCCCCTTAATATGTAGTTATGACTGAAAACAGGAGATTCAGAAAAACAATTAGCAAGCAGTCTAATTGCAATTGATACATTAAATGCCAGGAGATGAGTGGCATCAGGAATCAAAATATGTGTTTCATAAATTCTAGTTTTTAATTCAGGGATTTGTTTGTTCTTTGCTGATGAAAAATCACAGCTAAGGGAACTAAGCACAAAAATCTTACTGCTGAACAACAAAAAAGCTAAATTAGCTATTGAGTAGCCCTTGCCAAGGGCAATACATTCAGTAGAGGATATGATAATGACAGATGAATCCTCACTAAACTCTTACTCTACAAAATAAATGTACAGCGTCTTAGATAGTTTCACTCATGCTCCAGTCACCTTCCTTCCACAGCAGCTGCTTGCAGCTCCGTCAGTGAAAGCCGACAGAGGTATGGTTTCCTGTCACTGACAGAATCACTCCAGTTTTCAGCTGACAGCACCGGATTTTTATGGCTGTTCATGCCTTTTCCATACCTGCACCTCCTTTTTATTTATTTTTCTTCCCTGGGAACTTTATTCTCTTCCTTTCTCTGTTTCCCCTATTACTGTCCCTTGAGCCAACACAGATTCCTACACCTTCTACATCCCTTTTTCACCTTTCACAAAGGTTGTTTTTTGTTCCAGACAACAACAGAAATGAGGCAATGATAGCACAAGGTGACTTCATTCCGTCCAGCTTCTTTCAAACAGATCCAAAACACAATCTGGTGATGAGCAACACAATTTCAGCACTAAGTAACAAGGAAACACTGGCCTTGTGTGGGTAAGACTCAATACTGAGTATACAAAACCTGACAGGAGGACAAGTTTGTGAACCATGTGGTGGTGGGTTGTCCTGGAAGAGTTTATTTTCCGTGAAGTGAGAAGCTCAGGTAATCCACAGATGCCCTAACTGCACCCACCAGAAATGGACATTTCTGCTCTCAGTCCTTGTTGTCAGGCATCCAGAATCTATCAGCCACTCTCAGCCAAAAAATGTCATTCATTTTGTACACTGAAACACCATAAATTTAACCTGTCTCTGTGTTTTTGCTGGGGATGTAAAAGCCCTGAAGATGCTCATGGCTTGGCATGGGGACTTGCTATAAAAACACAACATCAAGGTCACTTCTCACACAGGCACAAACCTCACTGCCTTTCTCACAAGCACAGCCCCAGCCCCAGCCATGCCTGCATGGAGCAATTACTCACCATGCTCCAAGATTCCAGTCAAACTTCCCTTTTAAGCTAAGCAAGCACTTTCTTAACAAAGCCATCAAACTCATCAACACGCTTGCTAATTATTTGGAAATAAACCACGGTCCATGCTCCCAGGATTCTGAAATTACCAGAGACCAGTAAGCAATATCTAGCAGGAAGCGCATGAAACTACCTTTGTTAACGCTCTTTTTATTCCTTCATCAAATCCATTTTGTTTATAAAGAATATTTCTCCTTATTTTCTTTTGCCAGATAAGCCCAGAACTGGGGAGCTTTTCTAGCAAGGGCTAGCAAACAATGTAGAGCTTTGGAAAGAAACCATGTTTAGACAGGCAAACCACGGATAACAGCGATATTGTGTGTGTCAGGCAAGAGAAAGGAGGGACTACAAACCAATAATGACAGGGCTATTTATTACTGAATAACCAGCCTCTAATTTTAGAAACATAAGATCTCCTATTTTCTATTGTTCATTTTAATTAGTATTTTCCCTAAATAGTCTCCCTCTTCCTATATGCTATTTATACAATTGCAGAGAAAATATAAAGTACATGCAATGTTAGCAGAATGGCAACAAAACATGGTGTGAGTGGTATGGGAGCTGTGCATTGTCTGCAGTAGGGACAATCTAGGGAATGAGTTTGTGACAGGACATCCTTTTTTCCTTGTAGAGAAAATATCTGGCCTTTAGTATCCCACCATAGCACCCCATCCCACAGACAGAGTTACATGAAGCACTTTGAACCCTGTAAATAGGATGAAATAGGTAAATATTGCTGTGAAGAGCACCCTGGAGCAGCTGGAGGAATCAGCCCTGAATTGGGCTCTCTCTCTTTAAAATTCTTTTAGCTTTTTTTTCCTTACCAAGCTGACAAAATGCTTGGCAGTGGCTCCAAGGCTGGTGCACTGCAAGATATCCTGCCTTGCTGTTTTCTTGCACTTCCCTCAGCTGCTGTAACCACTTGTTTCTTGACATAAGTAGGTGAGAAATCTGTGATTTAATATGCAGGGGCCCTCAGCTTTGCCCTTCACTCTCACAACAAAGGGCATTTGGGAAAGGGATCTTTTCATCACGGGCAGACAGGTTTTGTTTACCCTCAGAGTACCTAAACACGCTGTTTGGAATGATGTCGGATTTCTCCTTCCTTTTCCTGTAAGATGGCACAAAATTTTCTTCCTGATGGCAAAGTCAAACAACCACAAGGATGGCTGTACTGGGCAAAAGTCCTTCTCATCCTGGGTCTGCCTCCACCAAAATACAGTGACAGGTCAATCTTAAATAAAACTTTTTCCCTTAAATACTACTTAACTCTGGTTTTTAGTTATGTGCAATTTCCTTCTTTTAATAACAGCCTGCAGATTCCTCCTTCAAGAACTTGTCCAGTCTCCATCTGGCCTCATGGAAGCCCTTTCAGAAAGGAGCTCCTCAGTATGCAAAAAAAAACCAAAATTTTTGTGTGCTTGAACTCAGCTCTGCTAAATTATTTTCATCTTCACCTGTGATGCACTTGTACACAGGGACTTGAGAGCAGATCTTCTTTTGACTAGAGCACATATTTTCTAGGCACTCTCCAAGAGTTCTGATGCCCTCACTCTTACTAGTGCTAATGTAAAATCCAAAATAAAAGGAAGAGAATTGGCAAATCTAATGGTGAACACAAATAAATGCACACTGGCTTCCTGTAGGAAAGTGACATTGCAGTGTTTAAGTGCCTCTTCTAATTCCTTCCATCTCCCCACCCCACACAGCATTTCCATGGAGGGAATGCGTGTGTATTTGACACTATTAGCTCGTACAAATAGGTATGGGAAAGGTGCACTTTGCTCATAATGCAGGGGCTCTGAAAAAAAGGATCCAGATTGAACCAAATTATACAGATCAATGTAAAATATTGCTTGTTTCTGAAAAGGATTCAAACTCAAATATTTAAATCTAGTGCATCTCCAAGTCTTATAAATGCCTATCCCAGGAGGGGAAAACAAATAAATAAACAAAATCTGTAAGAACAGCGTAGATCTCAATACAAAAAACAAGGGGGAAAAGTTTTAAATTGAAAGAGGAGAAATTTGGATTGGATGCAAGGAAGAAATTCCTCCCTGTGAGGGTGGTGAGGCCCTGGCACAGGTGCCCAGGGAAGCTGTGCCTGCCCCTGGATCCCTGGAAGTGTTCCCGGCAAGGCTGGGCATTGGGGCAACTTGGGATAGGGGAAGGTGTCCATGCCCATGGCAGGGCGTGGAACTGGATGATCTTTAAGGTCCCTTCTACCCCAAACCATTCTGTAGCTCCATGATGGAATATTCTTCCCTGGGCTGCTCGACCCCCAGGCCCCCCTGCCTGCGCTCCTGAGGGTTTTCAGGAGAGCATTTCCCACCGCCAGGACCAACTGCAGTTGGCTGCTCCTGCCCAAGTGCCAGGAAAGCAGAGAAAGGCAGTCCACGATGGGATGTTTTGCCCTTGGGCAGGACTGAAGCTCGTATGAGGACTCAGGCATTTCCTTCATTGACAGACTCGCTTCAGCCGTCGCCAAAAGTGCAGTGCGAGAGCTGGCAAAAACCAGCTGAAATTCAGTTTCTGTTGTGTTGTGCCATGATCCTCCACGAACTATTGGTGCCAAGTTTTAAGCAACTCCATGTGCAGCGTTTTGTAAATCACTTCCAGATATGCAAATAGCATCATTAAAACATTTGCATATACCCGTAAGTTTCTGCTTCAGGTCCATATGCCCAGGCTGTAGGAGAGGGCATAAAATAACACCTCAACAAGGCTTGAGGCAGGTACGTGCAGGGAGGGTGGGAGCAAAGGGAGCAGGGAGGTGCAGAATGTCTCTGGCTGCCCTGTGAGAGCTGTTCCAGGAGCCCCAGGAGCTAAAACCTATTTTGCAAAGGAGAAAAATGCAAAACACACCCCCTCTGCTCTAGGCAAAGAGCAACTGGCCTGAGTGAAGGGCTTTTTAACCACTCATCCCACTCACTTTTATATTGTCCCACTCTGCAAGGCCTTGTAGCATCAAGGCTTCCTCAGCCAACAAAATGCAGCACTAAAACTTGAGAAATGGGTTTGGAAAAAGAAGCAAACCACCCATGTGCAATCTGGAGAGTCACAGCAGGGGTAGAGACCACAGGGACCTCTGAGGAAATGAGGACTGGGGTTGCTTAGCCTTAAGAAGACAAGTCAGAAAGGATATTGGAGAGCAGAGTCAAACACATAAAAAGCTGCTGCAAAGAATCAGGGAGGAATCTATTTTCCATGCCCATGGCAGAGAGGAGAGGCAGTAATAGGATTAAATTGAAGGAAGAAAGATTAAGGTTAAACATTAGGGAAAATTACTGAACAATGAGACTAAGGAAGCACTAGAATAGATTGCTTGGGGAGGATGGAGAGACTGACCCTGGAGGTCTTATAAAATAGATTAGACAAGTGTCCATCAGATATGACAAGTACAGGTGGTCTTGCCTTAAGGTGGAGAGAGGGGGAAGGTGGGACTGACACTGTCCTGCAGCCTGGGGAAACAGGCAACACATGAATCGTATCTATCATACCCCAGCACGCAAAAATATTTTAAGTAACATTTTTAAACTACTAAAATTAGTCTGAATTGTAGCCCTCCTGGGGAAAAAAAAACCCCAAACATCACATATATTTTTACACATAATGCTCTTCTCATTGTATCACAACCTTGATTTTTGTCTTTGCTGGTTTAGGTTTTTGTATCATCAGTCATGCTCTGATGAAATCATTGGGATTTCTCAAAGCTATAAAAAGGTAGTTTTGAAAGATTCCAGTTTATAATGGGAATATTTTCATTAATATTTTCCTGAAAGGAAAAGCATAGGAAAAGAAATTATTGTATTCACCAATACAACTGGAAAAATTTTGATTTTTTTTCATTCTATGTTTCCCCTCAATTATCTTGAATAAACACCAATTACATACTTCATTCACTAAAGTAACAAAATAGAAAAACAAGATGAAACTGCCAAATTATTTGTTGAAAAACTATCTTTTAGCCCAGCTCTATAATGAAATATATACTCATCCTGTATACTCTTCAACGCATGCCTAAGTCCATAATGACTACAATTATCTGGTCCCTAAACTTTCTATAACATGCATATTTGACAAAATAAAGTGGGCAACCCATTGTCCAGAAAAGGCAAACCAAACAGCACTGCATTTGTTCACAGAAAAAAAATAAATAACTTTTTCAGCTTCTTATTCTCCCCGAATCCAGAGCTGTTGCAGAACTGAGTATTACTAGCCATATTTTTGAAGGATAAACCAAGCCTGTGCAGCTCACCCCGTCCCACACAAGGAAGCCGAGTCTGGAGAAGAAGCTGTCAGAGATTTTGGATGTGTTTAATTCAATGAGAATTTTCCATCCACTCCCATGAAGCCAAGTTTTCTCCCCAGATCTGCTGTTGCTCCAACAAGTGAGGCGTGCTGTCATGTGGCTTCCCTTACTCAGACATACAGACCTAACACAGATGAGTCTATTTATGGATGATTAGAAATAAATCTACAGAACAGAGTCCTAGAAAAAAGTAGAGGAGAAGATTTGCCAGTGCAAACAGGTGCAGAACGTTGTCTGGAGGGGACCTGTGCTGCAAAATGAAGCATTTTGCAGGATGGTATTTGAGATAAAAGTGTAAAACAGTTTACACTTTATGTGTAAGTGATCAAAGAATCCTAAACAGGCTAGGGAGGCTAATTTGTGGCTTGGACATCCACATGGAAAAGCCTGTCAGGTTTACTGCAATCTTCATTAAACGAGAGTGACTGGCGTGGCTTCTGCAGACCACCACTCCTGCCTGTGCAGAAAGCTCTGAGCATACATTGGTTTCTTTACACAAAATCGCTTTTATTGTTCAGTTATAACAACTGAACTAATAAGATACAAACAGACACAAAATTCACACTGCCAGTTTCATGAACAAATCTTTACCCTTGGTCACTAAACATCCCCAAAAGAAGCACTCCTGCCTGGCAGTAGCTCATTCACAGCAGCCTGTTGAAGAAAATCTTTCTACCACCTTGCAGTGAAGAACATCTGCTCGAAACCAAACCACTGCCCTCAGAATAATAAACCCACAACTGCCAAGGTGAAGATCCCAGCCCAGTGCCTCGTGGCAGAATTTCTGCCCAGGGGGCACACTCTGTAGACAGGCACATTTTTCTTAAGAGTCCCAGACAGTAGGAAGGTGCATAAGTGATAACATACCAAGAAAGACAAGGCTAAATTCTGAAAGCAGGGATTTCAGAAAGCTGGGTGTCCCCTGCAAGAACAGGGAAAGGTGCAGAGCCCCCCCAGCTGACCTGCCATACCTTTCCTCTTTAATCAGACTGAAATATTTAAATAAGGGCATAGCAAAAAGGCATCATTAAAAAAGCAGGGCACACTAATTCTTGAACAAAAATACATAATTCATAACGAAAGTTCCCAGTTTGTCAAAAACCTTAAATTCCTAATGCTCCAAATTCTTTGTGAGCTGTGTCCTATATGACAGGTTCAATATGACACATCCCTGCAGGCCAACACAACCTTCTGCCTGCACTAACAGGTCTGGTGGAGAGCAAAAGGGACTTAGGATTGGCCTTTTAAAAGAAAACACGACTCGGATTACTCATCTAAGAGCACTAGTTATGCAAGTTTCTGTGTCAAAAGAGTTTCTGGAGAAAGAGTGATCTGTGAAAACAACATTATAATTTGTTCTCCAATTAAAGTAACTGTAGGAGTAGGCATGTTCTGTTAGAGCTTGGTTTTGGTAGGAAACATGGTCAACCAGCAGAAGATTTGGCTGTGAAGGTCTGACCAAGCCATTCCAGAGCTGGTACAATGTGCAAATAGTCTAAGGGAAACTTTTAGAAATATTCCTGACTGACTGCTTCACTGAGAAGTCAACATTCAGATTATGAAGTCTTTGCTAGTGCTTGGCAGGGGGAAATACCAGTGTCATGCTGGTTTTTAAAAAAATCGAGAGATTTTTGTAGTGTGCAGAGCAGAACCGCCACTGCTGCATCTCTGTGGTGTGATAGAGAGGAAGAAAAGCATGTGCCAGATATCCAGTCGGGATATGGACCATCTTGGGGGCTAAGCTTGCCTTTGATTGCAGAAAGAAACAAAAAATGGGCCTTGGAGAGCAATAAAGTAAAAGGTGATAAAAATAAAAGAAGATGAATCACTGAAGATCTCATAGAAAAAGATACCAGAACAGGTGACCAATCCAAAGCAATGGAAAGATGAATTTCCAATATGGAAAAAAGTGCTAAAGGAAGCAAAACTACACCAGGAAAAACATTTTATTAGAAACAGATCTGCTTAAAAAAACCAAACCCAAACTGATTTTAAAAAGCAGTTTTCAACAGTGCTGCAAACATCTCAAAAGTTTAAAAGGATGATTCTTCTTATCCTCCATACATTATCATATCATTGAGCACAGAATAAAGACCCATCAGTTTAATTATACAGCTAAAGACAGGTGGTTGTTGTTGTTTGCTTTGATGGTGATGCACTGCAACAATAAACAGGCCTGTTATTTCTATATTAGCATATGGGTTTTTCTTTGATGAGACAACACCTGTGGCTACAGTGTATGTTGAACCGGAGAAAATACCTCCTGGAAACATCTCCACAGACTTAAGATTTCAAATTTAGAACAACAAAAGCTCCGCTTGAGTCCCCTGTTGTTGGAAAGAACAGCAATTAATTATCAAAAAAGGAACCCAAACATTACCATCAATCCTGCTGACAAGAGGTGCTGGTGGCTGCAGTGGACAGGGACAATTATGCACATATCACAGGGCTACAGACAACTTCTGAATGGTAATTACACCAAGAAACTCACTACAAACATCACAGATGAATACCACTGAAAAACATTATCAGGACTGGCTTGAAACATATGTTGCACTAGTGCTGGGGGGAAATAAAACAGACACCAACTTTGGAAGAGATGTCTGTCCAGGCAAAATATATGTTTAAAAATTCTGCATTTCTGCAGCTTGTGCAAAGAAAACAGCAAAACAAAAAAAAAATTTAAAATAAAAATCTTGTGCTGCAATAACTATTTTTAGTTACGATATTTAGTATCTAATGTTACTAATATTATTAATATTTAGTAAGAAAAAGTGTTCAGTTAGAAATTTTTCAAGTGCAAGTAGAAGAAGCACACCCTCAAAGGTTTTTCTGATGGAGGTAGTCATGACCATGCTGACGAATTCATCAAAAGAGGATGATCAAAGGGTCTTTGCAAGATGTGCTGCAACTTGAGCAGGCATCACTAGGGCAGATGGGCAGGCCAAGACAGCTCATCATCTACAGCATTCTCAGATTATCCCTTGCTGGCAACACCATTTGCAGAGGATTCTCTTCATAGTAACTCCATTGCAAAAAATGGAGATAGAAGAATAAGGAAAATAGAATAGAAATAGAGAAATTATAAACAAACTGGAAAGAAAAAAAAAAATTCCTTTGAGGTGGACTCTGAAATAAGATACTGCATGATATATTCCTTTCAGTGTTTTAATATCAAGCAAGATAAATGTCCTGGGATATTTGCTATAATGGGTTAAATTGTCTTTAGAAAGAGGTAGAGGAGGTAGCAAACTCCAACTGAGCACACCCTTAAGACCAACTGAAGTGATGCTTCTTTGTATTAAAAAACCTTGGGTGAACAGAAAAAATGACTAAAGCACAGTCTGTACACAGGAAATGGGGAAGAAATATAGAGGAATAAAATTGGAAGGCGATAATTAAAGAGATGTTAAGAAATCCTATAAAAATAGATTCAAAGATGGAAAATTCAGCAAACTTCAATAGTTGGCATTTCTTATTCTCAGTCCAGGTTTCCTTCCGTCAGTGGATCTCAAAGCAGTTTACAAATATTAGCTGATGAAATTTGTTTTTCTGCCAAGTTCCCATTGACAAAAATCACATCTGTTAATGCAACTAAGTAACGGAATAGAGTTTTAGTCATGAAGATTTGAAAAGCTTTTGGATGTCGGGTTTCAAAATATCATCTCTAAAGTTTTTCAAAGTAGCTGACCTGGGAAAGGAAGGCTTGCAGGCTGCTCTTGACATGTACAATGTCCATCAGCAGGGAGTTTTTATCAATCCTCCAGTGTCCCAATAAAAAAGTACTGATCAGTGAGAATAACTACATGAGATAGATCCAATGGCCCTTTAATTCAGTCCTGACTTGATAGATACGAAATAGCTGAGCTTGGAATTACAGAATGCTTTAGGTTCGTTGGTCACATCCTCATCTGCTGTAAATTGGCATCCTCACTGATTTCACCAGTGTTCTAATACATTATTCCAGTCAAATAACAGGACAAATACCACTTACGAACGTCCTCGCTGTGGTCTCACATCACACAACATTTAAAAGCCCCTCTATTTTAGATAGCCACAGTTAAAACAACCAAAAAAAAAAAAAAACCCACAATATAGCCTAGAGTGGCATAATAGTATTCTGTGATTATTCTATCTTGCCATCATTTACAACTTCTACTACAACCTCACTTTTTTTTTTGTCGTGTTCCCATTCTTCCAGAAAATAAAATCTATAATATGTAATAATTTAGAATTAATATCTTGATTCCCTAGATCCTTTAATGAATTCAAATGCACCTAGGGAATCCAACCAAAGACATCTGTTCATGAATAGTGAGAATTATTACCAAGTCCTGGTGGAGACGGCAAGATGCCATCTCTTCCTGAAGTACCTCCCAGCTGAGAAATCAACTGTCTCCTGGCTGAATTTCCTTGTGTCAAGGTTTTACCGTGTTATGTCTCTTGGGATTACTTACTAACAGGAGCTCCCTCCCAAACTTTTACAACCCCCAGAAAGAAGGAAGACAAGCCTGGCATTCTTTTTGTTGTCCAACTGCACGTGCATACTACCTTTCCCATATAAAATAATGATGGCCTCAATTAATACTAATTACTACTCCAAAGTTTCACAAATCCCTTTTTAATCATTTTCGGGTTTAACTGATTTACCCTAAACCCCTCTGACTGCCAAAAAATTAACATTTCATTAGACAAATCATAACCTACTCCCTATTCTCCAAAATCCAACCCATCTGGAAATATTCTACCTCATCAAATGTCAGACTTGTACAGTATAATGGAAAACTATTTTTATTGAAAAACCACACATACATACACATAGCAAGTGTGATGCATCTATACTTATAGATGCAGATCTAGAAATATCACCACACCCACGTCCCACCCACCACTCACTACATTCCAGAAGATGTCCACTGCCTTTACCAGTTACCATCTTACTTCTTCCTCACTCTTTGCAAATCTTCTCTCCCCCTTCCAAACATCCATCACAGATTAATTTACCTCTACTGTCAGAAATGTAAACCATCAGCAGCTTGTTATATTGAAGAGGTTAAATGAAACTTTTGACATGACTTGTGTTTAAAATCCATCTTTAGCTGATGGCATGTCATCAGCTAGAAAATGTGTAATCAGGAGAGCAGACCTGAAAGTCTGAAAAGTCAGAGAATGCAAAGTTCTGCTGGAGGCTTTTCTTTCCTCTCTTTTTTTTTTTTTTCCCTTTAATTTAACAAGTTCTAAAATATATTTTCTATTTTTGGCTTCAAGTGTGGCTATGGTCTGAACAGTGACTGTGTAAAAATGGCACCTTCCTACTCAAAAGATCTGCTCCTTCTATGCATTCTGAGAAAAAAAAAAAGAAAAAAAAAAAAGCTGCTTCAGAAGAGCTATGGACCCAATCTCCAGATGGATAATCAAGGTATGGGAATGCAACATCCATTCAGGACTTGTCCTGTGGTTTCCTTGCTTTGTAATCTGCTAGGCCCACATAAATAATACACAATTTGCATATATTTTAATATTTTTCTAAATTGTCATTTTGCCTTTTGTTGGTTTGGTTTTGTCTTTTTGCACGTTCCTGTTCGTAGCTGTCAACAGCACATCTGGCGGTACAGGAAGGATGGGACAATTACAACACGTTTTGTTCACACACATCCAGCATTACACACCGGGCTAAGGAACGTCTCTTACACCTTGCAGCACCCAAAGTTCTCAGACTCACACAGCCATGGGGATTTCACCCAAATTCTGCTTGAAATCCTTTTACCTGACCAGGCATCTTGGCAGGACCCTTATGCCCCAAACACTTGTCTCAGAGCAGTCTGATGGACAAGAGGTTGAGGAACAAATCACAGTGAGCTTCTCTACCCTCAGGCCGTGGTCCAAACAGTGCTGCACGTGCACCTGCTCCCTCAGCATCATCACCCCCTGCATCCCTCATGCTGAGGAAACAATGCATGAAGGAAGGTGATCATGCAGGGCCACAGAGCCCCGGGTATCTGCTTTATGTGCAAAGTGTGCAAAGACACAGATTTTAGCTCAGCCTGCAGTGATTGCTATGCAGGCACTGAGGCCCCAGTTTCACAGCCAGCTGTACGAGTCCGTGGGCTCTCACAGGACACCAACTGTGCACATCTCCCACTCCAGGAGCTCTCCCTGCACGGTTTCTAATGAACCAGCGAGACACAGCAACCACAGAATCCCCGAAGACCTGTTCCCATTGATTCCCAGACTACAGCCATCATTTAACTCCTGCACCAGCTCCTCTCTGACCCTGCTGGCTCACAGCCAAATCACCTCCAATTCATCCACTGACCTGTGAAGCACAGATTTGGGATGTTCAACCCCTGCTTGATATTATACATGTTCTGATCTGTTCTGTGTTTTTTCATGCTTTCTGACTCGCTTTTATCCATAGCACTTTCATTCCCCACTAAATTATCCCAATGCATTTCATTAAAATATCTCATCATCAGAGGTATTATTCTCCACTTTCTACCTCTTTTACCTCGTGTGGATTGATTAAATCAGCATGATGGTAGCTGAGTAGTGTTTAGGACTCAGTGTGACCACATCTGATTTGTTCGTAAAGGATTTTCCTTTCTCTGGATGCCAGGGGGGTGCAACTTGATGTTCACTTATTAGTGCCTTTTCTATTTAGAAAATCAGTTTCTGAAATTGTTCCAGGTTAGTTTGTTTAATCAAAAGCACCAGATAAAATTAACACAATATTGACAGAAAGAGAACTTTAAACTCTGCAACTGTGCCAGTATTAGCTGCTCCAAGGTAATTCTTGCAGTCTCGTTCTAACTTGTGGCAAACTTGGGATAATAATACCTTAATAATAATAATACCTTCAATTTATACAGCAGTTGTTCTCCAGAACTATCCAAAGGCACTTTAGTGACTATATATAGTCATTACTTCACCTACCACCAAACTGCGGCTACCTTAGGGATGGAACAAAACACTCACTTCCAGCTCTCTACATCCTTTAGGGTGGAATTGGAAAAGAAAAAGAAATTCTCCATCATTTCAGGTAAACAGTTAAGTACACAGAGGGCTGGTCTCCATGAGAACTTTCACAGAACAGCTCAAGCCAGTACTTGGCAGTTTCCATACTTGGTTAGATGTCCCAAGTGCCTGGGATATTTATGTTTTCTATGTACATAAAATACCAGTTGTCTCTCTTAGTGGGGATGTCTCAACCTGCAGCAAACCCCTGAAATGAGGATAGTGCCCAGAAAACTAAATTACACCTCAAAGCCCTTTGAATTAATGTCTTTTCCATCTTGTCAGTCCACAAAGCCACGGCTTCCCGATATTTGCAATTCCAAATTTTCTGTTTGTTCAGTTATTTTCATGGTAATTTGCACCAGAATTTGAGCCTTTCACCATGTGCTTGTCACTAACTGCCTTGCTGATAAAAGTGGGAAGATTTCATCTTGTTCCTAAGTCCCTGCTTGCAAAAATACCTCTTTTTCTGCATGCAAACAGCAGAATTTGTTGAGTGAGAAGCCTTATTTCTACATGTGCTCTTCTCTCTCTCTCTCTCTCCCGCCCGCCACAGTCCCTACATGGCTACTCGGTTTCTTGGCTACAGCAGCCACCAGCAAGTTAACAACATGTCCCCCTACATGCTTGGCGAGGCTCCACGACATATCTGCTGGCCCATTCTCTTGCTTGAGAAATGCTAAAAAGCATTGCTGGCATTTACATGTCTCATTGCCACGCTGCCATCGGCCCAAACACTCCTCCCTTCCCTTCCTTCCTTCCCACTGCGTACCCAAGCGGCGGGAGCAGACGAGGAGCGTCCTACCCCGGCTCCATGTGGTAATTCCAGCCCCGGGATTGGACGGCCAGCCTTGCTGGAAGCCTGCTCTGGAGACAGGGATTTGCAGACTAGAAGGGTGGCCTGTAGGGGAGAGACCTGTGGCAAAAATATGGGATGCACCCTGATTTACAGCGCTGGCAACTGGTGATCTGCCACAGAAACTGCTTCAGCCATATGGTCTCGCTCCAGAAATAAACTCATTACACCAGATAAATACTGTTTCTGGGCATAGTGGAAGCATTTATCCTCTCTGGAAAGATGCAACATGCCTCGGGACATGGCAAGAAGCCTGGGATCAGATGACCCAGCTGTTCCTACCAAGTGGTGTCACCCCGAGCTGGTTGGTCCTTGTAACATCTCCAGTTCCTCTTGTCTCCCCACAACCAGAAGGTCTTGCTGCCTAAGACTTAATCCCATTTGGATGTGGGCAACCAATGGAGCTGGAGCAAGGCTGTATTTAGCCTTTTATGGTCAGACTGAACCAGAGAACAGCCTACTTAAGGCGTCTTTCCCCACAACTGAGGCACATGCAATTAGATGACGGCAACAGCATTACAGCATTGGGAAAATGCTTGATCAGAGCCCTCATACCTGTTGGAGCAAAGTCCCCAAGGGATGTTTACAAACGGTTTGTCAAAAAAGAGCCCTAAGCATGCACATGGTACCCTTTGGAGACACCGCCGGCACCAGTTAAGGCAACAGCTATGTTTGTAATACACGATTTTCACACTTCGTGTTCTGTGGAGTGTGTGAGGTGGCACCAGACACTGGTGGCATTCGGTCCCATGGAGGTGCTACGAGCCTGTCGGGGCACCTGACGCTGGCAGCAAGCTGTGAGTGTCACTGCAGGGCCAGCCCTGCCTCCGAACAGAGCGGGACCTGGATGATTAACCCTTAAAGGAAGGCTGCATTGTGCTCCAAGGTAATTTTACTCTGGCATTGATTTGAGGTGCAATTTGAAATTCATGACAATCTATGTAAATGTGCTTGTGACACTGAAGAGACACACAGTGCGGATTATGCGTGACATCTTAAGAGCACACAGATTTTTTTCATAAATACTTATACAGTGTCTGCCTTTTAGACATCCTGGACGTTCTCTGCTCTCGGGTTACATCCATCACATTTAAAATAACCCCCATGATTATATCAATACAAAAGAATTTAGTTTGGTTTCTAATTCTATCTGCAGATTTAATAATCTTCTCCGTGTAAATGTAGCAGAGAATAAGATATTTAAGGGTCACAGGTAGTGATCGTCCATCTTTTAAAGGGGGAAATGTAAGAGGAAATGGAAACGGTGAGGAGGGGAAACGAAACACTGGAGAAAGGAGGAGAAAGCAGCATTCCCTCCCTCCCTCCCTCCCTCCCTCCCTTTATTTTCCCTTTGCATTGATAAGGTTGCTTGACCACAAAGAGGACAGTGGTGATATTCTGCTGTTTGCTAACACAGGATGGCCTCCCAAATGTTAGTAAAACACCCACGAAGAGCTGGGGACAGACAGTGATGTCCTAAAGCCGACAGTGTGCTGACACTGTGGATGGCCCTAAAGGGGTTAAATCCAAAACGAGTTACAGAAAGAGGCTCTTTCATGAGTGAGATAAATATGACTAACGCACTTTTACTAGAGACAGTTAAAAATAAAACCTTAAAGAAGAAAAACCCGCATTCATTTTACCCGACAGACACTATTATTTCTAGATATTTCAGATTCATTTGCAAGTTAGGAAAATTGCAGCTGGGGGAAAAAAAATGTTAGCAATCCCATTTACAAGCAGAAATTCTACTGTGTTGAGTCATAAACTGCCCCCTTGCCTCAGCTGTATCGGCTCCGGAGTTAAATCTATCCCTGCGCTCTTTCCTCACCTCATTTAACAGTGGGGATATCTTTTGGATTAATTAGAGCAATCCTCTCACTCAAGAGCAACCGATTGTTTTCTGTTCAACCATTCAGCGTAATTGTTTTCTTTGATCCATACAAACGCCGGTTATTCTTTATGCGCGATTACCGCGGCCGCCCCCGGGGCGCTGCGCGGGGCGCGGAGCCGCTTCCCGGCTTTGCACCGTTCAGCGATGCCGGCAGAGGGCAGCCAAGCAGGAATAATCCCAGCCGAGCAGGGATACTGGCTCCAGGTATTCCTCAGATCAAACAATTGGCCTCAAAACCCTTTTATTTCTATCGCCCTCGCCAGTTTTCCCCTCCCGTCCCTCCCTTCCCGACGCGCGCATCCCTGGCAGGGCAGCTCGCTGCTTCCTCACCCAGCTCTCCCCACCTGAAAAAGAGGCACTGCCCTGCCCAGGTAACTGGTGAGATTTTTAAAAGATATGTTTATAGAGGAAAAAGAAACCTCCATCCTGAAAAAGTGACCGCCAGAGTGGTAACTGGTGTTTACAGAAACTTCCAGCGTTACTGTGTGATTGCGTTCTAATGAGCAGCCGGAAAAAAGTCATGCTTTTTTATCTTCAAACTGTAACAGCAAACAAAGGGGAATGTGTTTTTGCAGTGGAAGAACTGGTAGCTAAATCCTCGCTAAGGAGGACTAAAACCTAGGGCTCAATCTTGAAAATGTTCATTTATGGAAAGGTTGAGGCTTCTATGACTACCCTTCATGAGGTTACACATAGACGGCTTCTATAGATATTTATAAATACCAACATGCATATAAAATATATGTAAACATAAAATTTCTCAAGCTTACTTCCTAAATAAAACTTATTAATTCATTAAAATTTGTATGTGCATATATATTTATAATTGCATGGATCCTTTTTTAGGAAATGTTTCCATTTTTAAGGAAAAATCATATTTGAAATAGGATTTCTGCCATCAGAAAAGAATGTGATATGTACAACAGCAAAATAACACTTAAATATCACTTATCTCAGGGAAAATCATTCAGACTACTCCTAGAAATTTACAGGGATCAAACTGGAAGTCTCTCTCTAAACTACTGGGAATGTCCAGTATAGTTAGGTTGGAATACACATTGACTCCTATTTCGCTTTAACAGGATGATTGCTTATGAAAATTTCTTACTCTTCCCTCCAGCTTGAAAATAAAATAAATAAAAAAGTTTTTAAAAAATCTTGGTTTGAGCAACCAATTAATTAAGAGTGCAAACCTTGACCAAAATGATCACTTTAAGTTGGACATTTTACTCTCTCCTGACCACAATTTCCTCCTGCTGACTAACCTGGAGAGCATCGGAGTACCAACAGGGATGCTGCTGGACCTCCCGTTCTCCAAGGTCAGATCCTGCTCCCCCTGCTCATCCCTGCAGCCAGGGATGCAGAGCAGGGCCAGGATGTGTCCCATAATGAGCTGTCCTGGCTTGGCTACAGCCTCAGCAAAACAAATTCCATCTCTTCCCAACCTTTCTGACCCTGTGGTTCTGTCACATCCTTTATTCTATAGTCAGCCAAGCCCAGTCCTTGGTCCTTCTTGGGCTGTGTTTGAAGGCACTGAGGGTTTTTTGGGAGCAAGACCTCACTTTTAAACCTGCTTTAAAGTATCACCTACAGGGACAGGTAAACTGAGGCACCCACAGCCTCTCTGGGACCCAGCAGCCACAGGGAGGGACCCCCATACCACTCCTGCATCTGCAGAAGCAGAGATTGGCCATCATCACCCCTCAAATGCCAGCCATGGTTGTGACCCTGGAATAACATCACAGTTATTCCAAATTTTGGCTGGTTTTGGAGAGAATATGTACTAGTTTTAGGTTATTTTACAGGGCCATCACTGGGTGCATCCCTCTATCAACTTGCTAAGGATAGTGGTTGTTTTCTTTCCTCCTTTTTATAAGCAGCAGGCAAAGCTACTGTCAAAAGAATGTTTTTACAGTAGTGGAAATAATCAGTGCAAGGCTAGTTTTTAAAACCTGCTCCGAAAGTGCTTGGAACATTAAACAATTATTTATGAACACTTGAAACATTAGCAGTTCCACTTGAAACCATTGGCAGGGCTTTAATAACAGCCCAAGCAATGCTCCGGAAGCAACACCAAGGACTCTCGCTAGTCACAAACCCTTTATTTCATTTTTAAAGCCGCTGTTACTGCGCACCAAAATTAAAAGGTTTATCACTATGATTAAAACAAAATCTCATCACCAGCATGAGCATCTATTCCCTTCAATGCTCCGCTGAGACATTCCCTTCATTTTTTGACTGTTTGGCATGCCTTTGCTTTCCTTTGCTTTTTCTTAAAACAAGTTATTCCTGGGGAAAGCTTGGCTGGGGCACTGCCTGCCCTCTCTCCCAGGATTTGGGTGTATTTTCACATCAAGGAGGCCAATTGACACCAGGTTAAATAGATTTTTCTAATCAGGACTGCAAACTCTTTGATAATGCAAGTACCCTAAACTTTTACTAAAATAAAAATAAAACTCTTTCTGATAAGAGAGGGAAAGGGGAATTCAATGACAGATTTCTCAATGACAGCAAAGACCACATTTACTGAAGTTTGCAGGTGTGTTTGTTCCTGCAGCCCATGTTTCCCAGGGAAACAAAAGCATTCAACCTTCTTAATTTAATTTATGAACATCAAGATGTTCCAACCCAAAGCAGAATCCCATTACATGAGGTGCAGCACAAGCTCATGCTCCCACCCCTAGGATGGCCCCTTTGAAAAGAAAGGGAAAAAAAGAAGCTTTCCCATTTTGAAGTGAGGAAATTGAGGTGCAGAGAGAGGTGAGATCCAGGCAGGGAGGTGGGTGCCTGTCCCCTGGGAGGGAAACCCAATCCTTTATCACTCCATTTTTGCTCCCAGATCTCGTACTTCCAAGCAATACACACCCCAAAATTAACCCTATCAACATCCAGCCTCCTAAACCTGCCCTACTCAAAGACCCAAAGAGGGAGGCATTTCGCAATCCCCTTTTAAATTTAAACACATATTTCAGTTGCACAGTTTTTGTCCAGGGTATGAGAAAGCTCTGGCCCTGCTCCTGGGAGAACACATTGCTCTGCTGCAGTCAGGTACCCAACAGGGCTCTTTGGTCATTCCTCATCTTGTGCTTATGTTATTGCTCACAATTAGATTTATTAATTAATTTTTGCACAGAGAAGGATGGGGGCAGAAATAGGGTGTTTCCCACCTTGACAAAAAGTTGTTGGCTGTTCAGTGAAGGAATCGAGCAGTGGTCACTTGACCACATGTGATAAATCCAAGCCTTATCAGAGAGGCCACATTCTACTGGATCAACGGAAAAGCAGGCAGCATGGTGTTAAGAAATAACTGAGGCAGAAAAAGCAGCATAAAGAATCTGAAAGACATGAATGCCTGAGGAAATGCAGATTTTGGGGAATCTGTGAGTAAACAGGCATATGACTGACTGAGCCAAAATATATACAGGATTTCACAATATTTAAATCATGGATCTTTGTGTTCTTAAAAATAAATTAAAACTATACCAATGCTTACACATGGGGATCTGACGCACGCTGGGTGCTCCCAAACCTGCAGCCAAGGGCCTCATCCTGCAGCTTCCACAGAAGCAGGGCTGGGAGCTGTGCACAGCCCCTGGGGAGCTCACACCAACACCAGCGGGAGCAGAGGCAAACCAGTGGTGAGTGGCTTTAATCTCCCACATGAAGAGCCCTAACAGCATTTGAGAATCACACAACAGAACGTGCATTATCTGCTGTGGACCCTGTGCCCTCTTTTTAAGGTGGCTGTTAACTTGGGGAAGGTACTGTGCCAAAGGAGCGGAAAAACGATTTGATCACATTCAGTGATATTGCTGAGAGCAACAGGGAAAGACATTTGAAAAAGTGGCTTGCAGTCATTTATATACCTCTTTCCACATGTTAACCATTTTTACTTTCAATAACCATGCACCAGCGCTCTTGCTGCATTACCTTATAACTCCTTTTCTTCTTTATGGTCCTTTGTGGACACATTTTCACCTGTTTAAATCTCTGCATATCTACTAGGAAAAAAATGAGAGACATACACACAGGTACTCTGTCCTAAGTTATAAATATATTAGGGACATACAAATGTCATCACAGCCCTCAAATGCAGCTTCACTGGCTCCCACTACAGAGACACATCATTACTTGCTAGAAATGCACCAGCCAGAATCTGGGAATGTTCCTAGGACTGGTGCTCCTCTCTCATCCAGGTAATTTCTTACTCAGTGTCTTGATCTTATTAAAAGAACTATTCCTTCCTTTACAACTCTGCTGCTGTGCTAGTTTTCCCTAAAGAGATGTAAAGCCTGCTTTCCTCATATTGACAAAGAAAGAATAATCATCTTGTTGCAATTCCAAAGTGGAAATCATGGACTTACAGGGCTGCTAACAACTTCTGAAAATTTACCACAAGTTTGGCCGTACAGATCAAGGGCAAAATTCTCATAAACCATGAATTTGCAAAAAAAAAGACAGACATCTACCCATGTTTCCTCTCTCTTCCCAGCTTAGGTCCACTCACTCCTCTAAACTCCTTCGTTATCTCCTGGAGGTGTTGGACCCAGCTCATCTTGCTCATCCCTGACACAATTACATAAATAACAGAAGTCTCTGCAAAACTCCTCAGGCTCCGAGTCACCTGCCACTATTCTTGCTGATTTGGAAGAGATTTTGGATCCTCCCTGAATTATATTTTCAGAAAGATGTTGACCCTTCTCTACACACCTGTGATCACCATATGTTCAGGAGGGCTCAGCATCTGGAAATGCTGACTCTTCAGGAATATGGCTGAAACTGCCACTCCTGGAGATGCTGACTCTTGTGATGATCCCTACCCCAGCCTGAGATGTGGAAAAGGACAAGGATACATCTGAAATATGTTCAGATTGAAAAGGCAGTTTATGGCTTGTGCAGGACTTTTCCGTGGTGTCTCTGAGCTCCCTGGTACCCACATCTTACACAAGGTTCTTTAAACTCTGAGTTTAAAGATATTCCTTTTTACATGGCAAACAGCAGCACACTCCATTTTCATGATGTCTCTCTAGTCACACTCTCACATTGGGTAGAAACATTGCTTCAGATTTCAGCAGGATTTCGGGAAAACACCCTGTAAAAAGGGGATGGATTCTTTACCATTTTCTGTATCCTCTCTGGTGCAATTCCTGCAAGCAGATGAAGCTGGGAAATCCTTGCACCTATGAGCAGTCCAGTAAGAAGAGCTGAGATCTACGCAGACATTGAAAATGCCGGGTAGAGCCTTGGTAAAGCATCTTCATAGCAGCCAGAACTACCTTCTGTCTACTCAAATTCCATGTCCTTAGCACTGCCTTCAGTAGAAGATTTTCCTAAAGGGATGGACTGAAAATGCATACAAGTGGCTGTGCAGCAAATAGCTTTATCAATGATTTCATTTGCAGTCCAGAAATACCAAAGAGTTTTGCAATTCAACATGTTAACACACAATCTCAGACCCAGGGAACTTGTCTCTTAGAAGTGAAAGTATATGGCAAAGAAAAGGAATGAATAAGATGCTCAGGGTGAAGATGTAGAGAATAAATTTAAATTAATCTATCATATTTTAGGACCCCGAGCTCTAGCTATGGTTCATCTCTTTTCCAGTTATTGATCAAGTTGTAACTTACTAGTTCTTTATGAAGGAGACAAGACCATTATACTACTATGTGTGTTCGAGAAATCAAAATATCACCAGCATATGAAGTAGTTGGATTTCCAGTTATGAAACACACGTTTGACTCCTAAGAATGCTGGAGGCTGAATAAAGGTTAAAAACTCAGAAATAATATTGTTCCTGCAACTTTTGCAAAAATCTTTGAGAGATGAATTTAGCAATATGTGGCTTTTAATGGTGTTACATTAAACAGCAGGATTTCCATATGGCGTGAATCTGCTGAATTGTATCGAAGATGGGGATTTTGTTCCAAATTTCTATGGCATTCTGTGATTGTGTCATTAGATACCCGCAAGCCTTTGCTACAATGAAGAGTACAGAATGTGCCAAGTAAAACAATCTTGAGTGTGCCTTCCAAGGGAAAATACTGAGACTAATGTTTAAAATTCCCCAGCCCCATTTTCTTTGAAATGCAGTGAGTTCTTTTTGTTAGAAAAGGGTTAAATGGAAATGTGTCATTTTCATAATAATAATGTGTTTTATATTGAAATTTGTTCTTCGCGTCTTTTCTTTTCAGTATAAGTGTTGGTGTGTATGAGTGATATGAGGATAAGTTTGTGAGGGCAATTACCCATTATTGTTGAGTAGCTGAGTAGTCCCCTGAGCAAACTCATGCATAATTTGTTTGTTCATAAGATACTGTAGAGCTGAGGCTGCAGTATCTTCTATGCCCCAGCTTATGGGAAAATGGAAGCTTTTTCCCACTACTCTGCATTTCTTACCCTATTGTTTGAACTCTGATCATCCTTCTTGCCCCTCTATTATGGGCACCTTTGCTGAATAGGAATCACATATCAAGCAGGTGAAGGTCAGAAATACATCATATAAAAGGGGAAACAGTAAATTCCTTTTACAAGATTCATTATGATAATCATGTCCAAATACATTATTAGAAGCATTAAAGAAATCCTTTTCTAATTTATTTTTGTGCCTCTTACTATCTGCATATCCCTGTTATCTAGGAGAAACAGCGTGGTCTGCAAAGTTGAGGTTACAATCGTGCAGTGGTCTTGGGATAGACAGGACTGGCTTGAGATACAACTTCAATGTTAAACAATTTTCCACATTTTAAAAAATTCTAATCTTTCCTCACATGGTTTTCTCCTCTTACAGCTCTCTCTTCCCTTATCTGTGGGAGGACTTGCCCTCTTCCTCAGGTAGAAGCATCCCTATTACCTCTTTCCCTTGCACACACTACAGCAGTGATTTCTTGCTTTACTGATCAGCTCTTGTGCAGCTTCACCCTGGAGAAGCCCCACAATTTAAATGTTGCTGTTTGCAGCCCTTCTTCTCTAAAGAGCTGCACACATTTAACATCAGGCTGTCTGGGCAATGTGTTTTGTTATTAAAATTGCTGTAATAAGAATGTGAGCTTTTCAAAGTGATTCATAAGTGCACTAAGACAACTGTGTGCCTTCATTTGCAAGGGTTTTCCACCCACCTTTTTTGTTTTTAAGCCAAGGCAGCTCTATCCTGTACCACAAGGAGGGAGGCAGGCTGATAAACAAGACATCTTAGTGGGAGATACAGGTATTTTTGTCAAGACATCACTTTCTAACAGGAGTTAACATTTACTGTTACCCAAACCCCACTTATTTTTGAACAGAGGTTACAAATTTTTTATCAGTAGTTGATCAGAAGGTGGAGACAGCACCAGAAAAAGAAATAAGGATGTACAAAAATGTGTGTCTATTTGGTCTTGCTGCCATGTCATATTTTGGAAACTTTTTGTTTAGGATATAGACATTTAAAGGGTTTCTACCAGTGCTGCTAAGACATGACATGTAAGAACCATACCTACAATTCTATGAGTACATTTCACTAATTCTGTAACTGATTTGGGGTCAGATTTTCACAAAAGACTAGATTTACAAAATCAGCAGAAAGTTTAACCCTGGCTTTATCTTTCTTTAGGAGCAGTACTAGGCCAACACAAAGAACCAGACAATCTCAATGTTACATTTTCCTGTTTGGACAAAGCATTACCATGTACAATGAATTGTATTTATATTCCACCTGTACCAAGCACCTTTTTATCATGACAAAATGCTTCTTTCTGAAAGTAATGGTACAAACAGGAAAATGAAGCATTAATATCCAGATGTCAGAATTATATATTTTACACTGTTTTAAATAAGACAACGGATTGGAGAAGATCCTCACTTTTTCTTTAGATGATTTATGTACATTCCCTCCTGTAAAAATCTAGTTGAACCATGATCTCAGGATCTCTAATATGATTTACAATAAGTCCTAATACTTCAGTTTGGAAGAAATCCTGGACCAGCAATGTGCATCTGTCCCTTTGTAGCTCTCCTTGGGGAATTCCAGCATAAGGCATTTGTCAAAGCAGCTCCCAAACTCGCACACACCTGAACAGAATGAGCTGAAAATGGAACATCATTCCAAATAAGAAAGGAAAAAAACCCATGAAGTGCCTGAATTCTGTTATCAGCATCTGCTTGTAACTTATGAAGATACACCAAGTATCTGCATTCTAGCTCCAGAGAAATTAAATACTCAAGAAGTTCCAATGTAGGACTCTCAGACTTGCTTTTTCCTGATGAAATTTCTGAATAAATATATTGGGGTTCTGTAGTGATTTAAATGACAAAGCCAGTCATTAATTTTGGTACAAACTTTGGATGAGCCCTCCAGGACTTTATGACACCTTCCTTCACACATGGAACTCTGCCACCAGAGCTTTTATCTCCTCTTTTGCTCTGGCTGGTGTTATTAGTACCAGAAATGCTGTTTGGATGGAAAGAGGAAATGGAGATATAGCTAATTTCTTAAAAGGTGGGGCCATTAATACTATTAGAGGAATATTTGGATTCCAAGGATGTAGATCCTCTCAAGCTGGTGGGTCTCAGTTATAGATGAGCCTGAGCACACAGTATCAGTTCCATCACTTCAAAGCCCTCGGGTGCAAGACTAAGGCACAGCCTTTGTGAAAAAGATTTTTAAAAAGATAAAATAGAGCTTTTTTTTTAAATATATCCTGGGAATACAGGGCACACCCAGAACTGCTGTGAGAGCAGCCTAGACTAGACAAGACTTATCACGATAAATGGGGAGGGAAGTGGTTAAGAAAGTAACAGACTGTAGAACCTGATATATTTGAAAAGGGGTTTCAGGGGTGTGATCATCTGAGGTCAGGACAGCCTGTCTGTGGTCCAGAAAGAACTGCCCCTCCTCGAGGTTTGCATCAGCTGACCATGAGTTGCCAATATCAAATGTCAGTATAGCTATGGGCAGGAAATTACTTATAAACCACATGGGTTACAGATAACAAAGCAACTTGTGCCAAGAACTGAGAGATCCATTGAGATCACCAGCAAGGAACAGGGAAGAGGCCTTAAACAGAAAATTAACTACTGAAAAAAATGTACATTTTTTTCCCACCATACTCTGATGGCCCTAAAAATGATTCTGCAAAGGAACCTGATCTTTTCTCAAAAAGAGAGCCAGTCAAAGAGCTCTCTGCACTTTGTGTTTCCCATATCCACAGCTCTCTAAGGGTTTGTATTACTTGGGACAGCAAATATACTGACAGAAGAACAGATTCTGAAGTTCATAAGACCTTCCCTGTTCATTGTCCCATCAGCTTTTATTTACACTCTCATAAAGTTTTAATTTAAATAAATTAAATACTCAACAGGCTGAAAACAGACGTGGTACTAATTATGATCATCCTAAGGTCTCTACAGGTGATTTACACAGATCCCTCACCATGCAAATGGTTAAACATGGGAGCGACTCTGTCTTTTCAAGGTCCTTAGCCAGTAGCTGGTACTTGCAATACCATGTCTTAGCTCTAAATCATTATTAGCTGGTTGAATTTTTTGTGTATTTTAGTGTAATCTTTATTATCCCAAGTCTCAAAAAGTGAAAGGAACAGGCTCCAAAAGATGTGCTATGAAGAACTGCTACAGGGGAAAAGAAAAGTGTTTAGATCACATCACTCAAAGCCATATCTAAGGACTAGAAATTTCTGTGCAATGACTGCAGGGGCTGAACAGCAACAGGAACATCCTGACATCGAAGATGTAGTCTCTAAAAACTTGAAAGTAGTTCTTGGTGTCCAAGACAGTTCTATTCCTCAGTATGAACTCATAAGAGCTGAGAAGACACTGGGGAATCACTTGGAAAATATGACTTGCAGTTAAGCCCTTGATCAATCAGTGTAGTGAAAGGAGCAGTATCACTCTTCGGAAGTTAATTAGACGCTAAGAGTAATACTCTAGAAAGCTTTGAGAGCAGATTGTGTAAAGACAGCTCCCCATATAAATCATTACTATACCTCAACTCTGAATTCCCATTAATTATTAAAGCTTTCTAGGCAAGCTAAGCAGATATTTCAAGATGCATATTTCAGAAATTTCCACATGTTAAAAATTAAGTACTGTCAAACAAGCTGGGCCAGGCAATGAGAGCCTTTGGAGCTCCCCATCCCAATGCGCTCATGTCACTCATTCCATCTCTGAGGGATGTGTCAGGCTCCACTGTGCCACTGCCCCATCCAACCAACGCCTTTGGGTCTCTTTTCCCTGTTATTTGTGCACACCTGAGGATGTTCAGAAGTGTTCCTGGGTTTTTCAGTGTGCTTTGGGTCAGCAAGGTTCGTTATCATGCCGCAAACTGAAGGGAACGAGGGTGTTCCCTAATTCCTAAAGGATTAGGCAGAGGAGGACCATGGAGAGCAGCTTGTGTGAGGAACCAAAGCCTGGCCAGATGCGAGGAATGAGGCACTTCCAATCATTCTTCAAATTTCTCTGTGATATTTTCCTTACTTTTGTGATCAGACATGGAAAGAAAAGAGCTGGACCAAAAATGTAATTTTAACAAACCCTCCTGGCATCCTCAAATGTCGAGAGAATTCAGACTAAGCTGATCCATGGCTTTTTTTTGGATTTTAAGTAGAAACACAAATCCACTAAAATGCTCTCATTTTGGATGATGGCATTAACTCCTTCCTAAGTCAAACTTTCCAGTAAAATATTGGGAGCAGGGGTCTTGATGCTGTTATTACTTAGATTTCCAGTATTTCCAGCAAAGACTATGAGAAATACAGTTTAACAAATTCTGAAACAGATCTGCATCCTATGTAGGTATCTCCTTCACTCCTGCAGTTAAATAAAAGAAGAAAATAAAGGGATTTTTAGTCATTGCAAATATGTAGGAATACATACAATCCCCCTATTCTAATTGGTGGGTCATATTTTTTTTTACATTAAATACAAGTTAACACTATTTGTAAATAAAAAGAAGGCTTGTCCTTTTTTTTTTTTTTTTTTTTAAACAAACGAAATAGAAAAAGATTGGCAATGAAAATGTTCCAAGGATTTGGAGGGAATGGCAGGGTTTGGATTTGCATGCAAAGCTTTCAATGTGATGAAATGTACCCAAATAGAGTGTCGCAATTTTCGATTATTCAAATCAAGATAGTGCAATATTTTTGGACACTCAAGGCTTTGAGCTGTTTATTTATTCATTTTCTTTCTTTACTGCCTTTTTCCCCTGAGAAACCTAACAACTGAAATACAGCAACAGCTCAGAATATTTATCGGAGAATACAGGCACTTAACAGGATTGCAAAATTCCAAGTTCTCAAGAAGGAAAAGCAGTAGACATTAAAACAAAAGCTGCTGATACTGTACAACTTTTCACTCTTACAGATAAGATACATCTGCTTTCAAGAAGACTAAGGATAGTTGGAAAAACGTTAGAGTGCTTCTCATCCAACCTGCACAGCAGAAAGAAACCTTTGCAAAAATGTATAAATCCTATGTTTTACCACCCAGGTCATATTTGAAAATAGAGTCACTGCTGGATTAGCTAAGAACTAATGACTACTGAAGTAGCAAACCAGTTGTGAAAACAGAAAAGCCAATGTGAGTGGTTTGAAATGCTGCAGGCAGTGACATCAGCAGCATTTTCAGCTGCAGTTTTGGCAAGAGTAGATGGTGCTTTACAACAGATAAAGAGTTGCCTGGTCCCTGGAAGTCCATGGATACCTGTCTGGGAAGAAAGATCCTGCTTAACGTGAGAATCACAGCTAAAAGAAATGGGCACATGGGGCTGTGGATACAGAGGCCGGGCTGCCTGGGCTACCCTTGGGTAAGACAGCAGATGGTGACGTGTTGTCCCCAGGAAGGCAGAGGGTCTCCATGCCAGAACCTCACAGACGAGCTGTTCTCCTCAACGATTTTATTCCCCTTTGACAGATTTTTTTCAGAATGGCCACAGACCTCCTGCTTGCTCCTCACACTTTCACCCAAGCATGCAAAGTATATTTGAAAAACTCTGAGACCCTGTCCTCAGACTTCCCACGGCAGGACAAGCTGTCTTGCACAAATCCTTGTCTGAACCCAAGATATGACATGAAATAAGAATTAGCAGCTCCAATTAGACAATCACTTTGCATGTTAATGAATGAGGGAGTAGAAATAATGTTGCCTGAGCAACCTCAGCTCTGGCATTGCTTAATATCTGAATATTTGGCTAAGCAACAGGAATAATTTCCTTTTATTACCAACTGGGTTTCTTAGTCAAGTCTAGAGAGCACATTGTCTACTCACAGTGCTGGGAGTAAGGATACAAACACACAAATCTCACTCCCTCTACCTCAGCAGAAATGGGAAAGATCATCCCAGTTTAGGGTCTGAGGCTGTCCAGAGGGCAAAGCAGCACATTCAAGTGTTGCCTGAACTTGCACCCAGGCAAGTTGTTCCCCAAAATAAAACGCATTTCCACTCTGCACTGCCCTTCCATGGTTTCTCTCACCAGGAGTCAACTGAACCTCCAACAATTTAACAAATTCTTTTCAAGCTCAGTATGGAAAGCAATGCCATCCTCAAAACAAAACAGGGGGAAAAGAACCTGTTTCAATAACAAACATGAATTTGATTTCCCCTGTGGCACACCTTCCTCCACCTCATTCAGCCTGCTACATGTTGTAAAGATTTTGATACTTAAAAACACAATAAAGCAAACACAATACAATACAACAAACACAATACAATACAACCAATAACTAAAGTTTATGATTGTGTTTGAAGTATCATGGTACATTGAATCAGACAATTCTCCCCTTTCATCTACAGTCCAGAGAATTGCACTTTTTTCCTGAAATTCTGTAAGATTTGAAAAGAAATGGCCCCAGTTTAGAATGACACTGCTCCAAACAGTTCTTGTGTTTTCCATTAATTTTCAGTTGTATTGGTATTCTGTTCCAATTAGCCTCTCTTAGTGCTTCAAAGCTCTATCTTATCTGCAGATAACATCAAAGATGAGAGCTTCCAGTTTTAAATTTGGTTTGTAGTTATTTTAAAGATACAAAGGCATCATTTGTGAATAGCTGATCAAATAGAATAAATACGTCTTTGTTTTGGCTCCAAAAGGGCCAGAAAACTACTTTTCTTTTTGAAGTTCAATTTCATTTAGACATCAGGCCTTATTTTCAGGGTGCTGAGCCCCTGGAGCTCACGTTTTCTTCAGTTGCAGTTGCATGTGCTCAGGCAGGAAACGCATTTCCTCTCACACAAAACTTTGAGACTTCACAATCTTCAGCATTCCATAAAATCATAGAATGGTTTGGGTCAGAAGGAATCTTAAAGATCATCTGGTTCCAACCCCACTTCCATGGCCATGGCCAACCTCCTAGACCAACCTGCTCAGAACCTCTTCCAACTCGGCCTCGGACAACTCCAGGCCAACATTTCATGAGTCCAAATCACAGATCTCTACAAAGCATCTCACAGAAGCATTAGCAAGAAAGATCCCTTGGCCACCAAGGTGTTGGTTCCTTTAGGACAAGTTCTTAATCTCTCCTGCCAAACCTGTTTCCCTCCAGCTGGAAGGAAACAATCACACAGAAGGAGATTGACCTGAGGTTTCTTATACCCCAGGGAGAGCCTACATAAGAGTTCACCAAATTCCCTATTTGTCATTACTGCTGCCTTCTATCTGGCATGATAAGGATTTAAATAAGCCAAACAAACTTAGCAAAACCCAAAAAACTTCATTTCAGTAGTGGATAGCTAAGAAATTATAGCACTGACTACTAAACAACTTCAAATTCCTTTGATACCTTCCTGAAATAATGTAGAGATCTAATTTTGTCTTTTTCTTATAAGAATAATTCAGACAAAACCCCTCCTTCTCAGCTCTACTCAGCATCTCCGAGAAGCAACCACATTTCAACCACTGTTGGGAAGCATCTTATTTAAAAGCATGAGGGGAAAACACTCAAGTCAGTTTTCTCTCTGTTTAAAAAGCACAGTGATTTCACTGACATCTTTTCTGGGATAGTGCTGTTTAGGGAGCTGCTGTCAAGCTTTGCCAGTCAGCAGAGGAGTCCGTAAGTGCTCGGGTTCCTCTTCATTAGAAAATACTTCTCACCAGCTTTTGACATTTGATGGAAGATGTAACAAATCACTCTTGTGCCTACCTGGCTCACAAATAGTGTTAAAAACAGTGTGATCTGCTTGTCAGCGTGCACTTGCTGAAAACTTGAGGGATTTTTCTCTGTGTCCCCACATGGGTCATACTGATGCTCGAGGAGATGTCTCTGTAGTTTTTCAGACCATGAAGAGCCAGAGATTAAAGATATTCATGGATTCCTGAAAGTGAATAAACTGTGGGGGCACATGTGCAGTTTGGGAAGCAAAAAGCTTAATTTCTGACCTACTCCAAGCACCAATATTGCAGAGGCAAGGGATTTCCACAGAAATTCTGCAAATGTCCACCAGATGATAGTGGGACCACAACAGGTTAGGGCTAACAAGCACTTTAGAGGGCAGAGAGTTTGAAGTGACCTTCACAAACCACACTCACCCTCAACTTTATTCACACTGGAGCTTCATCCTCTTTTCCTAGCAGTGTCCCAATCATCATTTTGTCACACAGGCACAGTCTCTCTCTTTTCTTTACTGCTCAGTGTAAATATGGAGCACTCTTAATCTCACTGGTTTGGGTTTTCCCCACGTTGTTTATGACCTCTATGCTAACCTGCCTTTGAAACCCTGTCCAAGGTTTTATTCCATCCTCCTGCCTCAACGCACTCCCAGACTTTGACCTACCGTGGCACTGAGTGGAAAAGTGAAATGAAGCCCTGTGCCTCCCCTTGCAGAACACAGAATTACTGAAAAATTATCTGGAGTGTCTACAAGGCAGAGGGATGAGGAGTAAAATCCTGTCTTTGTACTGCTCTGGGTCTCTGCAGCATATAGATCATTTGTCAATGCCAGTTTGAGGTAGTCTCTCCAAACAGCCTCTTTTGCATTTGAAGCACTCACAGGACATGATGGTTCGGCTAGAAAACCATGCATTTTACATGAAATCACCAGGATAATTTGGCTGTGTATCGTGTTCCCACAACTTAATATTCTACCTACAGATGCATGATCAAGAAGAAATTCCTTAACTTTGACAGGGCACATCACATTATACTCACTTTATTATTGGAAATGATCACCCCAGGGTGCAAAAGGGAGCAAAGACATAGTTTCATCACACCTTTTCTTTTTTTTTATAAACCACATTTACTGCAGTGTGGGGTATTCCAAAGCTACAGAGCGCCACTTGCCAGTGGACAAGTGGCTATATTTTACCTGGATTGTGCAAAAAAAAAGTTACTGCTTAATTTAATGCTGAGCTGTGTAAAATCCACACTGGAAAATTCAACTTTTAGGCACACAGTTCATATCCTCCAGTAAAAAGTCATTTTAGGACATGAAATTAATATTTTAAATTCTGTACCCATAGATGTGTATGGATACACCTCCTCCCTTGTGCTCAGGACAGAATCCAGTACCAGAGTCCTGACCTTAACATTAAGGAAACTTTAAGATTTTTGATGCTTGCTAGGACCAACAATGAGTTTTTTCCTCTGCTTTGATGATTATTACAACAAATGAAATTTTCCTATTATCCAGTTCTGCAAAGACTTAACTGCACTCCCAGTTGAGCAGACCAGAAAAATATACTCTTGAATCTCAACAAGCACTTGATACAGTACATTTATCTGGGAACTGATTGATACCACAGCTATTTTGGCATTATGATTTTTATTTTTAATCCTCCATTTAAATACCCTATTTCACAATCTCTAGAAGGAAAAGGAACATGGGATGGCCCATAGATATTTAGTAGCTATAAAATAAAACCTATAAAATGAAAGTGAAATGAATTATCAAACCATAAACTAAAGTTCGGTGTTTAAAATGGGCCAGGGCTTTAAAAATTCAATTACAGCTTTAACAGAAACAAGTTTACTCAATATTTTAATAACCTTCTCTCTTAATGTTTTTTTCTTCCTTTGCAAAGCCTGGCATTACTGAGGATGTATGGCAAGGTTGCCTTTCCTCTAACTACTTTAAGATTGATTAGGAAACAGAAATATTGATGCATTTATCCAAAATAACTTAATTAAATGAAACAAAAAATAGCACACAGGAACATGCCTCAGTAGAAAACTGGAGCTGATCAAGATTATGAAAGGTTACATTTAATATTCCTGGACTGAAAACATTAGGACCATTAATATCAGTAATGGAGAACACAAAGAGTAGGAAAGTTATTTAATGTTTTCATAACTCACTGGGGGGTTATTTCATGTTCAGTAACTTCTGTAGGTTTACAAGCTACCTTGGGGGTCCTGCAGGGCATCTCAGGACAGCAGGTGAAGAGAACATCTCAGAGCACTGATCTGCATCACTTTTGTTGAAGCTCAATGTCAGGTGTACGGTCAAATACAAAGATAGAAAACCCGATATAAAGTCAGCTTTGTGTTTTTTGGTGTTAAACCAGCACTGTCGTGGTTTGGGGGATCCATTCAGCCATGGGCTGCCTTCATGCACCACTGGCTGCTCACACACCTGGGGGCTGAGCCCTGGCTCGGTCCTGGCTTCAAGGAGAGTTTAAGTGACAAAACCCCGAAGGACAAGACTTCAGGGGATGTTATCTCGGGCAACTGCAGCTTTCAGGGCTGTGGTTTTAGACAGTCTTTCTACTCATCTGTTTTACTTTCCTTGGGAGGCATTAGGATTTTGACAAAACGTCTAGAAAAACAGTGAGGATGTGCCAGATGAACTAGAGAATTTTCACTGAAGTTTAGTTTGGAAACCACCCATATCTTCATTTTAAACAGTGGCTTCTGAAATGCAGAGCAGCAACACGTCCAGGTGACAATCAGAGAGGCCCAGACAGCTCTGTGTGGAGCCCAGATAATTTTATTAGGACCCACCAGGAGCTCCATAGCCTGACAAATCCAGCTGAAGAACGAGCACCACAGACAAATTTAAAACATTGCAGATGCAACAACATGGAAAAATAGGTGTTTCTGGGAGAAAGGGGAACTGCTATTGAAAATACACGATTCTCAAAGCTGCATCCAAGGAGAATGGAATAATGATCTTAGAATGCTACTGCTAGAGTTTTCCCCCCTGTGGTTGCAATTGTTTCTGAAGTACCCTGCTTAAAATAGGTTTTCAAACCATGGAAGACTAATCATTGCAATTTGGAGAGGTAAGTAGGCACTTAGCATGCAATTCACAATTAACTAAAGATGGTAGAAGAATCCCAGTCATGTTGGCACAGGAGATTTTTTTAAAAAGAAAGAAAACATTTTTTTTTTTTTTCCTAGCAGGAATGACATGTGATGGGAGAATAGAGGAAGATAATTGTCATAACAAAGGGAATGTGTTATTATTTATTGGCCACACTTAAGCACTGGAATCCTGGATTATAGTATCTGGTGACAAATGCTGCTTGAAATTTTGTAAATATCACTTAAAAAGTACGATGAGTAATTCTGCATCTAATCCACAACCAACACTTTCAAAATTCAGTTCTGGGAAGCAGAGTGATTTTTTTTTTGTCCTGTTTGAAAAGATGAAATGTCTGAGCATCCTAAAATATTTTTCTCTTTAGACTTCACTTTACTCCTACTACCATTAGAGCAATATTGCTAGTACCTACGGCAAGAGAACTTTTAAAACCAACTAGCAAACTTAATTTTACAGTGACTTCGATGTATGGCACAGTCCAGGCTGTCTCCTGCCCCCTGTGCTGCTGCCAATCCCACCCAGCCCTTGTGCTGTCCCCAGCAGGGACCACTCAGCCCCTGGCACGAGGTGAGGATGGATTTCACCCTCCTGAGCTGGGGAGGGTCACAGCACTCAGCTCCCCACAAGCTGAGACCATTTCTGTGCCAAAGTGACAGCTGTAAATAGATATTTCGTATATTAACTTATATTTAGCCAAAACCATGACACATTTATCTGATTTGTTGCTATTAATTTCCTGGTTCCCTTTCTATTTTCTTCCTCCTCTCACAGATTCCCTGGGTTATGAACTGCAATAATAACATTTCCAAACCATTTTTTTTTCCCTATTTGAAAACCTTCTGATATATCTTTTTTATCATCACTCCACTGATGTTGGGATGCTGATCACCCTCCTCCTTCCCTACCCTAGAAGTGCATGCAAACAACAACGGGCGGGGGAAAACCCCAAACCCTCAGCAGTAAGTTGGCTGATGCTGGCAGCAAGACAAATCTGGCACCACACAGCAGGCAGGCAGAGAGTGCACTGCTCATCCTTTCACTTTGCCGGTGTGTGGGAATGCTGGACACCAGCAGCCAGCGAGGGATTCGGCCGAAAGCTCCTCTCCTCAGCGCCTGAACCCTGCTGCTCTCTGCCCCGGGTGGGACACACAGGTAAAAACAGAGAAATGCTTGAGCTGGCTGCATTCAGTGGCATTTTGAAGCAGTTAGGAGAAGCCCAGACTGCCTAATCTTATTCCTAGCAGGCAGTGGAAGCAAACCACAGCGCAAGGGCTGTGCACAGAATGCCCTCTGGTACTGGGACTTGTTCGGGATTCTTCGCATTACAGCAAATAAATTGGTGCAAGTGGCGGTAAAGATTTTTTTTTTTTTTTGGGCACAGTTTGTTCAAGTTGCCTTTATAAATATTTATTGCTATTTATATAATTATACCTCTCTGACAGCAGGCTTTACAGCAACTTTGAGCCACAATGAACAAGCAGCCTGGATGCCTCCTTCTCAGCTTGACCATATCTATTCTACGTGTTATATGTTTATCTCTTACCACCATGCTTTGAGCTTATAATTCATTTCATAATGTAATTTATAGTTACATTACAAAAGCATCCCTCTGCAAACAGCAACCATGTAATATTGATAAAGCATTTAGGGACAGAACATAAATTCAGCAGCTAGATATTATATCGTATCAATCTGCAGGAAAAAAAAGTGTCTGTGTAAGTATGCACAATTTATTATGGCAGGAACCTAAACAGAGAACATCTTTCTCTGTCAAAGTTTCTTTAAGAGAACTTGACATCCCCAAATTCTTTTCTCTCCCACAGATGTCAGAGGACAAGACAGACAAGGTAAAAATCAAACCAGCTGAAAGTTTTGAACATGACAAGCAAAATATTTCTTGGCTGAAAAAAGGTAAGTTACATTGAGTTACTAGCTACTGGCTTGTGTTCAAACATTTTTAATTTTTCTTATTTTTTTTTTTAAGAAAAAATGCAGTAAAATATCTTATAGGCTTAAATATGGCCTGAAATTTCTACCATGAAAATTCCATTGCTTGGCTTCTCTGCAAAATGCACATATAATTTCTTTTGGTGCAGAATGGCCTAAATTACCAAATTCTAAAGTACCCTGAAAGCTCATTTTTCTAATGTCCTTGCATTCCTGAGAAAGTTTTATTTGACCCCAACTATAAGAAGTATGGATGATCATCTTAATACTGATGAAAAGTTTTTATTAACTGAAACTGTTACTGAATCAGATTAACATAAATTTCGTTTTCTCAAACGCGAGTAAAGATCAAGCCTGAATCTTTGGATTTATGTGTTATCTTAGAATATGTTGTCAGCACTTTGTATGTACAGAAACATAGACTCTCAAAAGTAGAGAAGTCATAAAAGGCAGGGATGGGGACCTTTCAGGTTTTGAAAGCTAAAAAATAATAGGCATTAAGTAATTCAGTTTCAACAAATACCAGTATTTAAAATACCACATTTTCTTTGTTAAACTACTTTAAAAAAAAAGAAAAAAAATCAGAAAGATTTCCTTATTGGTTGTACACGCAAAGAAGGAAGGTTCTTGGGATATATTTCTTGCAGAAAAAATTGATATTCCAAGTTAGAACACAGCTTATTACATCTTTCTTTATGCTTTTCATAAATAGCAGAACCCCTTTTTTGCATTTCATACAGACAAAGAGGATTTGAATTAAATAGAAGTTCCAAGAGGAGACTTTCAAGATGCACAAGGTAGAAATTAAATGTCCATGGTTAGGTGCAAATTATGTTTTTTTAATGAGAACGGTTGTATTCTAATCATTAAAAAAAAGTATTTTGGGAAGTATTTGAGTCAACAAATGACCTCATATTTTGAAAACATCAGCTGTGGGGGTACTGGGCAAAAGGCTCCTTTATAGCCACTGTTATTTCACCTGTAAGATGTGCATCATTATTTTAAGCTCATGTGGTTAATTGTATGTCAGATCTTTTAGGTGTAAAGGAATTTTCAGCAAAGTAGGCCTGAATTCACATCCCTGCCTTGCAGCTTTCCATGTTCAGGCAGCATCTGCACAGAATGGGAAGCTCCCGCTGGGGCAGGGCTCGCTGACCAGCAGGGCTCACTGACCAAAATGCAGCCTTGGCTTGGCTGGACACCCAAAGTCCTCTGTTTGCCAGGGGTCAGTAACTTCAATAACAGCTCTGCACACAGAAACTTTGTAGTTTGAGTGTCCCAGAGGGGGATGCAACTGAATGAGCAAACAGCAAATGTGTAACTGAACTGAGTGTAAATTCCATCAGGAGAGAGTAAAACACAAGAGATTTCCAACTTTTCAAAGGGATATAAAAGTCCAGAGGACTTTAACAAGTCTCTGAAAAGGCTAAGACTGATGGCAGGGCCCTCAGAGTCCCATATTGTTATTTATCCTCTGGTCCAAACCTCCTCCAGGAGCCAGGTACATCCCTCACAGCTGAGCATTACCTGAGCGCATTTCACATAAAGATGATACCTCAGAGGGTTTTACTCCTCCAGTTCCTAAGGAAAGACCCCATGCAGACTTTCAGGATCATTAACAACATTTTGATTTTGCTCTGGACTTGGAGGAGCTACAATCTCTCAGAAAGAGCTGAGTGTTGACTATTGGCAGTTCCCCTTTCCAAAGTGCCACAGAGCAGAATTGGGCCTTGAAGGTCTTCTACAGCAGCTGAGTCAATAACTGAACGTGTCTCATGAGGAAAGCAAATTCTGCTTGAAATAAGAATATGGAAATTATTTTATCTTAAATTGAAGTTTGTTTTTTTTAAAAAAAATGTTGTTGTTTCTTTGCTTTAAGCACTTCTGTGGTATTCACTGGGACTTTAGAATATGGTGAAACAAATTGTCTGGAGCAGAAGCTTAACTTCTATGTTTAAATGTTTTAAAAATACCTCATGTATAGATTTCAGGCATTCCAATAAACAAAGAATTGTGGAGAACAGACTTGTACTGTTTCCATCAGGCACAGTAAGAAGACTATATGTTCTTTTAGCATCCAGTGTTAAAGAAAAGTTATTTTTATTCATGGTTTTGTATTGATTATTTGTTCCTTCTAAAAGAAACAATCACGAACCGCATAGTATCAGAAATAAACAACTAGGCTGTGGTTTAAGTGTCTTTCCTAGACTTCATTTTTTCCTTATACTTTGCAAAGTAAAAGCTCATGGACTGGTAGTACAATGGATCAACAGCAAAATAAGGTATCTGTAAGTTTTTCTTGCATTTCAGCATTAGAAGTTGTTTAATCAGAGCAGGGGGGATTTTGATCTAACTGCTAGTTACTGATCTTCTACTTTTCTTGGAAGAAGATAATTTTCTTCTGTCTTGAACCCTCTAAGAGAAGAAATCAAAGCATTGTTCGGAGGGAAAACTTCCCCTAAGCAAAACAGAAACCAAACCAGCCTTGTTAAAAGTATTACAGAAAAACAGTAGGCTGGGTATCTAGGGCTGTATCTTACCAGCAGGAAGAGCATAAACAGTTCAGCTCAATGCCCCTCATTGTTAGTCACTGATGTGCCCTCACACCTCTGCCACGAGTGCACCAGGAAACTGATGGGAGTTAAAGATGACACAGGGCAAAAAATGTTGCACAAGTCAGCACAGTCTGGGACAGAAACATACCTAATAATGTCCTTAGCATGTTTTTTTTTGTTTTTTTTTTAAAGGACAGTGACACATTTACCCTTTCCTATTATTTCTTGGTTGTACTACAAGCCTTTTTCTGGTGAAAGGTCCTCTACAGCACTTGCAGATTGTAGAATCATAATGAAACAATAGCCAAAATGTAAACAGCAGAGAACAATGTTAAAGGTGTGCCCTAGGTTTCCTTAGACTTTAAAAAAGTCCTAAAACATCTCTATATCTTGAGGCATTTAACACTGACATCTAGATGTGGATAACATGAGAGACTCCCAGGGTTGAAAGTGAGAACAAGGATGGTGAAATGATTATAGTTCTATTCCAAGATGTCTCAGGGTAAAGATCTACACCAGCAATGTTTTCTGATAGTGTGGAATATTTTTCAGGAGTATTATTTCTAAAGATCACACAACAGATGAGAAATCCTGCATCTGGAGGGTATGCATCAGACCATCACACACAAATCAACCAGAATCAGTATGAATGAGCGTGGAGAAAAGGCAGTTCTGCTTGTCTGACCTTAGTGAACCAACCCAAGGAAAGTGCAGATATAGCAGCAAAACGATGCAGTGACTCCTATTTTGTGTAGGAGTGGAGACAGTTATTGGCATTTACTTTCTCCCATGGAAAGAAGATGGGAATTGTCAGAAATGGAAGTCAGTTTTGGATGGAGATATAGAGATCTTGATGTCAATGCTTACAAAACCTCAGGGCAGAGTGAAATGTGGGTTCGTTAGCAAAGAACCTCTTGAAAAGTTATCTGCCATGAAAAACTAGAGCAGGAATTCTCAGTGCATGTGTTATCCCCACTTATACACATTTTGCCCTGACATGCACAAAATAACATAAATGAGAGTGCCTAGAATATGAATGTACGTGTATAAATAAAGAACAGCCAACATAACTTGAAGAAATATTAGAAAAATGTCCTCTGCAAGGCCTTGCATCCCCACCTGCTTCATGAATTCACAAGATTCGACAGAGAGTGACAGGAAAAGTGGGAAGTGTTTTAAAGTTTAAAAAAAGGATATATTTAAAGTAGATGTTGGGAAGATATTCCTCCCTGGGAAGGTGGTGAGGTCCTGTCACAGGGTGTCCAGAGAAGATGTGGCTGCCCCTGGATCCCTGGAAGTGTCCAAGGTCAGGCTGGACAGGGCTTGGAGCAACTTGGGACAGTGGAAGGTGTCCCTGCCCATGGCAGGGGATTGGAACTGGATGGCCTTAAAGGTCCTCACAACCCAAACCACTTCAAGATTCAACAAGCAGCAAGCAGATCATCACACCCCAAACAAGAAGCATCTCTGAGCCCCTAATCAAACCCAGTCATTCGAGGGTCCTGCACAGCCTGGAAGCTCCACAAGACATGCCTTTAGAAAGGCAGTCCTCAAGGAGGAGCAGCTCTCCCAGGAGCTGACTCTGGGATGGTCCCACCTCTTTCCCATGGGCCAGGGGCTCTTTGCACCATGGCAGTGATTTAGTGCCAGATTAGCAGCCATCAGCCATCTGGTGGGAAGGAGGGAGGTCAAAGCAGAGCTAAATTCACACCAGCCTCAGCATGTGGCCTTTGGAGTTCCTTACAAACAAATCTCTTGGTATCACTCGATGATTACAGCCATATGGATACGTGGGAGCAGGCGGGAGCTTATCTGACGGACATAAAGCTATAAAAGGTGACACTGATTTTGCACAGGGACCACAGTGGTCTGTTCACTATTTCTGCACCCATTGCAAACTCGAGGGAAAAAACATGTGAGGGCCTCACACTGCCCTCCCATGGTTTCATCCCAAACTGGCCACGGCAGCCCAGGAATGCAGATCCAAGTCGCACAGAAATGAAATTTCATTTCAGGATATTTTCACACAAAGCCCTCCTGTTTTATGCTGCCCAGCTGTGTACACAAATGCCCTCCATATATAACTTCCAGTGAAAAGTTAATGAAATGGCTTCCTTGCTCTCCTGCCAAAAATATAACTGAAATTCTAATCTCAAGACTTTCTCAAAAATAGCCCCTTTTTGCACTAAAATTCTCATAAATCAGAAACATTTTTGTTTAAAATAAGCCTGTTTCCATTGTCTTGCAAATGGTAAAAAGTCTAGCCCAAATTTCTTTAATCCACTGCTTCAGCCAGCAGATTTTCGCTGTAGGGTGAAATTCAGCCCTGTACTGAGGGTCAGTGCAAGGTCAGCACTTAAACCATAAAATAGGGCTTAAGTGGTAAATAGAGCCTCTGTTCAGGATTATATTTCACCCCTTAAAAGGACTACATTTCATATGAAAAGAGAGATTTACTTATATCACAGACCTGGCTGTAGTGACATTATTCATTATTATTCCAGTATTAATCCCATTGGGTGAGACTGGGCCACATTTCTTAGTGGTACATCCGAGAAATCCAGCCCAGGCTATTCCTGACTTCACCAAAACTTCCCACAGCCTGGTCCTGGGATAAGAGGGAAACCTTTCTCTATGGCAGTATTCAAAAATGCCTTTTCCCCAGAACACTCCTCTCTCATTTACCCAGGGGCTTCAAGAGATTTTTACAAGCATTAATAAAGTGGGAAGGACGTAACACCAGACTGGTTTTGCAGAAAGAGAGTTGTCCTGGAGACACTCGGGGAATTTCCCCGTTTTTACAATCTTCCAGTTTTATCCCTGGTTGGGGAGGACTGGAGTAAAAGTACAAGGTTTGTACTTTTGCTGAGACTATTCTCAGCAGAGTGTTTTGATTTGACTTGCATCCCTCATTTAGGGAGTTAAATGACATTTTTAGAATTTCTTCCTAAAATCTCACAAGTCAGTGAATGCAATTTTACATAGAAGCTTGGACACTTGTTTCCTGAATTTTGCTGACTTGGGTCCAGAAGCTTTTTTCACTCTCTTATTTCAGCCTGAATTAAGTCATTGCATTGAAAAGCTTTACAGAAGACTGATAGCAAAGAAAGACTTCTCAGTTTCATGTAACAGAAAATGCCAAATGCTTCTTAGATGAATGTTCTAATCCAAGCAGACTGTTTCCAGATAAGAGCACCACACAGACACAAAAAGAGCGCATTTAAAAACTGATGACAAGGATCCCAGGGGGCTCAGATTCCTGGAAGATGCCTTGTCAGCTTCAGGACTATGACCAAATGAATTAATGAAGACAACCCTTCCTTTAAGTTGTAAAAGGGCAGATTTAAAGACTCTTCCAATGGAGAGGGAGTATATGAAATCTGCAATGGTCCCAGCTCACCACCCCTAATTACAGTGTTATAAACTGAGGGGTCCTTGATCTTTGATCTGTAAGATCCTTGAAGATATAAGACTTTGGATGTACAGTAAAGACAGGGGTTCTTCTCTAGGTGATAAAGTTTTAAAGGTTTAAAGTCACACTCCTATGTGTGGATATCCTAGATATTTAGTATAAAAATATATGCGAATGTTTATTTAAGTTTAATTGCCTTAGGTAAATTTGTTCTACAAAGGAAAAGTTTATTTCATTCAATTGCCAATTCTGGGGAAGACCTGAATGTATTGTTTCATTCACTACTGGAAGCTTTCCAGACCAAGACTATTCTTTGCTGTACTTGGGCAAAATATTCAGAATTTTGCCTGTAGTTGTGTCAGTAGAACAAAACATGAAATAACACTACAGACACTCATTAGCTGCTGAGTTTCTCAGCAACATAAACATTAAAACAGAACCCACATGTCCAAGGGCCTCCACAGCACTTCCTACTTAAGATGGCAAACTGGTGCATGGAAAATCTTAGCCTAAGGGTCAGAGTCAAAGCGATGAGTAATTCCATTAAAGCAACAGAGCTGCACAGGCTTGCAAAAGATCTGATTTGTCCCAGTTTGTTTAAGAATAGATACCACTACTCATCTCAAGGCATCACTGCAGCAGGAGGAGCAAAGCCACAGCCCATTTTGCCACCTCAATTCATAGAGGGAAGGGTCAAGTGCCAAACTGGTCTCCTAGATCTGAGGTAGTACAAGCCCATCACAACAAAAACTATGCAGGCCTGATTTACTTTTAATCTGAGTTATAAGGCAGAATAATCATGGGTTATTCAGAGCCAGTTTTTAGAAGGTGTTTTATTGGCCTGGGAGACTACACACTGATATGTAGAGCCAAACTGACATTCACAATCTTACAGAGGTGTAGCAAAATCCTTATTATTGGAGCAGTTCAATTAAATATTTAGATTACATATAATTAGGTTATGAAAAAAATTATACCTCCCCTCATCTCATTGAAGATGTGCAATCATTCTCTAAAATACAACTGCCTCCAAGTACTCAAGACAAAATGCTATGGGGATGGGCTAAATGCTGGGCAGGCTGGTGGTCTATTGCTTTTGAAAGATATTGCACAGAAGAAACCCAGAACTGAAATGAGTTTAAGCACTTCTTCTTAGCTGAGATTCAACAGAATTTTTTCCATCTATTTTTTAACTAAGTATTTAGAACTAAGTCCAAATGGAAAGAGACATTAAGAGTGACTGCTCTAAATGACCAGTAATAAAATCCTGGACACAAAGCCCTTCTCAGAACAGCCTGGTGATTAGATCTGTGACTTCAGATCTGGGCTCAGAGCATATGAACATATGAGAGTACTTGAATTCACTCTTTCCAGAAGAAAACTCTCATCAGATACTCCATAATATCATAGTTTGGACATTCCCAGGTGGCTCTGTCTGGGCTGACCACTTACTCATTGCTCCAGAGAGACAGAGAAAAGAGCACCACATCCCAGCAGGAAGGAGATCCAAGTGAAGGGCAGGAGATGGGCTCTGACTCTTGTCAGGCACAGTATTCAGCTATCCAGTAAAAAATGGAAAATCCTGGAGATGTGGTCTCAACACCCTATCCAACTTTAGCCCTTTCTTGCCTCACCTCACCTCTCAGTTCATTGGTCCCAGATTCCTGACCCTCTCTGCATGCACTGGATAGAAGGTTGAACCTGGGAGTCTGGTGTCTGCTGGGGAGAAAGGAGGGCACAAGCAAAAATGAGGTGCTAAAGCCCTCGGTGTCAGCTGAGTTCCTTAATAATTCTTACTACTGCTGAGATTCATCCCTTTGAAGAGAATTGCACAAGGGTTCTTTACCACCTAAGTGATATTTCATGTTGCAGAGATCTTTGTTATCCCCCTAAACTAAATTAATTTTTATTTTATAGGAGTCAAACAGTCTCTCAGGGTCTCTTGATTATATAGTCTCATTCTAATTTCAGTCTTTAATCCGAATAAACACATTAGAAAAACACAGACACAATTAACTTAATCATAAATTCAGATGGATTGTTTATTATCTGTCTACTTAATGTGCTTATGATTGCAGCAGTTAAACATGATAATGTTGTCGTCTCTCACATAAAAATGAATGCACACAGCACAGAAATATGCCCAGGAAGAAAAACTTCTGCCTGAATACACCAGTGGGCTCCAGAGATAGAGAAGTAGATGCACTACTCACTGCTGCGCTCTACAGAAGAAAAAACATTGCCATGATATTGTTGAGACATAAGAGAACTGATTACTGACAGATTATGTTCTTGCTGAAATATAATAATAATAATTGCTGAAATAAACAGCTTCAAAAGAAAGAAGATGCTACTGCAAAGAAGATGCAGCTAGGAACACTCTGCTTATACCACTGCACGTCTAATTTAAAGGAAGTGTAGATTTTGGCTAAATAGACTGCTTGTGTCCTTCAGAGTAAAATACAGGTCAAAGCAGTATCTTCCAAATGAAGAAAACTCAGATATCAGATTTAGAAAACTTTCTGTTTTCTGATCTTTGTAAAGATGTCTGTCTTAAAAAGAAGTTAAACCCTTTTAGCACAAAAATTGTGTTTAGTTACACACCCATGGCAACTAAAACTTATGCCAAAATACTTTCATGTACCCACAAATGCTTGTATGCCAAAACTGAAGCTGGAATATGATTCTTCCTGTTCCTACAGCATATTGAATATGAATAATTATTTCAAGCATGCCTCCAAGATAAATTGGTGATTATTACTCAGATAGGCTTCTCTGTAAACAGACTCATTTTTTAATAACCACACAGTATACCATGATGAAGTTATATTTTCCTTCAGAATATTCAAATTTTAATTAAATTTAAAACACTACACTTTTTCCCCCTCAAACAAGAACCACTGAAAAGTGTCCACTATGAAAGTTCATGGGCAAAGGAGAAGAAAGGGGAAAATAAAATAATGGAAACTCAAAAGTCCACTCCAGTCTCTTCAGGTTCACTTTCTCAACAGTTTCCCTGATCTAGAAATACTAAAAAAAAACCAAATTTCCTTATTAAAAGGAAAAGAAGTTGTAGGTTAATATAATTTTAAATCTCTGAAATCCATTCTTATATTCCAGGAGTGGGCAAAACAATAGAAGAGATTATGAGATTAGGGGAAGAAAGCCAAGCGAATCATAAGAAAAAGCAATTATGGCACCTGGTAGTCATTCTGGCTGGATGACGTGGTGACCAAATTTATTGTCAGCAGATATTTTAAGTGCTTACTATTTAAAAAAATACTATTGCTATTACAAAACAAGGCATATAAAATCTAGCACAAAGTATTTGAAATATATCCAATTCAGCTTCCAGCTAAGCAATCTTCCCCCCCCTCCTACCCTAGTTTATTTATGATTTAAATAAACAAATAAATAGCCCAGGAGCTTCAGCAAGATATTCACTTCACTCATACTCCTGGTCCCCAGCTTTATGATCAACCCTGTTCCATCAGAGGTGGTAATCACTGAGCAAAGAAATTCCAAACAGCAGTGGAAGCTTCCCCAGCTCTGGCTTGGAGGGAATCACCAACATTTGGAGAAAGATAGTACAGTCCCCATGCCTTGAAATTTTTTCCATGAAAAATAAATAAAATATAAAAAACTAAGCAGTGGTTTTTACAGTATGACACAGCAGTATTACTTGCATTAGGCCAATTTACCACTTATGATAGCAGTAATAGCACTAAAAGCCAATAAAAGCGGTCTGTTCGTTCAGAGATTGGCTTTTATGGCTTATTCTAAATATTATCAAGTGAATCAAAAGCTGTCATTATAGTGTCTAAAAAGCCTTCGTACCTTGTAAGCAAACAGTGTGACTTTGACAAATAATCATTAATATGCCTGTGTGAGACCAGGGCTAAAAGAGAAAGAAACAGAAAAACCCAATATTTCACTTTACATAAATCATTAAGATCATTTCAGTTAAATTTCACACAGAATAAAACAGATTTATATGTAAAATGCCATAGTTTTCCCAAGTTGTGGGTTTTTTAATCTCTGTATATTTTCATGAAACAAAAACTTGTCAGAACATTGAGCAATGGATGATTGGACTATGATGATGCATCCTCATCAGCTCTGGGAAAACAAATGGTGCACGTGTCTAGGTAGTGTCTTTTAGGCCACATCTAACCTAATCTTGCCTTGACTCTCATCCTGCCTGCCAAAAATTTCTTCTCCATGTTCTCCTGCTGCCCAGCCTGACAAACCTTACAGTGTGGTACTCAAGGTCACACCTCCCACAGGCACTTATCCCTGCTGGCTGGCTCTGTAGTGCCCTCATTTCTTATTGGATCCCCTTGGGTAGGCATCACCTGGGCTCCCTGGAGACAGGGAGGAAGATGGACAAGGTGGGAACACAGCAGGAGCTTAAGGACACCCCGTGGGATGGGACATCACGTGTGGGAAGGGTGAGCACAACACCCCATTAGAGTGGAGATGTTGGAAAGGCTGGGCATGGATTGTACGAGAGTTTGACCAGGTTGTCAAGACTTTTCTCCATTAAAGACTGTTAATACATAAACTAAATAACAATAAAACCTCAGCTGCACGCACGTTATGTGCCCCTTCTGCCCATGGAATGATTTGTCAGTGCAGTGTCAGCAAGAGCATTTGGGGGCCCCAGTTATTGTGAGCCCCTTCCAAGGCGCCTGGCCTTAGGTCTGCAGGGCACAGCACTTCCACAGCCACTCCCCAGCCTCCAAGCCACCCCCAGCGACCTCTCAGCCACTCTGCCAGACATCCAGGCTCCAGACACCTCACTGTGGCCAAGAGCCTGGGACAAAATCAGTGCCCTGGGCCAGGCATGGCCACCTGTCAAGCAGCCTTGACTACAAGGCTTGGGCAGCTGGCTCAAGCATTCCTGCTCCCCCAGGCAGTGCTGTGCCTCTGGGAGGTTTTTTTGCCCACTCCATTCACAGCTTTGGGGGCCCCCAGGGATGGCCAGCTGGCATGGACAGCGTTATGTGATCCTTTGTCCAGCTGCACGGACCACATGGACAAGCAGAACATGTGGGGCTGCTCTACCAGGGGAATGATCCCCCCAGTATGGCCCTCGAACCGCCATGTGTGTTACACACAATTTATAGGAGCAGAAAACCAACAGATCTCCTGTTCCAAGCTTCTAATTTCTTTGGCTGGTTTTTGGGGGGTTTTGTTTTGTTTTTTTGGTGGTTTTGGTTTATTTTTTTTCCCCATAAAAATCTTGCCAGAAAGACTACATTAACAGTGAGTTTGAAAGATCCCAGGTAGAAACTGGTACACCAGGTTTTGCCTAAGGTCTCCTAAACCACAGTAGGAAACCTGTTAGGATTTACTACATGCTTGTGCTTATCCAAGGAGTTGTGTATTATATCCTTTAAATCTACACCAAGTAGAGCTACTTCCCAAAAAAACCCACCCACTGAATTATGGGGTTGATTATTTCAACCCAAAAAGTGAAAAATACAGGTAAGAGCTGCTTATCTACTTAAAGCCATAGAATATTTTGGGATGGAAGGGACCTTAAAAAGACCATGTTGTTCCCATCCCCTGCCATGGGCAGGGCCTTACAAGGATAAAAGAACTTTTGCCCATTTGAACCTCTTCTTTCAGGCAGAGTCCAGCAATTACCAAGGTCCCTCTGAGACACAGAACACGAATTAAACATCTGCTTTTCTGTGCCCAGGCTTAGGTGGTTTAACAGAGAGTAAGCCATGAAGTCCAAGAGAACAGAAGCTGCTCACTGAAATTAATAATGTCAATGTTCCTCTCCCATTCCCACCAACAGGATTTTGCAGTGCTGATTTCAGTCTCCAGCATCCTTTCAAAAGGAGAGAAAAAGATTTTCCCACTCAAAGTTTTGAGTGGTTTCATCTGATTTTCAGGCCATGGGTCTGCAATGCGTGTATTCATCACGCAGAGTTTTCCTCTATTATTTTTCCCAAGGGCTCAATCCCCCCATACTGTAGCCCCACCTTCATTTCTGTCATATTCAAGTTCTCTATTACTGCTGAAGAAAATCAGAGCACAGGACACTGTGGGTTGCTGTGCAACCCAAAACAACCTATGCACATGCTGGCAAAAGGAAAACATCAGATACAATTCTTTAGGCCAAAGTTCCAAGAGCAAAGTCACCCAAATTACTCGTATGCCAGAAGTTAGGCTTGTGCTTAGGCCTGTTGCTGAATCTGCTTCTGATAGAAGATGAAGAATGTCTTGGTTTTGATTAAAGGCCACATCTTGGCTATACTGCTGCCCTGTTTCTAATTGTTGTTGTAGTCAAGAAACTCTATCCTTCCACTTGAGACCACCTGGAGAAATACATTCCCCACCCCACCCCCGTTAACTTCTCTCAAGAGCCCAAAACTTGGCTTTAATATAATACATATTTTCCATTTCTTCCCCCTCTAATGAGATGCATTGATATTTTTACCTGCTTGTACTGTATTTTGTTAATGGGAAATGTTTCAAACACTGTGTGGTAATGGGATATGGGATTATATATTTATTAATCTCAAGAGCACTGTGTGGACCGTACCAATAAGTTACAAGCAAACTGGCAGCACAGGGCTCGAGTTTTGGCAGGGGATCTCTTCCAAGCCTTGCCTGTTAGGCTGCCTTTGGTTCTGCTTTAAAACTTGATGCTGAGCTGGAGCTGCTTGGGTCAACTGTGCTACAAACAGGCTGCACTGAGCCCTCTGCTCTGGGTCAGTTGTGCCACAGCCAAAATGACCTGGTGGCCAAGGAGATGCACTTTGAGCAGCTGATCCTTATGGTTTATTGCATAATATAGAAAACCTTGTTATATGTACAGAAAACAGAAAAAAATTGATAGTCATGGTGTGATCCGTTGGCAGAATAAAGCCCTTTCCAGCCATGGAGATTGTGTTTAAGTGCAGTGATGTTTAAATCTATCTGTATGTGAGTTTACACCAGATGCTGCAGTCAAATCCACCCTCCGCCTTCTCTCCTGCCCCAGTAAGTCAGCCTAGAGATCTCAGTTTGGTGGCTTTCGCAGAATTAAAAGCATTTTTTGCACAACTGAAAGACTGTCACTGGAAGATGAAGGCTGATTCACTCCTTGAGGGAAAATTGGAGAAACTTTCATGGATTTGCCCTTTGTAATATTCAAGTTTGTGCACAGCAAGAGGAGGAAATAAAAACTACTGGAAAGAGACTTTTCCTCTAGGATCAAAGCTGAATTCTCCCAAGAATGTATTCCCAGATTTTATTCTGGAGAAACAGTTGTGAGGTCAAGTGACTCAAAAAGTCCAGCTCTGCTCAGGCACCTTATTTTCCCTTATCTGTTAAAAAAACCCCGACAAATTTTTACTTTTCATTTGAGGGCCTCAAATCCTTTTCAGCCATTAACCACAAAAGCAGCCTATTTGCTCCATGAAGGTGATTAATAGGAGGGGAGGTGAAGCAATTACTTAGAAGTGTGATTACTTTAGGTGTATGTAATACTTAGATATTCTAAATACGCAGCTTTATGGGTAGCTGAGACCCTTGACTGAAGTTTCCAGTGCCCAGCATTTCTTAATGAAGATGAACTCTGAAGATGAACTCTGCATATAGCCAAAAAATAAACAGAAATAATTTTAGCACCCAAAATTAATAGCTGTAGATGAGGTAAAAATCACAAAGAACTGACATTGATTTTAATGAGAGAAATGAGCCCTTAATAAAAATGCCAGCATTTTATTGAATTGCTAGAATCTGGCTTTCCCTGATTCTGAGTCTCATTGTCTCATTTTCTGGTGTTGGTTTCATCACTCTTCAAAAAAAAAGAAAAAAAAAAAAACAAATAAACCACAAAACAAAAAAACAAAACAAAAAACCCAAAACAAAAAAAACCCTACAACCAAACCACCTACTTTTCTGGCCTGTGATAACCTTGTTTGTGCAATACCACCCTGTTCAAAAGCTTTAGTTTAATTTTATAAGCTCTGAACTGAAACCCTAGAATTGGTTTTAAAATTAAATTTTCCCTCCAGAATACAAACATTTTTGAGGCAGATGCTCACAGCCTTCTACATAGACTTTAAGAGGTCTCTCTCCAGGACTGGTCACTGTGAACGCCCTCTCCCATCAGTGTCTCCACTGCAATGCAGGTTTTGTGAAAAAATTAGATCTGAATCCTGCAAGTACCTCTGAATCCTGAATTCCCCTTGAACTGCCAGGGAAGAGACAACAGTCACCATTAGCCAGATACAACACTGGAGCTGTTGGCATGGATCTTGCCTTGAAATGTGTGCAAGTTTACACTACAGTTATTTAAGTAACTGATTTTCAACTTCTTTCTTCATCTACATTGTCTATAAGGTACATTATAAAATCCTTATTTTCACTGTGGTGAAGACTGCCTAAACTCCAGCTGGATAAAGGTTCTATTTGCTTTGTCTAAACAGTGCAAACTCTCCCATATTCAATGACTCCTGGAATTATTGTGTGATCTTTTCAGCTTCTAATGCATATTAATTTGTAATATACAAAACCCTTCAATAAATAATTGTGCAGACTGAATAAAAAAGCAATTTAAACTTTTTCCCCCCCCTAACTGGAGACACTTTTTACAAATAGTTCTTTTAAGTAGTCTTAATAGTATCTCTTTAATATTGCCATTAAAATTCACCAGAGTTCAAGAGCAGAGCAAATTTACATCTGTTAAAATAATGGAATTGACACTGATATTACATCATTGCTATTTTAAATAATCATTCTTCATAATTCTAACCTACTTGCTTTAAGTTGCAAATAAAGGGCTTGTTCCTACTTTCATCAAAGTCGATGGCAAAACTCCCTTTAGCTTTCAGGGAGCAGCACCTAGATTTAGAGACAGGGCTCTGGTGATGGCTTGGGGTTCGGCTGCATTCACTAATGCAGCAAAGAATAAAACCCTCTGAAAGAAAAATGACTGAGGAGGGTTCTGTGAGCTCCAGACAGAGAGGATAATTGTACTGGGCTAGCCTGTTCCCAAAAATCACAGAACTCTATAGACGACTCTGAATTCCAAGGTAATTACAGATCATTTGCTTATTTTCACAAGAAAGCAACATTGTATAGAGGTGGTTTTTGCCATTTTAGTGCAATTTTGTGGTTTTCCTTCCTTAAAATTTTGGGAGAGATTGTTTGAAAAGAAGCATAATGACAACCCTCACAAATTCACCTTCTCTTGGGAGAACATTAGAACTTTCAGTGAAATTACGTAAGTGTTCTATGAACAATTCAAACTGAACCTAAAGGAATTAAAAATATACACCATACACAGCTGGAAAGCCACCTAGAAGGTGAATCAACATAGTCCTTTCCCTGATGACAGCAGAAAATGAAGCAAGGATTTTTGAGAAATAAAGATACAGGCTATAACTGAGACTATTTAAAACTGGAGAAAAAAAAAATAAACTTTTCATTATCCATTTAGCATTCAAATGAACACAGTTTTGTACCTGACTTTACCTGGGCTGCTTTTGTGCTCCTCAGAAAAAATAAATCTGTGCCGACATTGCATCTTATAACCTGTAAAATCACCATAATTCTGCTGTCCACATAGATCTCAAGTTTTCAGGGACAGAAACGTTTCACCTGCATCTGCAGTGAGCATTTAGTGTGACAGATTTCTGGCCATGGCAGAAATCACCAGTCACTCCAACAACTTTGTACTAATGCACCACTGAAATATGTTGAACATTTACAGGACAATAACCACCAGCTGAGTCTTAACCGTAATTTTGCACTGCAGTAACGGGCCTGTTACATGTTATCTGGGAACCAGAGAACTTTATTAGTGCTGTCATAAAAGCTAAAGCAGAATCAACCCCTTGTCCTAGCACCATTGACACTGCCCATTATAAATAAGATATCCATCAAGCATACTTAGATCCTAACTGAAATGGCAATTGCCTTGGGTGTCTTTAAGGGTAATTTGATTTAAAAGAAAACCACATGAGAGAACAAAATGTGACCCTTTACTGTGAAGGAAAGCATAAGTAAGCAGCACCACCAGGACCAGGAGGAAAGAAATTATTCCAGAAATATCAAGTTTTGAAGAATCTGCAATGCTGACTTTTTTACTGCACTTATAATTACTTACCCATTACAAAGCTTTCCACTTTCACAGTAGAACACCTGCCCTTATGCTTATTTGGGGAAAAGAACGAAACATGGCTTGAATGTTAGGGAAATATTTCCCAAGCAAGGATGATAAGGCAATGCTCTGCCTTAGGAACCGTTTCAGGCACTGTCACTTAATGACGTTTAAGGAGAAATGAGAGAGAAAACACCTAAGGGTTTAGGTCACAGAGATTTTCATGTCATGCAGACTGGAGCTAGCTGAACTAAGAGGTCCTCTGCAGCTGCATCACCTCTAATTCCTTTTGGCACCATTCCTCAGCTTTAAAATTTTCCATCTTCCCTCATGCCAGTGGCCCTGACACAACAGGATATCTGGTGCAACCCAGCCTTCGGGACAGTCCTGAATCAAACAGCAAACCAGGGAAAGGCAAACTAAATATATTATTAATATAGCTTTTGGAGTAAACTTACTTATTTTGTGGCTTTCTGACCATACTAATAGGAGGAAACACATACCTGACATGGAAGACCAGCTGTTGCCACAATTCTTCACCACTGGAAGGAGGATTATTCAAATATGCCTATCCCTATCTAATTAAGCTTATATTATACAGGCTATTTTTATATTATAAATGTACAGTGTAGATTCATCATTCCAACACTATTCTCTTCCAACACTAAAAGCTGCTTATCTGAAGACTTCACGTAGCTGCAAAAATTTTCATTGGAAGAAATATGTTCTCATGTCATCTATTTTTGGCTTTCCATGCTGTGACAACAGAGGCTGGCCTGGTGTTTCTATATCTGAACATTTCTCAGGTAGCAGAAGAGCTGCCGCAGATTGCCTGGCACCTGCTCGAGGATGAGGTGAACAGAAAGCAAAGCAAAAGTATTTTTATTTCATCAAGAACGTTTTGGCCAAGCCATATTTGTAGAAGATGAAAGCTGAGGAAAGTGTAAACCAATGGGGAATGTAATCTTTTAATATTTTGGGAGCATGAAATGGTGAAATCAGAGTTCAGAACTAGAGCAGGTTTAAGATGGAGTGCAACAAACGTGGCAGGTGCTGGGGATAAATATCTTTTTCAGGATAAGTGTTTTCAAGACCTGATAGTTACATTTTGGTAATTCTAATCTTCTTAAAATAATTCTGAAAAGACAATATAAGAAATATGGAACATGAATGCCAATAGAAACCTATTGCAAGTATGAAACATCACCAACAAGACTATGGCTGCTGAGTTAGGCAAAAAAAACCCCAATGTACTTAGACGCATTGTCTTTTGCTAATATATTTCTTGAAGATCTGACTTTTTTTAATAGAGCAGCTATTAAGAGAAACTAATTATGATTTTATTTTTAAGGGCCTGGATTTTCTCTTGCATGTATCATTCTAACTCAGGAGAAAGGCCATTCAAGCAAATGAGATGAGGTTGGTGTGAATGAGTTTAAATGATCGCACAAAGGCCTCAAGATATTTATGGATGGAATGAGTCATTCCTGTTCTGGTTGGATGATTGCATCAGTGGAGAATTATTCTATCATCACACAGGGCCTGAGCCTCCTTTCTCTTACATCACCATACATCAGGAAACACTGTGTGAAGTTAATCAGTATTTTAGTAGCCTAAAACCAACGAGTTGGTAGAACTGAGCCCACAGCACCAGTTCCACGTGGTAACTGTGCATTGACTCTAGATAAACTGCCCATCTAAATCAGCAGATTATCTGGTCTTTCTTCGTTAGTCTGTTTACCTAAAGTAACTTAAAGTTTAGTAAGACTTGTTTCCTGTTTAAAATACAAAATAACTGTGGTCAAAGAACATTCTTTTTTCTAGCAACACATTCAGAAAAGTAGCTTTTCTTCCATCAGTCTCCAGCAACATGTCTATAAAGGAGGAGACATTAAATAGACAACACAAGTTGGACTAGTCATACTCCCTCTACATCAAAATGCAGATCTGTGTGAAATCTTCAGCAATCCAAGTCTTGGAGTATTTTGCGAAAATTTCTGGGTCAAAGTGAAAAACTGTTCCAGAACCGACAGGATTATTGCCATTTTAGGCACACGCCAGGTTTGGTGGTGCTAGAACAACATGTGATCCATCCATCTTAGCTCTGAGAATAAGCAATGCCAGCTATTCAAGAAGCCAGCTCAGGAAGTGTTGTGGTGGGCTGCTGTGACTATCTAGAATAGATTATGAGAGAAAGAAATGGCTGGAACATCTCCAGCAACTCTTGGAGTTCTCAAGAAGTTTTTTCCTCACGGCAATGACTTTAAGGCTAATTAGAGACAGAAAACCAAAACGGCAAATTCCCCAGACACCAGGTGTTTACCAGAAAAATCTGTTCCCCAGCCAGGCACCGTCCCTGTTCTCAATGGTTTCCACGAGCCTCTCCCCTACCAGACAGGAGGTGTTCTGCCTCCCCAGTACGTCTGTGCACTTCTCACTTTGGAGAATTGAGAAGGCTTAAAATCACCTTCAAGGTGGAGAAAACTAAGCATGGATGCTTCTTGGATCCATCTCAGCAACCCCAGGAGCTGTCTGAGAACCAGAGTGAGGTTTTTCGTGCTGTAGGCGACCCGAGCATCATGTCTTGCTGCTCTCCTGTCCCCGCCCAGCCAGTGAACATGAACCTGGAGAATACTCAATTTTAATCATCCCCAATGCTGTTTTATTTCCTACTATTCCTCCTTTTTCTCAAGATGTTTAAGCACTAAGCATTGCAAGTATCATGGTTTCAGATTCAGGTTATATTTTGCTAATACCATGCAGTGTTTATCTGCATTTTGCTGTTTTTTCTCTTTTCCCACAATTAAGAGATATCTGCACCATAACATATCCTATAGGCAGCTCTATTCATATTTAAAGCCTGAGGATTTTTGGGAGGGGAAAAAAAAAAGATTATGTATTTATTCAGAAATTAAATGAGATTAATAATTTTGAAAGCAATTTACAAATAGCAATCATCCACTGCAATGAAGGTCAAAAGAAAAAGGACACATTAGCAATTGAATCTCTTCCCTTCCTTTAAAGTTTTAATACTGCATACCTGTTAATAATGGGAAATATCCTTCTTCAAGAGTAGCATTTTCAAAAATTGGTAGGATCCTTTTGCTAATTCTAATCTCCTTTTAATAAAATAATTTGCTAAAAAGGATTATAAAAAAGCATGAAAATGAAATGCCAATAGAAATGTACTGCCTATACAATAAATAGTTAATGTATTTTCTAAATGAATGATTTAAAATAGCTATTAAAGTAAAGAGAATGAGCTTATGTTTCTAGTAATGACTTCTCTGCCTCAGAATGAAATCTGTAAATCCCTGATTGCAATTTCACATCCCAAAAGAACAAGCAGTCCTGGGACCAATGCTTATTGCCTTTATCATTAATACTAGCACACCACATATATGATTTTTATATCACTGGTTTGAATATTTAGATTTATACTTGCGTATGCTTTATATTTTAAATCCCACACAAGCATTCTGTCACAAAAATAAAGCTCTCCTTCAACAAGGCTTTTTTGTACGTACATGCATGCATGTATACACAGACTTCCAGTATAACTACAATTTTATTCATAAGAGTGCATAATGATTCAGGCTGTGATTGTTAATAAAAATGCATTTCTAACCATCAAATTTGAGTCTATTATTCTAAGTTAATTGCATTTGCCCTAAAGAGGCTTGCGACTGGCTGTCAGCCTATTTGTGTCAGTTCCATTTTATTCATCAGTCAATCTTGTCTCCTCTTTTTTCACATCCCATATATTGATCAAATAGATTTGTTAGCATGCCTCTGCAGCTTTAAAAAAGTTTTTGTTATTTGTCAGGTTTATTTGATTACTATATTAGTTGAGTGTTATCTTAATTGTTATTTCAATAGAAAATAAATGCCCTTTGATAGTCCCACAAGATTCCCATTAAATATAATCCATATAACAAGTTAGTGGATGAAGTGAATGTGGTAAGAAAATAAACACATTAAGCCTATTTTAAAAGGTGGTATTAATCTGCAGCTGTATTGTACTTGATCCAAAAGACAGGAATAGAAATAAGTACAGTGTAAAACAATTTTGATAAACATCAGTGTCGTATCATTGCATATTATGCTAGGTATAAAATACCTTAAGAAAAAGATGTGTGATATAAAATAAACTGAGGTCATATCTGGAAGAGTGGGGTTTGTGGTTATGTGTGAAATTGAACTGTATTAAATATGGCTTTCGACACTGAAAATTAGGATAGAGAGGCAGTAAGCAAAGGCAGGTGGAAGCACTGTGTTATGGGGCAAATTTTTGGTAGGGAGAGAAAAAAAGGAAACCAGCTTTGAGGAAAGAATTTATTGCAGTAAAAAATATGCAGGTAGCTTCTTCCTCCACAAAGCTATGATGCACTGTTTAGTGAAATAAATAGGAGTTTAGCAAGACTAATATTTTGAAACAGCATCTTGTGCATATCAGCCACTCAGTTTTGGTAATGAAGTCACAATACCAAAAATTTTACCTCAATCTTATCAAAGGGGAAGGTGATGCAACCAGTTTTTCCATGTGAATGTTTCAGAAACCTGTCTCTCATATCTTCATTATCAGCAAGGCTACATAACCCTGGCACCTTGCCTAACCTCAAATCTGGGATCTGCCCAGCTGGTACCTGAACTTACATAGTGTCAGAAATACCATCTCATTTAAAAATATATGAGAAGTCCATATGTTTTAAGATAGCTATTCTAGATATAGAAGCATTGATTTAATAAAAATTTTAGGAAACAAGATCTACTGCTTTACCTGTTTGGAAGTACACTGACTGAACCCAGTACTTCCTGAAAATGAGATCAAGAACTTTGTGAAAATCTAAGTTTCTCTCATTTTTTGGCCAGGATTAGTCAACCATCTGACTTTAGAGAATTTTCGTTTCTGGTCTGAATAATTATCTGTAACCAACTGCAGGGAGGAGGGATGAGAGCAGGGACAAAACAAGACTTCCAAAAAGTAACTTTTCCTGGCTTAACCTTTTCAGTCAAGGTGGGATGACTTGCCAGCAGAATGGTCTTGTCTTTCACTGATTTCTGTGGGAGTTTAGGCTGGACTGAACCCCTGTCATACATATCAGGTACAGCCAGAAGGATGAACACACCCTAAGGGGGACATCTCTCATTAGAGCAGGAGCATTTCTAAGTGCCTATACCTGGCTGGGGATGCTTGAAAAGTCCAGCTCCCAGACTGCTTTTCATCTGGAACTTCTTTATCAGTATTTCATACTAAACTACCATGCTAAATCTTCAGATGCCCTAAAAAAAGCTCAAATTTGCAGTCATCCTAGAGCAGTTAGCAACACTCCTGTGATTCAGGAGCACACGGTGTGATGATAGTTTCAAGCTAAACTGTTATGACCAGCTAGTATGGAATATAAACAGGAACAGATGAGAAGAATACAGCCTCAATATTTGAGACAACAAAGAAAGAGTGAAATGATTGCTACATAAAAGACATTTCAAAGACCTCCCAGAAAAGCAGGCATAAAAATCCCCAATAAAAAGGCTCAGCAAGAAAACTGTCACACCCCCTAATCCTCAGCAGACTCTAACAAGATGTTCGCATGAGCCGGAGATTGTCTCCTTCCCCAGAAGACAAAAGGCACAGAAATCAATACTGTCTAGCATAGGATTAGGAGGCAAGAGATAGATAAAAAGGATTCCTTAACCTTACAATTAGAAACCCCAACTCTCCAGCCAAAAAGATAATCAGAAACAGACCGCAAACCTGTGTCACAATAATTGCTGCATCTCCTACTCTTTGAAAACTGATATTTTCAGAAGATTTTTTTTATAATTTATTGCCACCCCAAGAAAGGTTTTGATGGCCACTTAGCTACAGACAACTGCTGCTACCAAACCACAATTCAGCACACATGGCAATAGAATTATTTTCCATTCTTTATGTTTTAACCACCTCCAACCAAGCAAAAATCATATTACCAATGCTTATACCAACCTCCCAGTAAATTTTACCCCTAAAAGCAAAATTATATGTAATGCACTACTTCTAACAAATGATCAGCTTACTGTGCCCTGAACCAAACACTTACACAGATTCTTCATGCCAAACCTGGCATAAGCATGTGCTCTGATTAAAAAGGAAACAACTTAGTTGTTATAACAAGCGTCTTTAGCTTTATTTGGTATTACTAATGCTTTTAAACAGAAGGCAGGGTACTGGCAAGAGTGAAAAACAGACTTGAAGGGGGAGGAAACCTGCAGGCTGGAAAGAAGCTGCAGTCTCTGAAGTCTGACCCTCCTGCTGTAGATAAGGAGTGACCATAAACTGTGACAGCTGGAGAAGTTTGCTGCACAGAATTTTCAGACTCTTTCTAAAGCTCAGCAAGGCAACCACAAGACATTGACAACGACATTTACAAAGCCCATATTAACTTACAGCACTGACTTCAGCACCAAATCATATATGCTTAGGTACCGTGTATTCCCACTTTTTAGGGGGTTAAATAGCATAAGCAGTCATTGAGGGACAGAACTTAAGCAGTCAGCACATCCACTGTTATCAGCCTTTCCTGATCTTCCTGATGCCACCAGGAGAGGAAAACTCAAATTATTTATTTTTCCTCCTAGTGCAACACTTGCAAACCATCACTCCATGCTCTTGTGAACCTACTGTCTACTGAACCTTAAATTTCCTGCCTTAAGTTAGTTTTCCATGGTCTTGCTCTGTGCAAGTTAGACACTACCTCAGAGCTGCCTCATGTTCTGTGGCAGATGAAATAATCCCCATAAGTAAACTACTTGAAACCACTTAGAAAGAGGCTGGCAGAGATGCAACTTAAACCATTGTCATTTTTCATGGAAAGACAAACAAATCACCCTTCCCAGAAGAATCATAGCTTGAAATAAACACACGGAAAAAGGCATGAATTTCTGTTCCCTTTTTAGCAAGCTCAAAGATAGCCTAAAGCTTGTCTTACACATTCTTGGAGAATAAAAGGGAGAAATGTTATCTACAGATTTCCAAGTACATTTTCTGGACCTGAGTCCAGACGGGGATAAGTAATTCCCTCGGTCCAGCCCTAAAGGCTGTAGACAGCAGTGTACAAGACACAGCAACCCAGGATGTGAATCAAACAGAGCAGGAGCAGAGGGCAGTGTGGTCTGTTCAGTGGCAAAAGCAAATTAATCCCCTCTCAGACACGCAGCTCCCCAGGGACTCCACATCTTGCTTGTGGCAAAGTGTCAGAGGCTCACAAGCCTTTGCCTACAAGCACACTTGTCCCCAAGCCACAAGAAGCTTCACTGCTCTCCTGCTGAAAGGCCAGCTATGCTGGAATTGAGACTCTGGGAATAGGACCCTCCCTGTTACCTGAAAGCGATTTCCAGATCACATTTTCCTCATTTTATAATGAAGCAAGATATTGGTTGGCATAATTACAAGCATAACTTGAGAGTTACAAGGTAGGTTAGTATTCTCCACAATTTGCATTCAGATCAAAATTTACTAAAAAAAACTGAAAAACATTATTTTAGTGACCCCTGCACGGCACAAAATCCCACATCCATGAGGATCACAATGCCACCCAAGTATTCAGTCATTTAGATAAAACCTACATCTTCCCCTCCAAGCAGAGGAGAAAGGCACGGTGCTATAGACACCATCAATTTTCAGCTTTGCCATTGTTAGCGATTTTGAGATTCTCAGATGTTATGGTGGTAAAAGGCAGTACAAAATACATATGTACCTAAAAAGGTGGGAAGTATTGCTGTGCTGAAACAGAGAAATAAAGATGGGTGACCTAAATTTGAACTTTCAACATATCCTAAACCCATGGCTTAGACAACGCGACTAGGCTTATATTTAATAACTTAACCTTCCACATTCATGAAGTCCAGCATCTTTATCTGTGCCATTGGTAGGGGCAGGGATGTGATGAAGAACACAGTTCAGTACCTCAGGTTACCTCAGTTGTGACCATTTCAATGAAGGTTTTGCATAACTAAGATTTTCCTTTCTGTGTAGGAGTCGGATACTCAAGAACACTTGAAGCGGTTTGCCCTGCAGCCAAACATTTCCATCACCTTTAGAGGGCATTAGCATGGTCCCTCACGGATCGAGGCAGAGTCATTTCACTGGTCAGGCACATAAAGACAATTCAGACACAAGTTGCTAATAAAAAGACAGCAAAAGGCAAACTTTACTCACTCAGAAACCCAGGCTTCAATGCCGCATCAGTGGGCCAGGATTCTCAAGCAGTCTCTCCCCTTCTGGGTAACACAAGTTGTGTTGACTGTATGAAAATTGCTTGTCCCCTGGGGAAAACACAGAATTATAGAGTCATTTAGGCTGGAAAACACCTCCAAGATCATCTCAGTGAGAGGCCACAGGACACTAAATCCTTAAAAGGAAAGGGTATCTCCCAACTTGTATTAAGAGTTATTTTTAACATACTTGTGAAGTCAATCAGGGGACAAAGCCATGGAGAACTGCCATGGTGTTGTTTGCCCTCTTTCCTTTATTTATCTGCTAAAGAAGAAGCAAGGCACATGGCCCTCTCCCCTCCCAGCTGAGGATGTTTTCCTGACTGAGGGTTCTCATACCAATTAACACCATCTAAAAGCCTTTAGAATGGGGAGACATGCCAATTTACCCAGCCACTCCAGAAGTGGGTAATGCTTATCTGCTCCAATTACTTCTGAAAATGGCATTTGGAGAGTCCCAGCTGGAGCCAACCCAAGAGACCTTTTGGATTTTGGCAGTGGCCCTTAGCAATCCTCGCCATGACCGTTAATTGGGGTGTTGCTGATTAAAGGATGAGTACACCAGGCTGGGAAGTGCCCACAGGTCAGACTCTTCCAGTAATGATGATCTGGCTGTGTTAGAAACCACATCATCCAAAAATTTTAGAAAGCACCATGGCCCCATTAGGACCTTTCTTAATGGGGCACCCAAGACCCCTTTGTCGCAATCAAAAACCAATGGCTTCAGCACCTGATGGGGGCCTACAAGAGAGCTGGAAAGGGGCTTTTGACAGAGGCATGTAGTGATAGACAAGGGGGCATGGCTTAAATCTGAGACAGAATAGGTTTACGCTAGATATTAGAACGGAATTCTTTACTGTGAAGACAGCAAGACACTGGCACTGGTTACCCAGAGGGGTTGTGGATGCCCCATCCCTGGAAATGTTCAAAACCAGGCTGGATGGATCTCTGAGCAACCTGTTCTTGTGGAAGGCGTCCCTGCCCATGGCAGGGGGCTTGGAACAGGATGATCTTTAAGGTCCCCCCTAACCCAAACCATTCTATTATTCTAATTGTACTGCAAGCACACGATGCAAACTTTCTGCGCTGCTTAGAGGACACTGATGAGGTTTTGGTAGGCAAGGTCAAGCCTTCTCTGATAAGGCATGAGGAGGTAAATCATCCTGTGCAACTCAAGTCACTCAGATGGTACTTTTGGCATTTCCCCCCCCCTCCTGCTTTTGTTCTGTCAGTCTGAAGAGAACAGCTCGTGTGATGTAATTTAGAATGGAGCTTTTTTAAAGCTTTCACTCAGGAAAAGCTTTGGGAGCTCTGGGGGTATAGCTTAGCTCCGAGAAATAGAAAGAAAGCAAGTTTGCATTGACAGCTTGATCCCAGAGAGAGGTGGCTGCCTGCTTGTCTAACAGGTCCTCTGGGTCTAGATGAGGCAGAGACAGAGGAGCAGTCATATTAAGTGAACGCGCGCTGCCAATGTTAAAGGAACAATTACCATTATTCTGCATAGTTCACTGTTTGCTACTGCTATTTCCTTCAATAAAACCTCTTTTCACTTGCCAATTGGAGCTTGTCATGTAACAATATTTCTTATGCACAATACACATACTAAAATGCCCCTGTGTTTTTAATACATTTATAGTTGTTAACAATAGCGGTACAGTGACAGAAAAAAACTCTACTCGCTTTGAATACAGAACAGATTGAAAAAAAGAACAAACCAGTGGCCCTGCTCTGAAGGATTAATGGGGGTTAGATTTTGCCTAATCTGTGTTAAAACAGTGACACCTCTTCCATTTCTTTGATACCCACTTCTTCCTCTCAGGGCCTGGGCTGTGATCTCCTCATTTGGAATGGGCTGCACACCTGAGCCTTGTGCAAAACGTCAGTGATGGTTTTGATGTCAGGGAGTGTTGAGGAGAGGGCTGGGCTCACACCTATCCCTGTGCCACTCCTGGAACCTTGGCAAGCCCAGCCTGCTGAGGGTTGCCCAAGAGCCCTTCAATCCTTGTGCGTGGTGGGAGCTGTGCTAGCATCCAGGAACACCTCAAACTCTGTTGTTCACTGCCCACCTCAGATTAACAAAACTCCTTGTGAACACAGCTCCTGGTGAAGCAGGACAAACAGACAGCTTTGGGAAGGCTGGCATTTCCCCAGGGCTGTGGAGCTCTACAGCTCTCCTCCAAAGGCTTACACAATAAAGATATTGTGCTACTACTGCACTTGCCAGCTTCACAAAGCCAGGTGGAAACGACCGCAGCGAAGGTGCCACAGTGAGAAGGAATTACGTGTTTGCACTTCTGAGCAGGCTGAACCTCATATTTCATGCACCCAAAGGAACAAGCAGCTGTTCGGGAACCTTTGTAGCACAACCATGAAGGAAACTTTCTTCTGCCATAAGATTCGTGTTTTCTAAGAATACTATTTTATTCAGAACAAGTTAATATACACAGGAAAAGACATCTTGAGTGTTCCTGACTCTCCTACACTATCCAGGAATAGTGATAGACTGCGAGTTTAAACACATTCTTCCACTGCACAGTGAGAGAAGTGTGTTTAATGCTGTGAGCAGAACACTTACCATGTTTGCCTTTGCCAGAGCCGGCAAGACTACACTGTTTTAAGAGTACTTATTACATACATAAGTAACAGTGGATGTCATCTGTCTGCCCCCAGAATAGATGTTCTGCATCTTCGGTGCAGGAAAAAGAAAAGGATTTGTGAAAAGATGCACAGCATGATACATCTTCTGCTTGAGATATTGCTAATTGTTTTGTCTATGGCTTTTTCTGAGGAAAAGAGCAAAAAAACCCTGAGAAGGCCCCCATACTGGAGGCTGGTTTGGAGCCTGATCTGAGCTCCCTAGAATTCCTTTCATTGACATCTGGTGATACAGGATCAAGCCCTTGCAAAGATAAATAAATGTTTTTCCAGCGTGGTCCGGCACAGACTGTTCTGCAACACCTGGGGAAGTGTTCAGATGGCAATAAGATTAATAATGGTTATTACAATGTGCAAGTCCAGCTCCCAGTTGTGTTCCAGCACGGCATGCAGGCAAGAGAGAAACAAATGGAAGTGTTTGCTGGGAGAGTCTCACAGAAGACATAAGACTCTCACAGATTGCCTCTCACCATTGGGTTCAAATCAAAGAAAAGCTTTTATACCTTACTAGAAGACACGGGCAGTTGTAGTCATACATTATCATGTGTCAATTTACCACCAGTAGAGCTCTAAGGACTGTCTGTGAGAAATGCTGCATCTTCTGTGATTTGCAGCTCTATTTCACAGCATTTAAAATGTTTGGATGTATTTTCAGAATATATATGGGTTGGATGGTGTTAATATATGTGGTTTTGTTGGTGTTTCCCCCACCAAGTGAAAATGCTGACAGTCTCGGAGCTGCTCTGCTGTGCAAGGATATCTGTATGACCATAACTGTGTGTAATGCCTGCTTAGGGAATAAACTCTTGGCTCATAACTTTGGTGTCATTCAGAAAGTGGCACAGTTGTCAAGGACCTTGGGATGTGAAAGGAAGACACTGTGCTGTCTTTTCATTGGAAAGTTCACAAATTCTGCCTAGAGATCCCTCTGATATTTTCACTTTTCAATACATAGTGCTTACCAAAAATAAAACTGAGAATTTTAAGTGCTTTCCAAATTTAATGACACAGAGTTTTACATGGAAAAAATTCTTTTATAATAAACTCAGCATTTTCTGTCTTACATTACCTATAAATTTTCCCCAATTAAAGAGTGAACAATTGCACAAGGATGTCAATGGGTGAGACCTACCTTTAGTTACTGTGCCAACATATTAAATAAAGACCCGTCCACTTCTGGCTACTCTGCTCTGGTTAGGATTTTGTTTCTGAAACTTTATCATATTGGCAGACAATTTTAACCTCATTGTAGGGTGAATCATTAACCATGAGAGGAAGGAAGTGAGAGTGAATTAATGCAGCAGTGACATCAAGGCAACAACAACAACAACAATGTTTGTTTTTTCCTTAATTTGAAAACAAGATTGATTGAGATGAGACAATACATCAAAACCTCCAGTTTCACACTGTGCAGTGAGGAATAAAGAGAATTTGAGAGGTTTAAGTTAACCCTGCAAAACAACAAGCAGCTGCCCATGAGCTCTGGGATGAACCTGCCCCTGCACCCATCGTGGGGTGTGCAAGCAGCCCCATCCGAGGGTGGCCTCAGGGGCTCTGTGTGGTGCTGTGCATCCCAAATCCCAGTCCTGGGAAGAGGATAGGGACTGGCACAGCCATATGGTAGCTGAGGTGACCTACTGACATTAATAAAAACAAACATTGCTAAGCCCTCCCCTTGGAGGGGGAAGGACAGGGCTCTGTGTTTTCAGTTCAGGTTCAGTTTGTGACTTACCTGCTCCGAGTTTTTTTAATTAACCCTTTTAGCAAGTGTCAGCAGAGTGCAGTCTTGAAACAGAAAGAAAGAAACAAAAGAATATGGAAAGCAGACTTTGGCTTCCTTTACAACACTTATTAGGGCTGTTTCATATAATAGGGCCACCACACACCTACGAGGTCCTCCCCATCCCTGGAGTGCTCAAGGCCAGGTTCAACGGGGATTGGAGCAACCTGGTCTAGTGGAAAGTGTCCCTGCCCATGGTGGGGGGCTGAAACGAGATGTTCTTTCAGTTCCTTCCAAACCAAACCACTCTACAGTTCCATA
>VZTX01027596.1:490076-546253 GCA_013400915.1 Pardalotus punctatus
AAAAAAAAAAAAAAAAAAAAAAAAAAAAGAAAAAAAAATCCAGTCTGGGGCTTAAATACAACTTCAGGTTGTGTTCAACTCCTCTCAGCGACTCCCAGAGAGGATGATCTCTTTCAAGACTTGCTGGATTAACAACAGAGTGCCAGGATGCTCTGATCAGAAAATTCAAAACAGGCGAAAGATTTTTAAAAAGACCTAACAGCAAGAAGCATGTGAAATACCATGAGATTCTGCTGCTCCCTGGACTAACCCCAGTTCCTGTAATGGATTTATTTCATGGAAGCCATTTCATACAGTCACAACAGCCAGGACAGAAATACAGACCAAAAGAAAAACGTGATAGGGAAAGAAAACAGTGGCTGAAGGGGAATTTGGGAGATCCAATTTACAAACACAGCCTGGGGGCTGGGATAAGTCTCTACCGATGGATGCAGAGCTATATCCCACATCCAGCCCCATGGGTTTCATGGATTGCCTTGCCTGTTGGCCAGCTGAGGTTGTGTTTCTGCTGCAGTTAACTCTTGATACCACAGCTGTGAGGTTCCTGTGAGAATTCAGTGATTTATCTCGGTGCTTATCAGCCGAGGGCTCCCAAGGAACTCACACCAAACTCTGACAGGGAGGGCTCTGAGCAGGCCCCTGCAAACCCCGCAGTGAACACACCGTGAATTTTGCTGTTGTGGTCATTTAGGGTGTGAATTATGTCCAGCATTTGATGTAGATGATGATGGCTGATGCAACAGGAACTTCGGACTTAGTGCATAAAAACCTTTTCAAGAAGTGTTTGGTCCTCCCTCTTGCAAAGTTGTTACAACCCCAACATGTAAGAGAACAGCATAAAATTCACATTGATCCCTTCAATTCTTTTTTAAGCATCCTTAAATCCAGCTCTTTTTTTCCTGCTATACATCTTACTTTTTATAGTTAAAAGTAATTTTAAAGCAAAAAAGAACATAAACAATATACACTGACTCTTGACACTCCATTGCTTTTTTAAACTAGAATAATAAAAATTTGCAAATGAACAAAAGAGTGGGAGGAAGATATCTGATTTACAATGTTTTTGAGATAAAGAACACTATAAAAAAAGATCAATGTGAATAATAAAGCATTGTTAACTGAGTCATGACATTTCTATTCTCAGTGAAGATTTGAACAGTAGAGCTCTGCAAATGAGCACCTTGTGCCATTTTCAAAGTGGGAGGAAGACATATAATTATAATTTTTAAAGTGAAGAGAATTTAAAAAAAATCTCTGTGAAAAAGTTTATTGAAAAACATATCGACATATCAATATGACATAAATTACTTTAATTTTATTAAACTGGGAGGGGGGAAAACCTCTTTTTGAAGACTGGCTGCAGAAAGCATTCCTTGAAAAGAATTTTCTTTATTAAAAACTCTTTTGCTAAGATGAAACAGCACTGAATGTCAGCACTACCGTATATTTATTCTGTAACTCTTCCAACAGCCGAGATCTATAAAAGAAACATATTTTCAAAACAGTTTTAACCTCCATTGTCTTGATCATTCGTATTAACATTTTTCATGTCACCTATTGAAATCCCTTAAAGGAACCTTTTATTCAGTCAAAATTAATGAAGCCATTTTCTTAAACAGCCTCCAAAAAGTAAAAAGGACGTAATGTTGTGCATTTTATTTGACATACATTTTCTGCCATTTCACTTATTTGTGTGATGAGAGCAATACTTCATATTTATGCTATCAAATCTGCAGAGAAAAGTGATTTTGAGAGAGAAGGAAACCAACTCTGCTCTTGCTGTGTGTGCAATTTAAATCCACGGCAGAAATACAGCATTGATCAGATTACTCCAATTGAGTCATTTAGTGCTTTGGCATTCCTGAAGTTAGAGCCCAGCTGTGAAATCATAGTTGGGGCCAAACATTGCTGTTAGGTGAGTGCACATGGCTCCCATTTTCTTCAAAGGGAATGACACACATGGCCAATATTTAGCTTTCACCTCTTCCATTCTTCAGCTAGCAAAGCCAGAACCAACGGAGTATATGCAGGCAATTTAACAGAATTAAGAATACAATCAAGATTTTCCAGGACTTACTAGTGATTTGGGATATATAATTCAATACACCTCAAAACACAGATGCTCAGCATATTCTGAAAATCAGGCCATCTCAAATGTCTTGCTTTAAGCAGGTAAAATCATAAATTACTCTGAGTATTTTGGCCATTGGGTCCTAACAAACTGGGTGTAGTACACCTCTTCAAAATCATAAGCTCCGGTTTCTGGCTTGGCTGGGATGCCTGGGAGAATTACAACATCCCAACGCATTTTTGGTCTTGTGTTTGAGCACAATTCTCCCCTGCCATTACCATCACAGGATTTGAACACAGGGCAGGTGCCCCTCTGCTGCAGGTGACCCCGAGGGAAAATCCAAGTCCTGGCTCTGCAGATCCCCTGGGATGGACTGGGATGCTGGGATGGCCCACTAGACTTTGCAGCCTAAGTGCCACAGAGAGAATAAAAGCATTCATCCCAAAAAACTAGCTGCCCCGTGCTGCATGCAGATCTTCATTTCAACTCAAGGTCAAGTGGAAAACTTTTCTACCATCCTTGCTGACTCTCCTCTTCACTTTCTCCTGACTCCATCTGTTCCTCACCCATCTCCTTCGTTCCGCACTCGCCTCCCTCTTCTTCCTGTGTCCATCTGTTCCCTCCTTCCTCGACACAAGTTGGGGAAGGGAAGTAAATTCAGTCATTCACTGAACAGATTTCAAGATGAACCCCCTCCCTCTCCAGTTCTAACTTCATTCATCATGGTAAAAATTATAATGAATAGAAATGTTGAAGGTGAAAATTTATTAGGGATTGTGTTGCTTTCTTATATGAAAAGCAGTTAAAGCGGCATATAAACATTGGCTTCATTCATTTTTTCTTAATATATGGTATAATTAGTGAGAAATATTAGTGGAAGTGCTTGCTATGCAGTCCATCAACACATGCCTGTCAGAGCTTAGGATCTGGGCCAAAAGTTTTTGCCAGTCCTGTGATAGATTTATAATAAGCCTATAGAAGGCTTTACAGTTAGCTGGGTCACTAATTCATGAAGTTAAAACGTATGCAATGAGGTCAAAAATTCACTATTGATAAAATACCCCCTCCCGGGATTGCACCATTAGCTTTGTTACTGCAACAGCAAAATAAAGTAAACCCAAAGCTCCTGTGAATTACCAGTCCATCATCGTAAATCAGTAGTGAAGCACTTGCATGAGTTCATGATGTCATCTGAAGCCTGAGATATATTTATAGCCTTGTGTACTATTTCCTGTTTCCTTACGACAAAAATAAACAGTCTCTAAATCCCCTGCATCCTTATGCCTGAGCTCAGCAAAATTCAATGGGCACAAAAGTCTGAAAGCTGCCGTGATAAATCGGTCTGGAGCAGCTCCCCTCTGATGGGCTGCGGCGCCTGCGCTCCCTCCGGCCTCTCCCATGTGGGCCACAGCAGCTCCATGGAGTTTGCTCCATCTGCTGCACTCGCTGCTGGGATAGTCCCCCACCCCCTCCTGCTTTGCCTCCCCAACACTTGGAGAGAGAAGGAAAGAAGATTTAAGCCTCCGAGCCTGAGGCTTGGAGGGAACAGCCTGGCAAGCACAGCCGAGGTGGAGGACATCAGCATTGCTCCTCGGGAACCTGGGGCATCTTGTCCACCAAGACTGCCAAGCCATGGAGGCTCAATCTTGGGTTTAAATTTCCTCTCGTCTCCTTTGCCGATGGTTTGGGAACCTCATCTAAGGTTTCTGGGGTGTTTGGGCATGGATGATGCCCCACATTTCATCGCAGAGCTCCCAGCTCTCACATTTTCTGTACCTACCTCAATTGCTGTGTTTGTCAGTGATCCTGTTCACCTCTTCTCGAGTGAAACTTTCTCTCTTAGCAATTTGTTTTATTTTTGGCTGCCCTTGCTGCAATGAGACAGAGGGTAACACAAACAACACACCATCCCATGTAACCTCCCTCTGCAAGGAGGTGTACTTGTTTCTGTTTGACCTCAGAGCAACAGCTCCTCAAGTCAATGACTGTCACTAAGTGGCTCAGGGTGATAGCTGTGTCAAACCACATTTATTTGACATTTATCCCTCTCCAATTTTGGTTTTTTTCTCCTCCAAGACCGTCGCACCAGTTCCCTGCCTCTACTGGCCCTCCCTGGGGTGACGCCGAGCAGTGAGGACCATCCAGGTAAGTGCCTGGCCCCGTGCATGTGTCACACTGTGCAGAGATACTCCCACCCTGGCAGACAATTACCTCCTTTAAACTAGCAAGAAAAAAGTGTTTTGTTTTTCTTTTTATCTTTTCTTTCTTGAAGCAATGCCACCAAACCCCAAGGTTTGGGTTTCACTGTACAACGAGCCTTTTCAAACCAAGTGAGCTCTGATCAAGCCTTTATCCGCACAAGTTTTCATCCGTCAGGTCTGATGTGGCTCTGCCTGTGTCATCTCAGGACTGAACGGACATGGCACACAGCTCTTCCAGTGACGAATGTGTGATGCATTGAACAGACAGGTAGCGACAGCAGCGCACTGGATAACGAATGGCAGGGAGAGCAGCCAGGCGTTCCTTCTATGCTTTCGCTGCACTGATACACCCAGATGCCTCCAGGGGAAATTAAAAAGTTACAGGTCCTAAACTGCTACAGTTTTCCACACAGTTTAGCATTAACCCTTGGGACTCCTTGCCACAGGGGTGTGAGACAAAGGGCCACTGCCAGGATGGATTGGAACAAATGTCACCACTGAGTAGAGCCACAGGCTCCCTCGTCCTTTGTTTGTAAGATGTGGATGAATCCTTGCAGGGTCAGAGATAAATTCTCCTTCTGTTTCAGTGGCATCTCTCCCTAACCAGTTGCTCCAAGAGCTGCTTTGGATTGTCTGCTTTGCTGCAAGTCCCTATCCAGCAGAACAGAGCACCTCTTAAACCCTCTGCCCCTTATCAAAAATAGACTTAGAGCCCTTGTATGCCTCTATATAAAATCTAATTTCAGAAGTGTGTAGGGAAGCTCCAAACTCCTGTTCTCTAGGACTGCGAGACTCTGGTTTGTGCCTAAAGCCAATGAAGAGAAATAGAGGTCAGGGGACATACTGCAAATTCCAGTCTTGGTATCACTGCTCCTCCCTATTAACCAGTGGGATCTGGGGCTGGCATCAGTGGAAAGTAAGAGATTTACTTCGTGGTTTCATGAATTTAGACACTGTAGTCAGCCATCTGAATCGCCCAACTCCAAAAAGAAAAAGAAGAAAGAAATTCCATGTGAGTATTGAGCCTATCTTTAATACAAACCTGGGTGAACGATCCCAGTCTTCTACTGCAAGGCAAGTCCCAGCTTCCCTGTGTGAGGAAGAAAGTTGCTACTTCATACTACTTAAAAATGGCACATTGTGGGGGTGTACCTTTAGCAGCCTCTGCCTAACAGTCTAACACTGAATAATCTGAGATTTCTTCATCATGATACACTTATTTTTCCCTTTAAGTTCACTTCAGTGGTTGATTTCTACACGTTAAAAACACAGACATATGTGGACATCTGAAGCTGAACACAGGCTCTTTAAAGAGTTGCAAAGTTTGACCCTCTTCCCATCTCTGATTGTAATTTGAATTTTTTTATATTCTCATTTAACAGTAATCATAAGTAGTATCAGTAGTATGTAATATATTTTTAAAGCCTATTTGGCTCCATCTATTTGTTCCAAACTCTCAACCTACTACTGCTCCATCCAGCAACTAACTATAATAGAAAAAAAAAAAGTGCTAACCACCTTTTTTTTTTCTGCTGGTCTAGCACAATCTTTATTTCTTCAGACACTTTGTGCAAACATTAAATTGATAAAAGACATAATGTAGATGGACCCACAGCTGAACTGAAGGTAATTGCATAAAAATGAAATGGAGACCTATAATTGTACCCTGCTTTAGCCTCTCCCACAGTGTTTTCTGGAAGCAAGGATCTCGCTTGTCATAGCAAGTTGCTTGTTACAGTGATTGCATGAAGACTTGATCTAGCTGTACAAGACAAGTATAACATTACTGAAAGGGAGCTTTTCAAACTAAGAGTCTGACACTAAAATGTACTGTATTTTCCAAGATGTAGTATGCTTTAACAAACAGAAGAGTCCTTGAGTGACAGCTTTTGTTACCCTTTTGTTTGATGGTGCTGTATTGAAAAATTCAGGTTATGTCTATGCCTTTCTATTTCTGGTTTTGATTTCTCTTCAACAGCACTTCAAGAATAAAAATTGACTCAAAGTATGAATAGTAGAAGTCAGTGGATACAGTAAATGTTAGTCTGGCATTTACTGATTACTTCTGTCTGACTTTTTTTTCAGTCTGGCTTCTTGAATGCTTAAATGCATTCCGTGGGCCATTGTATTGTTGCAGAATTGGGGAACTCAACAGATATACTGTGAAATAAAACATATCAAGTTTAGATTTTTTGCGCAAATGTTGAAAGTGGAAAATGATAGTTATTCTTGCCTAAGCCTTTTGATCTGATCCATCTGTATCCAAAACTCAGCCTGTGTGTAGCTCTCAGTGTGGACAAACAGGATCCATTTGTAGCATTGGCACCTGAATAACAGGTGGGGCTTGTGTCTTTTGGACTCACAAATCAATTATTATCCTATAAATCCAACGCATAAGCAGGGCAGTGCTTCCTCCTAAGCTCTGCTGCTTCAATTAGCACAACTTTTCCTGGGGATGGTTTGTTATTGAATGAAAGTGCAAGAAAACTTGTGGAATGTCATTGATTTATAAACACCGGAAAACAGTCATTACTGTACATGTAAGGACATCCAAAACACAAGAGTTTTCACATTTTGTACTGAAGAAGCTGGCCAAGAAGTCAGAGGAAAAAAAAAAGCTGTATTTTCTTATTCTGGGGGAAAACCACCAACAAATCATCACAGATGGGCAAACCCAGACATGTATAGGCCAGGATGCTGATTTCCTATGACCAGGGGTACAACCCCAGGGGAGAACTGCTGTGCTTTGCACTGCTGGGTCACACCCAGCTGAGACACTGCCTCTCCTGCCCTTCCTGTCTTGCCTGTGGCTTTCCTTCATCATAATGCTCACAAAACCTGACAGTTATAGGTTTCTGAGACTCCTCTCTGTGCCACTGCTCTCTTACTGCCTCCATCCCATCGTTCGCTCCCTGCCCGAGGCCAACCTGTAAACTCTCCAGGACAATTCCACGTTTCCATCACAATTGACTTTGTTGTCATTACAACTTCAAAATCAAGACAAACCTCTGCCAACACACAATTTTAAAGCAGTGATTTAAAGTTAAAATGAAAATTATAACCTAGTTTTATATGCTTATCTTATCCCAAGGTCTTACTCTAATAACCTCTACCCAGCTTTTCTGTTTCTACATGTTTTGCCAGGTAAAATTGATCTAAAATGGCATGAAACCTGACTATGAACAGAAATTTAAATGAATTGCCCATTCATTCTGCAAGTAAATGGAATTATAGAAATCATAGAAAAATTAGCTTGAAAGGGACTTCTCAAATCACCTTGTTTGGCCTCTGTCACAAACCTGCAGTAAGAGCAGGTTGCTGAGGTCTGAGCCCAGCTGAGCTCTTCACACAACAACAGCCTTGCTGGGATCTGCTCTGGTGCTTTACACCTCCCATGATGAGGAATTCATTCCCAAGGTAATTCCAATTGCCCTTGCTGCAGCTTCTAACAGCGGCCTCTCGTCCTTGTGCCTCTGTGCACTGCTGGGAGGAGCTGGGGTCTGGCTTCTCCATTAAGCTGTCTCTGAAGGGGAACACAGCATCCAGCACCTCTCTTTGCCTTCTCCTCCAGACCAACCAAGCCCAGCTCCCTCAGCCTCTCTTCATGTAGAAGGTCTTCCAGACCCCTCACCACTTTGGTGGCCTTCACTGGACTTGCTCCTGTAGCGGTTACAGGGATCTTCCCCAACAGCTCCAGATACCACTCAGCCCTCAAATCCTTGCTTCCCCCCTCTCCAAGTCCTATGGTCCCAGTGTTTTTTCACTTACCCTGCAATCCATCCATTCCATCCACATTTCCTCCTCTTGGCTGCAAGGATACTGGGGGAACAACTTCAGTCTCATCAAGGTTTCACTCTCTGCCTTTCCTTGGCTTTTCCTTAATATATATCAGAAGTCAAAGGTACCTAAAAGACAGGAGATATGCAGGGTGTCTCTTTAGGCTCCTTTCAGCCAAGTGCAGACAAACCACTTTAGAGCACTTACTGTTCCTCTCAGAAAGTAGCATTTGCAAAACTGAGGTGTTTGTAAAGATTGATTTTCTGTATATAGCTCAAGAGCAAGCATATCACAAGATTTAAGTAAGATAAAAAGTGAGGCTGTGTTTGATGTGAGGTGCAGGAGTTAATCAGCTGTAGATAAGAACTGATGAGGTTTTATCATCCCCGCCATGGAGAGAATGACTGCGTTTCTTGGCCTCTTGATCACTTCAGAGAGTGAGTGAAACTATATATCAACCCGTGTTTATCTGTGCCTGAGAAGTTCTTCAAGAATAAATTGAACTCAGAACTCTTCTTAACCTTTCCCCTAGTTGAGGCTTAAAATTAAGCTCTCCCTCTGGTTTTTGAGCTGCCTCTCTGGCACGCTGACAGCATGTGAAGTATCCCATCTCCTAGTTGACTTCCAGGCCAACAATGCAAGTGGGGATGAAGTTATGAAATAAGGAATCTGGATGTTAAACAGAGACCATCTGGCTTTCTTTGCTACAAGATTATGAGCCACGGTGAGCTGGCACATCTGCATCCAGGTACCACCTACGTGCACATTGTTGGCTTGTAAATTTAGGGAAACAAAGCTGCAGCTGAAAAATAACAAGGAAATTGTTTTGCCTTTTTTTATGTCACAAATTGAAGTTAGGATATCACACTCGAAATAGATGTCAACTGAGGCAATAGTTCTGTTTTCTTTCCAAACCTGATCCCACCCACTGGAAGTGAATTATTACTTAGCCTCTAAGTCCTCTGGGTTTAAGAGAAAACCTTAGAAGGCAAGGTCACAAATACCTTTACTATGAATAAACCTCTGTAAAGAGACTGAAATCATTAGGTAAGAAGGGTTAGGTCCTGAAAGTAAACAACTGTAGGTTTGAAAATTCTGCATATGTTATTCTTTCAGATGTCTGCCTTGGTATCACAGTCTTTTTTTTCCTAATCCCACCAGAAAACCAGCTTACAAATGAAAAACACACAGATGAAAAGCCTATGAAAGGTATTGTTATGGGTTCTGTCGCAGAATTCAGCATCACAGACACTTCATCAAAGAGTACCAAGAATGAGAAGAAATTGTCAGATGCGAGCAGATCATCCATTGCTTCCCTGGAGAAATGCAGAGAATTCACTTACATTGAAGATGATGCATCAGTACATCAGAGAGACAGTGATGGTATGTTTTATAAAACAGATCACATTTGAGCTGATTTCTAAATAATGCCCACTGCAAAAGAACTATGTATATCCAACTTGAAATTAAATGTTGAACAGGAGGTTCAAGAACATCGCCAAAAGCAATGTTAAGTTGCCCTGCAGACATTTGTGTGATAGATGAGAATTTCTAGAAGATGATCTTAAATTGTCAGTGATATTAAAGTCATGAAAGAGGAGCTTAGAGCCCATTGTGCCACCGAGCATTTGTACTTTAGTAATGAGTGTTTGCACAGAGGCACCAGTGTCAGTATCAGATAAATGCTATTCCTGGTTATTCCAGTAGATGTTGAAAAAAGGCTCTGTGAAGTATTTTAGAAGTTTCTTATGAGTGCCTTTTGCAATAATGGATTAGTGTGTTATATCCAATGGAGCTGGGATCTATTGTGCATATCATTTAACAATTCCTAAATTAAGCATTTATAAATACAGATCAACACAATAAAGTGCCATGTTCTCCAGGAATCGTTAACATCTCTTTTGCATCACTGATTTTTATTAAAGGGATGTCTCTGATACATCTATTGGCATACACTCAATTTCAAGGAAGAATCTGAACTATTTGTTTTATTTAGGGGACTTGTCCTCTTGTCCAGACACTCCCTAGTTGTGAGTTTGAGGACTATCTCAACCACTACTGGCACACAGGTATATACCACATGATGCAAATAACAGATTTCATACTCCTTAGAAAAGCTAAATGTGAAGGAAATTAACAACAAAAAAACCCCAATCTGTGCTCAATTAATAATGTTAAGGGTTGGATAGAAGCCAAGAAAACCCAAGGAAGCCAGATTTGTGGTTGTCACTGCATACTCAGCTCCCTCCATTCTGACAACTTAGTGCTTATTCCACATCCACGAGGCCAAATCCTGTTTGCTGGTGCTTGTAGAACCTCTGAAGGCAGAGCAATAGGTGAGGAAATTGGTGATTATTTTGTTCCTGGTGCTCAGACAAGAGCAAATCCAAAGCTCATGGGGCTCACCAAGGATGACCAGCGTGGCTTCAGTGAGCTTGGACCGGGGCTGCTCAGAGCATCATCTGTGTGAGCAGATGCCACCAAACAAGAGCAGGAAAACTTAGAGATGAGGCATGCTAGAAAAAATTATTATAAATTCTTCTTTTGTGCTAATTAATCTATTAATGTAGAGAACGAGAGCTGAGGTCATTGTTCTCACTGAGATAAACACAGTAATGCCGTTTGGCAAACAGCAGGGAAAACAGAGGGGAAAACAAGAGATTGCATCTTCTTTTATGCAGTTTGTGGCTAATTTATTTTCAAATATATAAATGAGTGCATAGGAATGGATGTCTAATTGCTAATATCTATTATTTATATACATTACCCCACTTAAAACAGGACCAAAAAGCCTCACACATGCAGATTTTTTGAAATGTGTTACATCCATTATCACAGTTCATGGTGTGTGCTCTGATGGGAATTTAAAAGCATCTTTACTGCACATCACAGAGTCTGTGCTGAAACATTACTTTATTATTAAAATCTTGTGCTTTTTGTGCGCTCTCTTTCCTGGATGAAGCCCTAAGAATCATATCTATTCACTCCAGATTACATAAGCACCATTATGGTTAACACATTCAGAGAAAAAAAACTGTTATTAAAAAATGGATCTTTGGAGAGGGAGAAAAAATTTGCCAAATCCTTAATTAAGACATAATTTTGAATTCTGTCTCTCACATCTATGTATAGAAAGGAAATTTCATAAACATAAGAGCTCTAAAAAGAATAGTCTTAATTACACCAAGGACTACTGGATAAAATGATTACATTTTCTACAGTGTAAATTTCACACAATTAAATGCAGTGGTGTCACCTTATTAAATGTTTCAATTTTATAATTATTTCAGTTCATTTAGTTAGAAAAAAATATAAGCATGAATTTACTAAGTATCACCGAAATCTAGTCATTCTTATTCAACAGAACTGACTTAGAAGTTAGTTGTGCTTGTCTGAAGCTAAATAGATCTTGACATATTTAAATAAGTATTAAAATTGATAACATTGGTGATGATATGCCACTTAGAAAGAAGTTCAATCATATGCTATTTATTCTTGCTACCTGCTTTAACTGCTTTTTTTTTTTTTAAAAAAGGAGCTGGAATGATTTTTTAAAATTTTGTTTTTCATCAAGAAAGCTTTCTAAAAAAAAAAAAAAAGCAAAAAAAAAGCATAATTCTGGAAACTTCCTGGCAGTGAACTTAATGTTACGTGAGATAGAAAATGCCACAACAGAACCAATGCAGTTGAATGAGTTCACAGTTAGTCATCCTAGGGCAAGAAATGTGGTTATAACCATATGCTTTCCTGAAAGAACCAATGAAAAGACATTCATATTGTTGAAGGCATTTTTCCTTTCCAAAAACAAGAAGGGCGAAAAAAAAAGGAAAGGTCTGGGTCTGTGCTCCAACTGGATTCACACATTTGGAATCTCACACTTGCTGCACCCGAGCAGCCTCCCCAGATGCTGGAGGCTGAGGGGTGGGGAGTTAATTAGTTGATTTTTGGAGGGAACAAACATAGAACAGAGTTTTAGTCACAGTGACCAAGTTTTCAGGAAAATTCACTGGCTCCAGACATACATCCTACATGATCTATTTTCCAAACTTTTGACTCCTTTGAAAAATTGACATTTGTGAATGAAAAGGTGTGCCGCTGCAGAATGGGGGAATCAGAGGGGTAAAAGGAAGAAAACTCATGGACAGAAAAGGAATATTATTATAATAATAGTAATAGTAATAATAATAGTAATAATAATAATAATGATAATAATAAAAATAATAATAATAAATAATTAGAATATACAAAACAAGGGATGCACATTGTAATTGCTTACCACTCACCAGCTGATGCCCAATCAGTTATCTGATCAGAAACCCCTTCTCATTTTGTCCCTAATTTGTACTGATGCCATGTGATCTGGAATATCCTTCCAGCCAGTTGGGGTCAGCTGTCCTGGCTGTGTCCCCTCCCAGCTTCTTGTGCCTCTCCAGCCTCCTTGCTTTCCGGGCATGAGAAGCTAAAATTTGGTTTAAAGGGCTTGTTCTTCCAGATTTCACTGCTGCAGAATATTTCCATTCAAATTATTTCCATGCAGCAATTGTTTTTCCAGAACAAACAACATAGAAAATAAACTTTTCATTTGTTTCTATGGAAGTAGTTATTATCAATGTGTTTTTAGCCCACCCCTCTCATTTCTGTGTAGCCACACTGGCCTAAACCTGGGTAATCCCAGCTCACTCGTGTTCTTACGTCTCCCTGCTTTTCCTTTCTCTTAGATGAATGCGCAACACTTATCCTGGCCTGCTTGTTCTGCCAATTTTGGGACTTTCTTATAATGCTGCCTGATACCTGTGAACATTGGCTGACAGATACCTGTTGTCCATCCAATAGATATTACCAGACCTCCGATGAAGACCACGGCAACAACGACTGCAACTGTGACTGTGACATTGATTGCAGCCTCTTTGAGTCCTGCCACGAGACCGGGGAGTGCCTGGAACTCGCCATGGAGATTTCGGAAGTCTGCTACCGCTAATAGGAAAATAATTGACAGAATTCCTCAAATCTACCTGACCGATTACAAAGGAGTTTGTTGGTTTTTTTTCTTTTTAAATATTAATCATTACTGGAGGTTTTGCCAATGAGGACTATGTGCATCTTGCTGCTCCCTCGCTGGAGGTCTCTGTATCTGTACCATTCTGGCGGCGTGATTTCACAAACTGCAGAAACCAATAAAGGACAAAAAAAGGGTCTTCTCTGCCATAGGTGACAACAGAATTCCTAAGTGCCAAGCATGCTCGATGCTTTACCTACTGTCAATCCAAGGCTTTTATAAACCTTTAATTGCTTTAAACATGGATTTCCCCATTCATAAACACAGAACAAATTAATACATTATTTTAGGACTGATATATATATTCATCTTCATAATGGACCCATATCTAAACATGTATTACACATTGTTGGTTATTATTAATAATTTATGATATAACATCATTTTATAATTAAAAATTTATTTATTCAATCTCTTAAAACACTCTTATATGCCCAGTATAGGTAGAAAAAAAAATTAAATTAATTAGAAACCATGCTAGTGGTAATTACAGCACATGTCACTAAAAATCAGTGAATTTTGTGGATGGAGGAAACATTTTCACAGGGTAGTGCAATTCGACAGTGTATTAACGTGCTGGTCCATGGTTATGAAATAACAGGTTATGCCTATTGTTCATTAGTTATAGGAAAGGACCCCTTAAGTGTAATTAGCCTAAATGGGAATTGACTGCACACTTCCAGGGGAGAACTACCCCATGGATAGCCAGTAACTCCTTTGCTTGATTTTCATTTGTAAGACTTTTGCAAGAAACAGAATATTGCCACCTATTCTAGTACAAACAGGCATCTCCACCTGTGCACAAAAGATTACAAAATGACAGTATCTGTCCTGGTTGTGCTTTCAGACTCCCTCTATCTCTTTTCTGATGGCAGGTCTGATTAATAAAAAGGAAATACATGTTGCACATTACACATATGACAACAAAAGCATGTAAATTCAGCTGCCTGCGTGTGCAGAACACAGGTATCAAGCGCAGAGGAAAATACCGAGTTGCTTGTTCACATTAGGTATTTATAGACTAACACCAAAGTCAGTGTTTGCTTTGTATAAGCACCAAAATTTCTCCCAAAACTCCCACTGATTGCAGTGCAGAAGCTCCTGTGGAATCCCAAACAATGGTCTTGGGCAAGATACTGGGATATTAAGTATTTCTAAAATCATTGGAGCCACTTGTTTATTAATCAAAGTAGTCCTGATGCACAAATATTTAGTGAGGGAAAAAAATCATGCTAATTTCCTTTCCTTACCTTCCTTCTGGAAAGCTCATGTTTTCCAAAAATCAAAAAGTAAGAATCAGAATCACTAACAACCTTCATAGAGGTGTTTCACAAAGCCTAATGACCAGAAAAAAACAAACCTCAGCAATGCAGCGATCAGCCCAGAACACCTCATTTCTGTGCTCCTTCCAGGACATTGGAGGGAAGCAGAAGAGATTTGCTTATCTTACATGGTCACATTGTGAGCTGTAGCCACTTAAAGGAACAAAACCATTAGTCCACCATCACCACACCAGTACCAGCCTTCTGGCTGGGTCTGGACCCAAACCCCAAAGCAGAACCCACTGCCATCCAAGAGGAACTGGTGTGGGACACCCACCCTGGGCTGGCCTATGCTGAGTTTAATGCTTCAATTTGCATTCTCCCACAGATTTTTGATCTTAAATCTTCCAAAGATGAGCTAAACTTCCACTGCAGTGTGCCACCAGGCCACAGGGGCTTGGATCATTCTATTCTTTCTACCACAGGTTGTCCTTGACAAAGTGGCGTGTGGGTATTTATGAATAAAAACACTGACCAGAGGCATTTAGGAGTCAGAAAAAGGGAAAGCTTGTTCCACATACCATTTCCTAGAGAAGTACCAATAAAGATGCATATTGGCCGTCCTTGCTCTTGATACCACTCTCTGAAAGGGGAGATCTCATGTGCAGTGGCTGGAAGGAGCCCAAGACAGGAAACCAGGGGTAACCACCCCAAAATGTTGTCAGTGAAGGACTCTGAGATGGGGAAATTCCCTTTTAAGCCAGGATGTCTTGTTCCAGTTCTGAGTCTGCAAGAAAAACCACATTAACCACAGTGGGATCACTCATGGCAAGTGAGGTCTCCATTCAGCTGTGAAACTGGACTGGGGACTATTGGCACAAATGTAAAATTTTTTCCAACTCTTTTCCTAGGAATCATTATTCAAAAGATTTTTTTTCATGTTGTAATCCACAGGTTGTCATACTGAGGTCGTGGCTACTGCAGGGTAAAGTCAAAGACAGAATTACAATGGTCACAGCCACAGCCATGATTAGACAGGATGTCCCAGCAACATGAATGGAATCATGATGGGATATACTGAGAGAGCTGCTGTTGTAGTGAATGCTGGTGTTTTAAATAGTTTTAAATAGCAATATCTCCTTGCCTAAAGTGTACAGTGGCACTTTACTCAGTTTCCTGCTTTAGGAAGATTTTTGGAGACCTTCTGTATGAGCAACAAAACCTTGAAAAACATGTTATTTCATAAAACACAGTAGAATCAGCAGCTTATGATAATTTTGTTTTCTCTCATAAAGATGTTAATTGCAACATTGTATTTTTATGACACATAGGAACACTTTAATATATTGATACCAGAGAAAGGCAGTCAGACTTTTCCACTAACTATTCCAGAAACTGGGTTTTCTCTTTGAAAAGCTGTCCTATTCCCACACTAAACTGACTTCCTAGGGCAGAAAAATACCCATTTATCAGATCTGAACATGGGTAGACATTCCAGTGAAACCAAAACATTTGGAACAATTCGAGGCTGTCTCTGTATTTTTTATTTACTGGGAAGGAAGGTCTGGGTGCTCGAGTAGGAGGCGTTTGGGTGGATGGCTGTTGGGAACATGTTGGACTCAGCTGTGCTCCTGGGGAGATGTCAGCGTGTGAAACCAGCTCCTCAGAACAACAAATAGAAGTTCCCATTTTGCAAACGGGAACATCGCTCCGACACAACGCCTCTCCCCGGCACCAGAAATGTGCTGACAGATTGCTTGGGGGAAGAGAGAGACAGAGAGAATAACGGAGAGCTGCACTGCTACCTTCCGCAGGAAAGGACCATGGGATGCTCTCTAAGGATCTCCTCTTGGAAATGACCCAGCAGTCTCATCCTTGAGATGAAAATGGCTTTTCACCTCCTTCCACTCTGTTCTCAGCACACAATACAGATTAGGATGTAAACTTTAAGGGAGTTGATGGTTGCTAAATATTGGAATAGCCTCAGGGGGCTTCCAAAAATTTAAAGATCAGTTATCTCAAAGGTAACTAAATTCTCTCCCTGACCATGAGCCCTTCCATGATGTCATTCTGGTGCCTTACTCTCCTTGCACAATATGAGTCCCTTAGATGTGAGGCTGGCAAAAATTATCCCATGTACACCCCCAAATACAGGGATGGAACATTACCTCATTCGACTTTCCTCTGCTTCCTAAAGCACTTTGATCGTTCATACTCTCTTGAGCAATCATCAACTAGAACAACCAACATCTTTCAAATCTCAAGACAATGCACAACTGCCTTAACTCCAGTGTTGCTTAGGGATTCAGGCTGAGTGCTACAGCTGAGCTCTAGAAGACTTTGGTTCTCAGGAAGAAAGCAAAATACAGGAACAATTAAGATGTTTGCAATTGTATTTCCCCTATTGTGCTTGTATCAAAAAAAGTTCAATAGTGTTGGACTAAGAATGTATGTATCTATTAAATTTTTCTTTTAATTATATGAAATGGGTGGTTCAACTGCTTCCATCTTCATCTGTTTGGGTTCTCTTAAATGCAAGGTAAGTTTCCTATTATGCAAGAAAATGAGTTTACCAAGCAGGCTGGGATTTCCAGGCACTGCTCCACTGTAATTCACTGTAACTGAGCATTAATCATGATTAATAATCTATCATTCCTGTGGTTTAGGAAAAAAAAAGGAGGACTTTATTGAGAAACTGCCCTTTCTTTCAGCATACTTCATATAATTGCAAATGGAACAATTCTATGGAATTCATTATTCTGCTGGTAATGATCTAGATCTCCTTAGCATTGCACACGAGTGGGAACCGTTGCCATCTGATGGATGTTCCATGGCCTGTGCAAAATGAGTTGGTGGGTGCAAGCCAATTCATAATGGATGTGTGCCCATATCACAAAAAACACCATTATAATTGGTACCCTTAGGAAAAATGCCAAGGTCTGAGAGTAAACAGAGCACTTTCTGTCCCAAGAGCTTGCACTTCCGTGGTCAGAGTTGAAGCACAACAGAATGAGCAATGCTGAACTGCATCTGCTGCCCCTGTAAAGGCCTTCGCTCTCCTGAGGTAGCATTTGGCATCTGTAAAATAAGAAAACACACTCTGAAGGGCCACACTTGTGCCTCTTTGCCGCACCATCACTAAAGCCATCATGGGAGCTATGCAAGTATAAAACAGGACAGAGACAATCATTGTTACACCCCATAATTTGTTCTCTTTCTAAGTGTATCCAGGAAAAAAAAAGTCACTAAATGAGAAGAGTCTGTTCAACAATCCTTGCTTGAAGTCTGATAAATCTTCCTATCAGAAAATGCTGAAAGTCACTGACTTACCATCTCCTAGTGCTGAGACACCATTTTCCTTGTATTGAAGAGGGACTGGGGACTTCCAACAGACACAGGGCACTGGAGTACCTTGTTTATAAAATAAAGAGAGGAGAATGAAGGTATCTCATGGACATTCTATTGGTGGCCTGCATGAGCAGAGCAGTTTAAGCAACAAAGCAATTTTGGAAAAGTCTTCTTCCTTATTAGAGAATCCTGCAAATCAATCAGTCAATGACATGCTCATATCACAATATATTGAAATGACCATGGTACAAAAAGAGGAGAAAAAAACCCCGCCTTATCCAAATGCATGAAAAAATCGCCATCAATGTCATTAAAATGCAGACTCAATTTATATTGCCAGGTTTGCCATGCTTCCTCCAAAGTAAAAAATAATGCCAGAGAGCAGTGAAGAAAATATTATTAGATCAACTGTATAAAAAGCATGAATGATTCCATTAGCAAGCACAGCTGAGAAAGGACAGGATTTAAATCAAATCTAAATATGATAAGATTATACAGCCAAAGTGACATGTCCATTTTAGAAAACATACAGAAGAAGCAAAACAAAGGCAGAATTTTGGTTTTATGCTGTAAAACATGTTCCATCTCACGCAGTATTTAAAAACTTGATGGAAGCACCCTGTCAGCTCCTCAATTTTATACTGTATTTGTTCTAGGTGAGTCACAAATGTGCAGATATTTTAGAAGAACACTCTTTGTTCATCTCTGTTGCAGCATATTTGCATCACTCTTCCCTTCACAGAGTCACTGTGCTGCGTCACTTGATACAGTCATCACCCAAACTCTTCAATGGAACAGCAAAGCAGAACCACAATTCCACTTCCTAAAAACTTTTGGGGTAATGTAACCTGGTGTTGCTCCACATGGAGGGTGAAGCAAAATGTACCAAATGTTGCTGTTAAATGGAACAGTCAAGAGTTCAAAATAAAAGGATCAAGTTTTTGAATGTGCTCTCTTTTGGAACGGGAGAGTTCAGCCTTCACTTCATGAGGTTTTTCATCAAAAATACAGCTGGAAAAAATCTTTCTCCAAAAAGAATTTTTTTGGGTACTACTGTGTCCAACAAACTCTCCTGTATATGGAGATGGGGTTGGGGGGGGGTGGAAGAGAGTGGGATAAAGGATTAAGAAGCAGAAAGAAATGGGGTATCTTTGGGTAATCCTGGTGATTTCTGCTGCACCAGAGGCAAATGAGCCATGGGATAAAAGCAGGACAAGCCTTTGTCCCAGATCCCACAGATTTCTGTTTCTTTGTGTGCTGCCCACCCTGTCCTTGTTTACATCCAGGTGGTCTCTCTGATATAAGTTTTGTTTGTAAGGGGTTTTACCAAAAATTTGCAATAGGAGTGGAGAAGGACTCACATCAATATTCATCTTCTCAAAGATATAATCAAATATTAATCCATTTTAAACCCCTTGATTTTACTATGCATTTCAATTTTTCCTGTAATCTATAACCCGTACACACCATAAAGTCATCACTGAGAGGGGAAGCTGGAAAAATCCAGCTACCTTTCCAAATGGAAATCAGAATATATATTTTTAGCTACATTAAGCCAACTGCATGCAGCTCTGCACACTTATGTAATTCCCACATAAAAATAATCCATAATATTCCAGAGGAACAAATCCAATTCTTAGTCATATAAATTTTCATATAAGTCCATCAAAACCTATTCCAAAAATGTCTCAGTCTCTTTGAGTGCTAGAGTTGGAACAAAAGAGCGAGTCCTTTAAAATGCCTTTGGAGCTTCCAGGGATGTTAAATCTAATTGCCCTTAGCATAGCACCGATCCACAAAGGTTTAAGTCATGGAAAATGTATTTTACCTTTATACAAGGTATACTATGCAAAGTTTATCGTGGCACAGTAAAGTCGTGTCTAACTTGCTTCGTGCGAATTTCAGACAGAAAGAAATTAACCTTTGATGCTTCAGTTTGACTAACCAGGACAGAAAAATGTGTCTTCTCACTGCAGACACACAATATTGAATTAAATAATATGACACAGCGTGGTATGAGATGATAAAACGTCCATTTGTGCACTTGGGTCTATATGTGTGTGCAGAAATCCATATTTAGACTCGCAGATATTTATAGCAATGTCTCCATGTTCCAAGAAACAAGAAAGGATGGAGAGTAGGCAAAGATTAATTGTGATAGAAACCTTCTTAAGACAAAGCCAGAACCAACATTATTTGTTAATACCCTTAGAAGCTGTAAAATTATCCCAGCTAAGTCTGAGGATAAATTTTCCAGTGAAAGGGTTGTTCCTGACAGAGGGATCACTTGCTAAAGCAAACCTTGCAGCACCATGGGCGCTGGGAACTGCTCATTTCCCTGGAGGGTTCCACAGGGCCTTGGCAGCCCACAGAAAGATGAGTGACCCAAAAGTCCTGGAGATTCAGGTCAACCCTCTGTTCCATTTCATTAAAATATTAAATAAAAACTAGTAGAAAAACCTTCCTTTTTTAATTACAGAATAAGTTTTCTTTGACAATCCTTCTACACAAGGTCTTTAATTTTCTAAAATCTATTTTTCTTAATCTAAAAATATTTTTCCCCAGACTCCAGAATCTCTGGTGGAATAAATCCCTCTGGTTTTGCCCATAAGGCTCTGTCACAACCCCTGTTTATAGGCATGGGAGAGACTCTGTCTGAGCCAGAGAGCTCCTGATTTTACAGGCAAAAGAGGGAACACTACAAGACTGCACAGTCTGCCACAGGAAAGCAGAACAAAGGGACCAAGGATGGATTTTTTCCCTCAGAGAACTTTATTTCTCAGCTAGAAATCTGATCTGCAGCGAGGGGAGCCAAGGGACAAGCCATGTTTATAGCACAGCCAAGGATGCCGTTCCCTCAGTTCAGTCCCCCAGCGCACTCAACACTCCTAAGCTACATCTGCTCTATAAAGGCCCAAGAAAACTTAAGCAGCCTTAAAAAAAAAAAAAAATTTGCAATGGCACGTCTTCTTAACCAGCACCATGGAAAAGTCATGCTGCTCTGCATATAGCCTTCAGGATTGTGTCTGTAACACTTGAAATCCTGCCCAAGTCTGGCTCCGCTCGCGCTAACAGGTACTCTGTGTGCTTCTGCATCTTTTCCTACAAGCAAATGTTGCAACTTTCCCATTGCGACAGCTGTAAGAGGCATTCACTTTACTCTGTTTTTCCTTAACACTCCCGATTCCTTTTATATCTAGTTGGGAATACACTCAAGAGCTAATGGCACTTGTTCAGCCATCCAGGGAAGGCGCAGCGTCGCCTTCCTAGCTATTTGTATTTCTTCATTTTGGCAATCTGAACTTTGCCAAGATCCAAATGCCTGATATTTAACTTAGATTCCTCCCTCTTAAGGTCAGAAGGCACCAGTAATATTCTCTGGCAACACAAAATCGCCATCTACTTGGAGAAAGGAGGTTTTAAATCATTCCTCCCTCTTACTCCTGTAAGAGGATTCCAGGTGCCAGGTAATTAAGTCAGCACTGACAGATGAGACAGGTGATGGACCTGCATCCCTGTGCTGTCACTGGTGGTTTGGTAACCTCATGGGATGTGGCTCCTGCTGCACGATAGGGGATCTACAGCTGCTGGTGTTCGCTAATCCCTCAGCACGGCCTCCTTCTGCCACCACCTGATGGAAAAGTCCCAAGGGGCTGAGCAGAAATGCAGCTTTGAAGGTCCCAAAGACACCGTTTCATGGAAAAGGACCTGCTCTGGGGTTTCAGACCATGAGCACTTTCAGCTGTCAGCCCTGTGGGGTGGTTCAAGGTGTAGGGAACAGCATCAGCGCAGCCCTGCACAATGGAAAATAGCCCAAACCACCCTGCAAGCCACCTCCAAACCTTTGAATCCCTGTGGAGAACGCGGCTTGAGCGGGATAAGAGGAAATGGCATTAAAAGCCCTATGAAAGACATTGGTAAGGCAAAGCCAGCAGAGCTCCAGGGGAGCTAAAGGAGTGTGGCAACAGCCAAAAAATTCAAAAACTCCTTCAGCAACCAGAAGAAAGACAAACCACCACCCAGGCGGGTTTGACATCAGGGTTTTGAACAGGAGCCTTCAAAGTTTTATTATGAGGCTCCTTTTCCGTGAGGCAGGGCACAGCAAATACTCCATTTAAGGCTTCCGTGGAGTAGAACCAGAAATATCCAGCCTTGCAAATATCCTCCCCAGCCAAGCGCGGAGCCGAGACATGCAAAATGAGCGCCCGTCAGCTCCGTGCCAGCGCAACAGAAGGCAGAAGTGCTTCAAGGAACTTGTGACAGGTTCTCTGGATGCACCAATTCGAGATGGGCCAATCCCTGCTTGAAATGTGCAAACTCTCACACTCCTTGGCATGACCGCACAGCCAAAATGCACATTTTTTTAAAGGATTCAAAGAAAACACGACCAAAGGGACAGGAACGCAGAAGAATTTGGCAATGGGGAGCAGATGCTTCCTAGGGAGGAGACAGGACTTAGTTTGAAAAAGGTTTGAGGGAAACTTTATATATAGAAGTTGAATGAAGTTGCTGAAATCTGTTTTATGGCAGAATATCTAACTTGCAGAGAAGACTGTACCCTAAACAGTCACACCTAGGAGAGCAACTCTGTGGAGACTCGCTCGGGGGAGTGAGGCAACTTAAATGGTATAAATATCAGAGCTCTGGTTTACCTACAGCAGCTGCTGCTGCAACCACTGCCACCATCCATCACAGCCCAGGTTAGCCAGGTTTTGTCATCGCTGCTCATTCACAACCCCTCTGGAGCCCCAGGGGTGATGTGTCAGGAGTGGCTGCAGCCAGAGGGTGAGCTGGTGTGTGGGGCTGGAACGGGAAAGAGAGATAGAGGGGATCAAAATGTGTTTAAGGCACAAACAAAAAGTGCAGAGACTCAAGATGAACTCCAAAGCTGCTGGCAAAGAAAAGAAATGTGACCAGCAGTCACGGGGAGGGAGGGGGTACAGTCCAGACTTGCTCCTGGCTAGGGGGATACAGCTTTTGGTTGAAATTTGCCTGAGAACTGTGACGGTGCCAAGCACAAAATGTAAAGAAAAGGAAGGACAGGCTGACTTGGGAAGGATGGAGTTTCCTACCTGAGATTGATAGGAGGTTTGAGGGAAAATGTCCCAGGATAGAGCAGGAAGTCCAACAAGAGAAGGAAGAGAAAGAGCATCACTACTCTCCTTTACTGCACTAAAATAGGGTTTGCATCCACAGGCAAGTATGAAATCCTTGTGACCAAATGGACTTCAGTTACATCTTGAGCTGAGCCTTTGCATCCTTCTGTTAAAAAATAAGACATCTGAGGTTCTCTGGGATTCAGCTCTTCTCATACTGGCGTTAATTTTATTTTTCAGGCTGAACAAGATCACTCCTCGTTCACATTTTAGGGCCTCCTCATAAAATTAGCCTGGGAAAGCAAGACAATTGGACTGAAAATTTAAGGACTTGCTTTGGCTTTGGGACACTCTAAAAAAACTTATGTTTCCTTGGAAATACTCCCCATCTGACCAAACTAAACCTGTTCTATTTCCACTAAGTGTCACAAGATCGTACCTCCTTCCAGCGGGACCAGAAAATTTCCTTCCTATAAAGCTGGTTTTAAAGACCAGCTGCACTCTTGAGGCTCCAGCACAGGCTGCAGCCTCCAGCACACCCCATGCCAGAAACCAGCCTCTCTACAGACTCACAAAGGCTGTAAAATATCTTGTGCAGCGTGGAGAAAAAAACCTAAAAAATGCCAAGGGCTTTGCCAAACACTTTCTGCTTCCTCACATCTATGCCAAATGCTTTGCAGTCTTTTGGGGGGGGTGACATCAGACCCTCATGGGTCAGCCCAGATCTGTCCTTTGCAGAGAAAAGCTGATTTTGGGTTAGCTGTGCCTTACCCTCAGCTCCCAGATTCCTCAGGCTGGAGTGAGGATTCCTGCTGGTCACTTCCAGGGAAGACAAGGACCCTGAAGGCTCGGGATGGATGGTCCCAACGACCCCACATCCTGGTCCTGCCTTCATCCTTTGCATCACCTCCCTCCCCTCGTGCAGGCATCAGGGCAGGATCTACCCCGATAAAGAGATCCAGAACCGTCACTTCTGACTTGGGCCTGGCTTTTGTCAAAACCCTTCATTACAACTCTGTTTCCCCACTGTTTTGAACCTTCTTACCTACAACATTGAAGCCTCAGATTTGTCAAAACACGCAAAGGTGCTGCCAGAGGCTGAGCAACTCATTTTAGTCCCTTTACAAAGCCATTCTAAGGGAAGGAACAACATGTCAGGGCAATGCCAACAACTGACTGTACCAACAAGGAGAGATTTGACGTACCTTTCTCTGCAGCAGTGACTGTTATAATAAAAGACAGCAGTGCATTAGTGAAAGATTTATGCTCGCATTTCAACAATGGAAAACATGAGCTTTGCTGTATTCTCATTCACACCGAGACAAGCAGCTAGGGCATGTCATGTAACACTATTTCCAGGAAAGATGTTACAATTGAAGAAATGCTGATTTGCTGGTACACTAACACAATTCCTGGAAGCAGGACAGGCTCTTGTGTTATTATCACTGCAGAGGGAGGATTTGAGCGTTGCAGCCTCTTCTCCTGAGCTGCTTAGGAGGGGCGGCTCTCCTGCTCCTGGAGGGTAGGGAGAAAAGGTGAGCCAGGAAGGCTGGGAGAGCTGCCGTGGCCCCCTCTGTGCAGCACCAGCCTCCCTGGCACCATCAGAGCCCTCCATGCCAGCAGGCACGAGTGCCAGCTAATTGAATTTGCTAATGATACATTCTCTCGAAACCCTTCGCGCTGATCCCACCATTTTGCGCTTGCAATTAAATTGCAAGCACAGAAAGGGGAAAAAAAAAAAAAAAAAAGAAAAAAGAAAAAAAGAGAAAGGGAAAAAAAAATGCCATGTGGTGTCATTTGACATTTAGATGTCAAAGTAACTGATTGACAGGGGAAAAAAATCAACAGCAAAAGGCCCATTCCTGCCAAAGCCAGCGGGGAGGTTGCCAGAGGCGTTGGGAAGAGCAGGATTGGGGCCCTTGCAGGCCAACAGGATGAAGCAAAGTATGGGGTGAGCAGACAAACCCTGTGCCAGGTTATCCTAGCCCTGAGAGAGGCAGGAGGAAGGAATCAGCCACCTCCTGGAGCATCCTGAAGCATCCCCTGCCTCCAGCACTGCGCTCTGGGACCCTCCAGGGGAGCAGACCCCGACACCTTCACGGGAGAGCTGCTCTCTGCAGAGCCTGGGAAGTTGGGGTTCTCTCACCTTGTCAGAGGTTTGGACCTCACATTGGGTTTTTTTCTGTCCCTGTTACGGATGAAGAAAGGAGGATTGTTAAAAATAAAATTAAAAAAAAAATCTGAGCTGACCACTGGGTAAAAAAAAAGCAGAGTTAAACAAATCACTGATTTTATTAATATTGAAACCTTTCCTTCAATTTTTTTACCTTACAATTTTTTTACTGGTTTTAGCCTAAACAGGAAAGTAATGACCGTTTTAAAGAAAACAAAAAATTTAACAGTCAAAATGTGGACGGGTTCCATATTTTTAAAAAAGCTTTTTTTCACCACAAACCTTTTCAAACTGAAGAAATTCATCAAAATAGACCCCATCCTCCAAAAGGCTCAGCAGTGTTAAATATGACGTTTTTCCAATGGGATTAAAGGTTTAGACACTGGGATTCTTGGTGAACTGTAGGAGGGAGACCTGCCTTAGGGTCAGTGAGGTGGGGAGGAAACTGCATCCCTACCCCAAGAGCCTTCACAGCATCTGGATGTGGTCCAGGAGTGCAGAGGAGCATTTGGGTTGGGAAAGGGAAAAGAGTGGGAAAAAAAAGGGAGTTGCAGGTGCACCTTTTCTCATTCACAGCTCTCACAAGGATTTTGGGTAAGTAAATAAGATTTTGGGTCAAACACTGCAGGCGGTCCCAGCTCTGCCCGCTCTGCTGCTGGAGGGGTGCAGGTTCCTAAAAGAGAAGAAAATACAAGATTAATAAGACACAAATAGAAGCTCTCTCCCCCTCAGGCTCACTTACACACTGTCCACAGCCAACACAGCACAGCAGTGAGCGTCCCTGCCTGTCCCCTCCCTGCCTGCAGCAGGGATTCCCACAGATCCCATGGGATGTGGGGTTGGGGAGCTCCAACGCCCCCACCCCGACCAGCACTGGGCAGGCAGAGGTTGCTGACATTTGTGTGTTTTAATGGAATGGACAAGGTATGTATGTGGAGTTTAAAATAAAGCTTTGGGGCTTTTTTCCTGCTTTGGATGCAGGTGGGGCTATAAAACCCTGTTAGCATGAGTCAGAGAGCCAGACTTGGCAAAGCTTGGCTTGCCACTTTAAAAACAGAGCAGTAATTAAATCAAGTAACAACAAGGAAAAAAAAAAAAATCTCTTTTTTTCCAATAACTAATCCAGCCTGAAATGAATTAAAAATATTTTACCTGGACGCTATTCATGTACAGAATAAAGCAAAAAAACATGCCTGAAAAAAAAAATAAAAACTGCTTGGCAAAAACCTAATGCAAATTGATCTAGCATGAAAGTGCAGACTCTTTTCTAAGCAGTTTAAATAGATTTAATCATGAAGCTGAAAGCCTCCTCCTTCTCTAAGGACAGGCCAGATAAGTAGCCCTCATTTGGGTGTTTTTTTAGGGGAGAGAGGATGGGGCTGTCAGAGTCATTCCAAATATCCCATTACTACCCACCACTAACAGGCAAAAATGTATCTTTTATCTTCCAATGTACAGTTTACACCCCACTGCTGCTGTGAGTGGGTTCATTTAGGGGATGCTATGGCAGACATGTCGAATTTGGGCTGGTTTTGTATCCCCTGTGTAGAGGTCAGCCTTCACTGAGTGATGCTGTTCTGCCCCAGAATCACCTGACACAGAGATGTTGAACTGGCCCTTGGAGCACATGGGACAGGCACGACCAACCTGGGAGATTTTAATAATCATTAAAGTGATTTCTTTCACCAAGTGTTCCAGGTTCACTCAAACTTCAGGAAAATTAGATCCATTTTGAACCCGCACCAACGCAGAAAAACATCCATTCTTCCAGTACTTCACAGTTCCTTGGCACTATCCTTACAGATTTTTTTCCAGGGTTGTTTTTTTTCCCCTAATAGTATGCTGTTTATAAAAAAAAAAAAGCCTTCAGAAATGTCAGTATCAGTGAGACACAGAAAATTAGTGTGAAAAACACTCAGTAAAAATACAGGGATGTGACAGGAAGTAATCTATTTTTAAAACCAGCTAATTCCTCCTGAGCACCCCACACTTGCAGAATTAGACAGCAACAGCCAGGCTTCACACAGGAGTCATGGGACAAAGCTGTACAGTTGTGCAGGACACCTGATCAGCTCGTCACGGGGTGCACTTGCCTATAAAATTACTTGGGGCAAAACCCTGTGCAAATGCAGCTCAGTGCAGACGGCAGCCGTGCCATTAACTCCAGTAGAAACCTGCTCGCCTGAATAAAGCAGGAAAGACTTGCCGGGGAATTTCTCTCAGCGCAGCGAGCAGTAATAGGTACAGAGCACACAGCCTGCAGTTATTCACTCTGGAAATGTACTTTTATTGGGAGCTATTTACAGAGATATCTGCAGCTGCACATTTGTGGGTGCTCGGGCCAGCCTGGATGGGGGAGTGCGATCCCGAGTGGCACCGAGTCACGCTGGCTCCTCTCCACGGGGTTTGCTGCTGCAATCTGTGCTCTGTGTGGGCTCATACCTGCACCCAAATCCTCCAGGAACCTCTGGGACAAATCTGGCTGCCAAGGAAAGTGATGTCGGGTCCGCTCGACTGCATCACCCATGAAGCCTAAGCATCAATCCCATTAACGGCCATTAAAATTCCCAGCAGGTTGGAAGGAAAACAGTGTGGTTGGCATGTGGGGGAGTTCAGGGCAGGGAGGAGACACCAATCCCATGTTTCCACAGGTCAAACCTGCTTTGGGTACAGGTCAACAAACATGGGGACCCATAACCACAGCTCAGTGGGCACCGTGCCGAGCCCTCTCACAACTTGTCCCCTCACTGTCCCAAGCATCTCACATGAACCTGGCTCTGCAATATTTCTGCAAGGAAAAGAAAACTCAAGGGCAATACCTGAAATTACATAGAAAAAGTAGTGACACCTGAGACTTTCCAAGTCCCATCCTCAAGTCTTTTCACTGAAGGCTTCTTTGGGGTTTTTTTTCCAAGCACTCATTTAAATTACATTTAACAAGATAGGCACGTCACATTTTGTTTATAGAAGTTTACTCTTCAAGTCAGTAGGGAAAATAAAAATCTATCGACTGTGGGTTTTAAACAATAAGAACACAGTTTTTTTTATTAGCACTTCATTTCAGTGCAGACAGAAACATCTCTGACTATCACTGTTGTTTACTGTTAAAGGCACAGCTCCTACCGCCTTTCCACACATAGAATATTCCCATGGCAATCAATGGAAGTTTAGCATAAAGAGCAAAATATACTCCATCATGTTGTCTCTCTATATAGTAAATGCTAATTTCTTGCCAACTACAAACTTGAAAATTTCTTGCAGTGCATTGCAACACAAACCTATTCTCAGTGTGTAATTTGGATTTTCAGGATGTGTACATTCCCAGAGGAGAGTCGTGTGTGTGTGTGTGAGCATGTTAGAAGAAATGAAACGTTAATGATTTCTCCATCTCCGTTTCTTTACTTTTTAGCTTTTCCTATGAGTTTTCTCCTGCCCTTCAGAGTGCTAATTGTGCCTGTAAAAGTCCAGGAAATTTGTGTCATAAATAGTTTCTGCTTATTATAGCCAATGAAACACATACTGAGACAAATATATGGGACTGAATCACAAGTTATTTCACTGAAGTCAGTGGGGTTACTCTGCATTTTGATTTCAATTTGGCAAAGCATGTGGTCTAAAGTTGGTCTTGGAGACGGGAATAAAATTAAGCACATGCATACATTCTTGTCTGGGGCTTTTTTTAAAAATTGATTCCATACATGGAGCTGAATTTAGCTAAATATATTGAATATAGCTTCCTTCTGATTTTCATCACTATAGATAATAGCTTGTATCAGGAAAACTGTGCCATAAATATCACACATTTGCCAGAGTGTGGGCAAATAAGAAATAGTGATGCTACTCTTGAATCTGTAGTAGTGCTGATTTTGATGGCCAGGTTATTGCCATCTGGCCATTAATTTTTCTGCTATGTTGGAAAATAATATGCTTTTCTGTGTTAACTAATTAACTTTTTATTCAGGAACAATGACCAAAAAATCCTTTGGATTCTCAGGAGTTCAGAAGTTTCTTTGCCCGTTTCTTTGCCTGTTCCCTGATTTTCAGGGCGTGTCACTCTCTGGTGGGTCTGTTCAGCTCTTAAAATTAAGTTGTTCTTTCTTTTTTTCGTGTGGTACAGAACTGTGTGCATGTGTGTTTTTAAACAAGGGCACCTGCATAAAAAATGTCTATCCTCATTAGATCCATTTTCTCAATTAAATTCAAGTTTCTATGTCCAAAAGGCATAAATCTGGGTATCGATTTAGCCATAAAATAATGAAACTCCCAGCAGTCTTCTAAACCCATTTTACTTGGATGAGCGTATAAGCTTTTAAAATATCGAGTTATTCCAGTATTTAATACACATAACTGCTTCCAGAGGTCTGAAGGCAATAAGGCATATCTTCCCCACTCCATTTGAAGTGCTGCAGTGAGAGCCAGCCAGTCCCTCACTACTGGTTTTAAGGCTTTTGACAATTTTACTCAGTGTGAGTTTGATACTTTCTCAACAGGGGCTATATCCCCCGAAGCCAAAATCAATAACCTATCAAATCAAATCTCTATAAAATACCAATGGTCCCTTGGTGGTTTGCTCCCATAAATACAATTCAGCTTAACTCTACACTTTCAAAACAGGCTGATTCTACATTTTCTGTCCTCTTCCAAAAAGTTAACTGTATCGGCAACAGGCACTTCCAAAAATTTCTTTCTAGGCAACAAATAATGACCTGTTCCTTGTAAAGTAAAGAATTAAAACCAATTCCACTTACTTGTATTCAGAGATAACTCTGTATCTGGGATTTTTTTTCCAAGTGGGACAGAATTTTGCTCCTCCAGTGTCTCCTTTACCTTGTTCAAAGGACATCCACAGCTGAGCAAGTGTAACCTCTATACAGGAATAGCAGGAGTCTGGTAAAGCATTTAAGTTCCTTGTAGTCCTGTTTTGGGTTAAACTGGATTTCACAGTGCATAGATAAATGTTGCTAAACAAGCTGTAAAGGTACATTGGCATCTTACTCAGCCCTGTCTATGCTCAGGGCAGTTTGAAAATATAGCAAGAATAGTAAATTGAAGCAATTTTTTTTAATGCCTCTTTGTTTTATTTGAATCTTTTCCACTCCTCACACACATTTTGAGGTTGCTGCTTGATAAAGCAAAATCTCACAGAGATGAGCATTTTATGAGCAAAGAAACTTTCTCTTTTACTGCAAAGGGTGGCAGTGCAAGGAGTAACTTACCCTGCTAAATGAAAGCAAATTCCCATGCAATGTTTTTCCCCAGCTGACAGGATTTAGCAAACAAACCTACCCTGCATAATACAACAAATATTCTTCTGATAACTAGCAGCAGCATTTCAAATTCAGTGGGGTTGGAAGGTGTTCGCTCTTTTGATGCAGGTTGTGGTTCCTCTGCTTTCCTTGCCATTAGCACCACAAACTCAGCTCACTGCCATGTTATTCCAGGATTTGCACTGATACACAACTGGGGCAAAGCACCTGTATTGGAGGTTTTCCAGTTATTTCAAAAGAATTGAACTCTCAAGTTTCACTGAGATTGCACAGACCAAAAACTGAAGTAACAAAGTGATGAATAAACCTCCAAATACAAGTGTTTTGATTATTAATGAAAATGAAACATACTTATTCCTAGAAGTTGCTTGTGTACCACCTTGAATCCTGCTCAGCAGAAAGATTGGCTTCTAAATATAGTCTTGAGGTCAGCATGTAAAAACTGTAAAGTGTGGCCACATTTCAAATGTGGTTGTATATCATAAATCAAAATTAATGCCAACAACTTTCATTCAAATTAGTGTCTTTTGGCTCTGCCTCTCCTCTCTTCTCTCTGATTAATGCTTTTCACATAAATATAGCAAGGTAGTTGCTTTTGTTTTTCTCTGAATGGCATTTACATCGTTCCCTTACAGCGAACATCACAGGAACTTATTTATGTGTTGCTCTCTGGTGTCCTCCAAATAAACACTTCCCTAATGCAGCATTATTCCAAACAGGTTCTCATATCCCTGACTCTGTTCTGCAAAATTAATAAACATGTTTTCTTTCATGTTAATAATAAAAAACTTAGAGTGGTTGTTCAGATCTGGAATATTTCCTTCCACCATGATTTCCATCTCTGCAGCTAGCAAGGACGATGGCCAGATTTGGAGGGCTGAACAGCTGCCGAGCAGGACCACAACCTTTGTTTCATGCCACCTCTTGTTTTGACCCCTGCTTTCTGGTCACCGGAGAGATGATTGACTGAGTGCACCACAAAGTCCATTTTTAGTGCGGTGGACTGGAGCACGGCATGACAAACTGTGATGTCTGAGTTTTGTGTTGCACCATCTGGCCTGCCACTTCCAGAGCCTCACATCAGAGTCCTGATGATGTATGTTTAAGCCTGGCACTATCATTTATCTCTTATCTTGTGTTTAAACAGATGCAAGCTGAATATAACAGAAAAGGAGACCTTGGTGCAGGAGTCGCTGAAGAAAGCGATGCTGTTGAGCTGTCTACAGACTCCAAGATTAAGTGTAAAATCTGACAGGGAGGATATGTATTAAAAAATATGTGTTGACAGAATGATTTAGCTAATATTTTAAAGGCAAAACATCATCTGAATTTCCATATCACTTATAATGCTAGTGAACAAGGTACTACAAAGCAGGCTATCCCCTTCTGTCACCAGCATCTTATTTGCAACTTCATTTTACAGATCAAGAATGTTTCAATAAAAGGAAGCTCTGGGGCCTGATTTTCAGCTGTTGTACATCAACCCAGCTACACTGATAGCACCAGAGTAGCCACATTAATGAAGTGACACGATTGAGAATCTGTTTCCTAATTCTGATAGAAGTCCTTGTACACAGAGATAACCCTCTGCATTGCCAGGAATAAAAGACCTCAATGACCAGAATGAGCCCTTAAAATGCTGAGGGTGGGAGTGCATGGTCTGACCCAGATATATTCATCAACCCAGGAAGAGGAGAGGAAAGGGTTAGCTCTTTCTTTCCTTCATCCTAAATTAAAACCATAGAACCATAGAATATTTCGGGTTGGAAGGGACCCTAAAGATCATCTGGGCAGCCTGTGCCAGCGCCTCACCACAAAATACTTCTCCTCCTGGATCTAGCTTTCATGAATCAGCAAATCCAACAAAGAAATGGCATTTCACACCAGCTTCAGGTTCAGCCCCTCAAGCCTAGATGAATTTCAACAAAAAATTAGTAGAAATTAGTAGAAATTCAACTAATGGCAATGCTTAAATTAGCAGTCCAGGTCTGCACTCCTAACCCATGGAATGAGGAAGGCACAACCAGATGGCGGTGAAGCCCATTTTAAGACATGAAACATTAATTGAGGGGCGAAAACCTCAATTCTCTGACAGCAAAAAAAAGTGCTGAGCATCTGTGTTGTGCCTTTGACCGCCGTGTCCCAACACCCAGAAAGAAAATATCTCAGGGCAAACAAGCTCATTGATGCAGGAAAATTGGAACTCTGGAGGAGAAACCAGGAGTTGGAAGGGGAAGAAAATGTGATGAAATTAATAAAAGAATCAGATAATTGAGGTGTGAACAGTTTGGGAAGACTGAACTGTACAAAACTTGGATATCCCTCTTATTCCGGCAACACTGCTGTGGCAACAGCATTTCCATGATGTCCATGGCACATCCTGGTGCTGAAACCGCCCAGGAGCAGCCCTGGTGCCAGGGAAAGGAGGCAGCAGCGCTGAGTGACACACACCCTGCAGCAGCTCCTGAGCAGACAATTTTCAGCCCTTATTAAAACGTTAGCACTTTATTTTGTGAATGGAGCAGTACTTTCGTTGCATGCACAATTAGCCTTTTCATATTAGCAACTTCCTAGCAACTCTGTTTCTTAAAATAGGGACTTACAGTGCAAGCTTTTATCTTATATAATCCCTTAGAAAAAGATAGCTCAGACACCTTTTGGGGGTTTTATACATCAAACCTTCAGCTTGAGACCTGTCTTTATCAAAGGAACTAGCAGCTCTATCTAGGGTTTATGTTCTTTAGAGGAATTCCAAATTGCCTGTTTTTTATAGACTACCTACATAACAACCTCCTACAGTATTTAAATTTTTGTAATTTTCTACTCTTAATGTGATCTTCACATTTAAATGCACACAGATTATTTTACATTTATCTATTTAATATCATAGTTATGCCTTTCTTTAAATGCCTGTTATTCAACAACTTATTAATAGCGAGCTGTTTTTTTTAACAGAAGCCATTTAAATTTAGTTAGTTTATGGTGATTTCTTGTATCTTTTCAGCCAGGAGAAAAGCCTTAATAGCCTAGAAGACTATATTTATAAAACATATTTGTCTATTTAACCTCAAATATATCATCATTATGAGAGGACTAAAGTATTTTTCCTGACTTTTCTCTGCACAGATATTTCATGGCTATGCATTAATAAATGTGTCTCCTCTGAAACAGACTTGCTGGCTATCACCAACCCTTACAAAGTGTTTTGTCATTAAAAAAGTCCCTCACAGAGTGTTTAAAGCCTTCTCAGGAAGCTGTCCCAGAGACAAAGGTCACAGCAGAGCTGTGCTTACCTTGGCTGTCACATTATGGGGTCCAAGTGAAACCGTCCCTCATCCATCAGCTGCCAGATGTGGCCCCAGTCCATGGTGGCACAGAGCACCCCGAGGCCTGGGCTGTGCACGGGGCTGAGCGGGCTGGATGTGGCTCAAAGAAACACCACATTGTCAGTGAAGGGCACCTACCATCTCCTGGGCAGGGAAAGATAAGGGAGAAGAAGCAATGTGGGGTCATTCAGCACCACACTCACCCCTGCAACCTTCTGGCTCGCGTGGGCTCCGTTCTGATGCACAGGTGAGCTGTGGTCTGGAGAAAAGTCTTGGCATGGGCTGTTCCATGGATGCCCTTGGACACTGCTCAGCATGAGTGAAATGTGTGTTTTCCTGGCTCTGCAACACATGGAGAGGAAGAGAGGAGGGATGAGAGAAAAATGTGATCACCTGAGGTGGTGTTTGCAATGACCTGCACAGGGCTATCAACAGCAGCTCCAGCTCCAGCATCATGGACTCGCCCCACACTGTTGATTCCAGAGCATCCCCCAGGCAGGAGGGAGGTGACCCCTCATTTCTGATGGGTGTCTGAACATCGTTCCTCTGGAACAGGCTGAACAGGAGGAAATGAATGGTTTCACAAAGATGGGGACGGCCCAGCTCCCTGCATTCCCACCAGGTGATCATGAGGAACGCTTGGCTGCAGAGGTGACCCTGAGCACAGGCAGGGCCTTGGACCTGGTCATGTCCCCCACCCCTCTGGGGTGCCCTCCTCCCTGCAGGACCTGATCTCTTGCAGGTCGTGCAGCTCCTGGCTCCTCCCCGGCTGTGGGTCCCTAACAGAGAAGCTTCAAGGAGCCTTTTTTCTCCTTTTTATTTATCTACTGAGCATACTTTGCTGGGGCTAATTTATATTTGAGCAGCAGTGTGTATGAAGGTCCATGCAAGGCAGCTCAGCCACCAGAAAAGTTAATATGTGCTTTGCATTTGCTGTCTCTAATTACAGAGGGGAAGGAGTGGAGGTAGAGCCATGGCTCTGCACGAGCCACTTTGCCTATTTGAGAGCTAATTAAATATGTCTCCTGTATATAAAATATATCATCTCCAGATAACAGCATACTGTTAAATTCTTCATCTTATTAAAAGCTTGCATTAATGCTTTTCCAACATAAATTTTAACTGTGGACAGGTACTATTTGAGGAGCCTGACAATAGGACTGACCTAGATTAGGCTGACAGTGCCAAAAGATATATCACCTCTAGCTGTCCGGGGGAGAAGAAGGATGAGGAATACATTCTCCATTATTGCCTAATGCTGATGTGCCAGCATTATCTCCAGAAACCCAGTGCTGCTTCTCCTTCTGCTCCCTTGGTGGAGTAGGTGGCTATACCATGCTGAGGAACGACATTCTCTGCTTGCTGTCTCTTATTTCCCATCTTATAGCCCGGATGTGGGGAGATTTAATGGGGCATTGGGTAATGATTTTAAAGCCATTGATCAGTCCCCCTGTATTTTACAGAATTAGGGGAGGTATCAGATAATTCCAAGTGGATGTGTTTGTGCAGTGAGTTCTTGCAGGTGTTTGGATCAGGGCTGTCTGTAGAGGAGCAGAAAGAAGCCTGACTGTACCAACACTCGAGCCTTCACAAATTAAATTCTTCTCTAAGGTTGCTTGGACTCTTTCTTGCAAGGGGCACTGATGGCAGATTTAGAGACCTCAGGGTGTTTCACCACACAGGGAACATTTTTTTTCTTTTAGCATATGTGCACAGAGCTGAGCAGAGATCTTTTCAAGGCATCCTTGTGAAAAAAGGAGACAGCAAGTGGGCTCGTCAAAACCCTTTACTGTCACACAACTTCTAATGCAGAAAACAAGACTGCTGAAGAGCAGCAATATTTCTCACATGCATTACTGAATATTCAAGAGATATGAAAATAGCTTTAAGAGACTTAGAAAATAGAAATTCCAAATATTAATAGGAACTCTGCCATTGATTTTAGCACAGAGCTTGCACTGACACTGTGAGATTGCTCTGTGTTAGACACTTGATTGACACAGTGATGGCTCATTCAAAGTGTATGCAAAGTCAGTGCAACTGTATTAGGCTTTTCTCTTGACTTTGGATTTTTTAACTTTTACCACTGACATCCCAAGGGCCATTGTATTGACAGAATAATACTTCTTTTGCAAAGCTGCTGTATGAGGCACTTTCCATTTTGGGAAGGGGGAAGGGAAGACTTTTCACTGCTGTCCTCCTGTATGAAGAGCTCAAGATAGAGCGAACGAGGTGCAGCCGCAGAGTCTTCAGTCCATGAAATCCTTTTTGGATTAATTGGTGTGCTGCACACACAAAAAGTCAGTGAAACCCAGTGTGATCTCCCTCTACAAACCAGCACCTCTGAACATGAGGCTTTACACGTATTCTGCTATGTGGACAATAAGGACAAGGATCAGTTTTGGAGCCACACCTCTGAAAGAGATGGCTGGGCTGTTTCCTGGAGCTGGCTCAAACCTCCTCAGCAGGAGAGAAGAAAACCAGCATTGTCGTGTCCCAAAAGAGGACAAAGCTGCTTCCCAGGACAAGAATGGCATTTGGCATGTTCCCTCCCCATGTACCCAGCCAGTCAGCTGCTGTAACAGGGATCCATCCTTTCCCAAGCAGTTAGCACACGGTCCCTTAGTCATTAACCAAGATACCAGTGCAGGCAAAAGTGGCCTATTTGAGAGGGGAAAAAAATCCCATTGCCATCTGCTTTTGCTGTGCAAATGAGTGAAATATATAAAAAAAAGAAGTAAAACAGATGGGGGAAAGGCCTCTCTGGGGGAAAAGTTATTCCTCGACCACAAGGACAACAAAGTAAAATTTGTTGTATCTAGGGAATCTGTCTGATAAAAATAAAATTCAGTGCAAAGCAAACTGAGGATTGGAAACACAAGGAGTGGAGGGTCTCAGGATCACTGAGTAGTAGTAAAAGGGCTATAAATGCACTGGATTCAATACCAAACAAGAATGTTTCAGGGATCTATCAAAAATGTCCTACAGAAACAGATGTTTCCACCTACTCAGAGATATGGACAAGAGTCTCAGTTACCCTAAATCCCTCTCATGCTCTTCTAAATATATACCCATCATATGCCCCTTAAAGTGTGAGAATGATGCAAGACAGACTTCACGTGTATGAAAATCTTATTATAGATTTTTACAGGGAAAAGCATAATTTATCGTTAAACTTTTTCCCAACAGTTCCAGTGGCTGTGGAAATTCACCTCCTCATTTTGGAGGATACATACAAAAATCTGTCTAAGTCAAGGTAGAAAACTGAAAAGTAACCATGAGCCATTATAATCTGCTTGATCAGCTGGAGCACAGAAATAAAAAATGCTGCCTCTTGAAAGAGTAGTTGGAATTATCTTGATTTGTACATAGAAATAAGTGACAACAACCTCCCGATAGCACCACTTCCCACCCCGCATATTTAAACTTAAAAGTCAAGGTTGAGAGAAAAAATATTGCTGCCTTGAAAGATAAATATATTACTTATATTAGCTATATCAGGAGTATGTGTTAGAGTATAAATATTTAAATTCAGATTTGGAAGCTATATATTTTGAAGAAACCTAGGCCAATAAATATTGGATTACAAATTCATATTTACAATTTCCTGTAAAAAAACCCCTTATGATTTCTGTTTCAGTGAAATGGGGTGATAATAATTTATCTGTGTTGTACAAATGCTTTATTTGCACTCTATTCTCGAAGCTAACATTTTCTAATGCCTTTTAACTCCAGAAAAAGTGAAAACATTGCCCTAAAGTATTTCCATTCAAATTTCCTAGATTAAATCATATGCTTTTAAAGCTCACTCTGTGATTAAGACTGTTCTTGCAGCACTCCAACCCAGCTAGTTGAGAGACATGAAAAGCAATAGAGTTGTTTTAACAGAGCAATGCCAGTTTGGAATACGTAAAACAGGAAGGTTTCACAGTCGGCAGCTTACAAAGCCCATTGCCGACAGAAAGATCCTCTTGAAAGCAGGATCTTTGCAATTTTTCTAAAATAAAGAGGTGGGAGGAAGAGACCATTGTACATAATTAGAGCAGAAAGGGCTTGAAATGTCTTAAAATATTAGAGGTGCACCAGCCTGTAAAGAACACGAGCAAGGAGGAGGCATTTCCTTTGGCCTGCTCTTTCCTTCTGACCTACTGTAAAGATTACTGCATTTAGCTCCAGGGCAGCTCTTATGGGTCATTTTTACCTACAAAATTATGCCTCCATAGCCTGGGGTCTCATATGATCTGATGGTTCCTGCATTAATTACTGAAGAGCAGGTTCTTTCCTCCTTGCTCAGATAAGCTGCTGTTGGTCTCTGATGGTGCAGGCTTTGAATCAGAGGATTTGTAGCTGTGTCATGGCAGGAGCTGGGAAATGATAAACCAGGAGTTACAAAGGAAGGACTGAAAATGAACATGTCTAAAAGCACTAAAAGTTTAAAGCATGCACTAAAAGTTTAAAGTTTCCTTTTATAAAGTTTAGGAAGAATACAGACTGCAGTCACTTGGATTGCATGGAACAAAATGCTTAAGTGGAGCTAAGAGTAAAACAATGAAGGAAGAAATAATCTGTTTTTTGCATCCTACAAATAAACAGCTGCACTTGTTCATGCTGGGTCAGATCCCAGGGGGGTGAAATATGTCACTGAACTGCTGTCCCCTGGTGCTGGACCCCCATGTCAGCTCAGGAGGGAAGGCAGTACCTGCAGGTGCATCCCAGGAATGCTGAAATCCTCCCCAGCACAGCTGACGGTACAAAGAGCAGCACATCACTCTGGATTTCAGAACGAGATTGCTGTGTTTAGTTGCTCTTTTTGGGTGGCTGCCCAAGAGAATTGACTGCCAGAGAGCAAAGGCTTGGGCTGACTGTGAATCGAGAGCTAATAAAGCGTCCTGAGGGACAGCATGCCAATTGTTTTTGAAAGCACAGGATTTTAAACATGACATGACTACCAAAAAAAAAACCCAAAAAAACAACCCAAGAAAAAAGAGAAAAAAAACCCCTAGTTTTTGTCTTAACTAGCACAATAAAATATCTGATTTCAAGGGAAAAAAGAAAATAAGGGTTTTTTTTCTGCAAAATCTGACTAGAAAACCATCCAGTATCTGAGCATCCACAATGCTGACTGAAATAGGCAAGACTTTTTTTTCTTTTTCCTCTGAAAAAAATGAATCTTTTACCTTTCCCTCCTTTTCTTTCTAGAATGGACTGTTGTGACAGTGCCGTGTAACTCTTGCCTGTTACTGGACCAATGATTGTACCAAAGAAAATACTGTGTACAGTTAGTGCCTTGATCCAAAGGGAAACACTCCTGATAAAGGAGTTTAAAGAAGCCTTGGGATAAATTCAGCTTCACTGATTTAAGTTACGTTACCACTCTTTCCACCAGGTTTACCTCAGCACTGACCACCCACTGCATTCACGTGGAGTGTGGCCATTGTGTAAAATGAATTTTGACAATTCATCTGTCTCTCTAGGACACAGCAGGCTGACCACTGCACTTCCAAATCCTCCCGTTCTCAGGAAGTTTTAACTCTTGTTCGTTAATACTTGGCTTAAAGGGCAATTTGATGCCCACTGCTGTGTGGCCAGCATTTTTGATAAATAATGCATGTTGTGTAATGAAGACAATAAAGGCCAAGGTAAAAAATATAAAACATTTTAATGGGATGTCTTGATGAAATCTTCCCATCACCTTCTCTAAATACTTACTAATGATATTCTAGCTTGGGGAGATTTCTTTTTCTTAGGAAAAAGTTCTTAATGTACTATTAATGTGCTGTTAATTGTTGAAGCAGCAAAGTTCAGATGTGTTACTCCAGCTTTTCTCACTGAGTAAAGGTTTTTGTGTCACACACCGAAAGTTCAGGAGGGTGTAAGGGTTACACGTCTGGGATCCTCTGCTGCTCTGCACTCTCTGGGACAGCTTCAGCCTCAGCACCAGGGTGGATTCCAGTTTTCAGAAGTGGAATATGGAATAATGAAGTGAAATAATAGCATTAACCAATACCTAATTAACACACCATCTATTTAATTTCTAGCTCCACCATTAGGTTACTATTAAAGTATATTTAGTCGGCCTGTGTAAAACCACATTATGGCAGCTTTTCAGAGTCAGGCTATTCACAGGCCATTTGCAATGTTCATTTCTCTTCTCTTTAATGTCATAGATTTAACTTCATGAAGGTCTAGTGCAGGTTAGTGCAGAAGATGGACGATTACAGTCTAATAGGTTTTTTTCTTGGCCCCTCCAGAGGATATATTGGAAACCTGCACAGATTCAGAGCAGCAATGTGTCTGTCTCCTCCTGGCCTCCCTAGCTGAGGGGGACCTGCATTTTTAGGTAAGAGGAGCTGGGATTTCGGACAGATCTGTGTGTTTCTCTGCTAGGCACTAAAGCATTTAATATTTTTGGATACTCAGGCAGGTAAACACGGCCAGCGTCTGAAAGAGGACTCTACATCCAATGAAATGCACAATGTGTAAGGTCTGGGTCTGCACACTCACAATTAAACCATTCCATCTGCCCCAAGCCTGACTGTGGTCACAGATATGGTCAGCAGCTCAGACCTTGGGGAGTCACAGTCCCGTGTGCTTCCCTGCCAGGGAACCCTGCAGTGATGGTCCATATCCTCAGCTGGTAACTTCAGGAAATCATTCAAAATACTGCCTAGCCCACAACATAAAGGACAGCTGTGATTTAGTGAGGCTGCAGAGCAGAGCTGTCTGTGTTACCTCAACCTAGAAAAGGATGAGTTTTCAACAGACCTCCTCAGGATATTTTAATTTGTGTAAGTGCATTCAAAGCATGAAAGCAGACGGACAATATGTGAATTATGAACTAATTGGGGGAAGATGGAAATGAGAAGGTAAATTTCATTTACATTATCTCCCTTTTTATGCTTGCTAAGGTCTAAGGTAAAGGCTTGGTCTCTTTCTGGTCCATAAAATATGGATTGCTATTTTCAAACTACATCAACACTGCTAATAGCCATTCCCATTAGTCAGCCGTATAATAGCATTATGATGCTATGAAATATTGACATGATAAAACAATGTAGCCAGAGGTTACTGACAGTGCACACTCCAATATTGACAAATAAATGCTGATTTTTAATGCACTCCTTTTGCCACCTTTCTACCTGGCTGACAGTGTATAAAAAACATTTTTGCAGATCCTTCACTCACTAATGTTAATAACGCCAGCTGATGGCAGAGGACCACTGAAATTAATGGCTCTATTCCACTGATGTTTTTCAGGGTGGGAAAAGGATTCAGGAGTTTGGTTAAAATGGGGCCAGCACTGCAGATTTTATATCCCAGCCAGTGGTGTGAGAAAAAAAATCCTGTTTGTGGAGGCAAAATGGGGGTGGAAGTTGAAGGAACCAACAAAGGAGTTGCAAATTTGGTGGGCAATGCCCAGCTTTTGGGAAATGTGAGCACACAGAAATGATGAAGGGAGAAGAGAGGGACAGACCTGGTTGCTCCAGCACCTCTTTCTTCTTGCACCACATGTCCTCTCTGGGCTGCCCTGTACTCAGTCTCCTTCAGCTACTCCTCAGATAACTCCTTCAGCTACCTGCAAAGTCATCATTGTGCAAAGTAAATATACAATATACATAAACACATATCCAGCTATCCCAAGGGAGTCTTCTGTTGGACATTTTTAAATATTAAAATCAATTATACCATCAGTTCAGTGCCTAATTTTATACCCTAAATCATATCTTCAGTAGTTATTGTTTTGCTGGGTTTAGGCAAATTTCATGTAACATTTGATAATACAGTATAGATGAGAGAGAGAAGCCTAGTTTCCAGAAATAATGATTACTAGTCACCTACTAGAATATATTCCAGAAACACTGAGCCTGAAATTATATCTTTGATGAAAAACATAACCTCTGTACCAGAGGCTCTGTACCATTCATCAGTGTTTCCTTCACCTCCTGTATTTAATTATACCCAGTTTCACTGTGTTGACTCTTCTTTTGTAACTAAAACATGTCCACATAAAATTTCAGATGTGGCCATCTTTATCTTTCAGTCATTTAAGTGTTGTCTCCTCATTCACAGCTTTATGTCCCATCAGAATCTGGGATAAAGACTCTTGCTAGGCAATGGTGTTTTACTCACTGGTGTTTGTAGAGAAATTACATGTATCCAGGTGCTAAGGTCCAGAGCACCTCTCCTGCATATATTTCTGCTTCCTTTACACCCAAGAGGAGTCCAGAGAAATTTTTTGTGTCTCCTGGAGGTTGTGTCTGCTAGACTCAATCCCCTTCTCCAAGGACTCCACCTTCTCATTCCTCCAACCCATCTGGTTTAATGATGACTAATTTCCGCCACACATAAATCACCAGCTCCCCCTGGTTTTCCTGAAAGAATCCTTATTCTGTGGTACATACCTCCTTATCTGTTCCTGTAACCAGCTGTCCTTCCTTTGATGGTTTCTTCCAGAACTGTTACACAAATCCCCAGACTATATAAATCCCATCCTGTGGAAATGTGGTGGTTTTGCCACCGGGGTGTCCAGCCCACTCCTGAGATGACAGGACCCGAGGAAGGGTCCGTAACAAGCACTGGCTTTGATGTTGTCTTCCCACATGCTCTGTCGCCTCGTGTCTGAGGCTGTTTGTCCCGCAGGAGGGGACAACAAGGGCAGCCTGAGGAGAGCTTGTCTGGTGGGGCTCATTCCAGGAGGATTCGTGTTTCTGGTCTCCATTATCTGCAGGAGTCAAACAGAGGACATGTCAGAGCGAGCTGCTGGGGAGTGCTGAGCTAGGGAGAACACAGCTGCCTCTGAACAAACACGGCTCCTGTGCGCCTTTAACAACTTGCACTTCACAGGCAAGCTCTGGCTACGACAGGAAATTTCCCCACCAGATGCTGTAGCCTCTACCTGCATCACAGACCACACAAGGGAGCGGAGCAGTGCCGGGTGAAGAACTGAGGGAGGCAAGGACGGGGTCACTGCTCACCTGGCACTGCTGGGACAGAGATCTCCTCTTGCTTCCCACCAATATCCTCTTGCCTAAGACACAAAGAGGAGCGTTTGGGTACAAAGTCACAAGGATGCTCCTAACTGCTGCACAATAAAAGCAAAGATGAAAGAGAGAAACAGGAGCCATTAAGAGTTTGTAACTGTGACTGTTGTAGTGCCACAGGGCTGATAGAAATCCTGGAGGAAGCTTACATCCCTGCTAATCCAAACTGCTTTCCCTGGTCTTACTCAGGAGACAGCTCATGAGAACAGGCACTCAAAACCAGACCTTCCTGAAGATTTACCATTATCAGATTTTAGCACAGGTTTGAAACCTTGCTCAGACTAGGACAGGATGCTTGGAATATGCTCTCCTGAGTTAGCACTTTCTCTGCTGATCTGGTTCCTTACCTGAGCAGTGCTTAATAGCCATGAAGTAGCAGAGAGCATCCCCAGTTGTGTGCTATGCTGCTGAGCTGGTGGGTGAAGCATGGGCAATTAAAAATGCAGTCAGAAATAAGTTTTCAGTCACAATAGATAAGATAAGTGATATGCAAAGCAGTTGCTTGTCCTTACTATTTACCTTCACTTAGAAGCTGATGGCAATCCTCCAAAGAAATAAGTTTAAACTGAACACTGAACTCAGTTTAATTAGTTTTAAGGTATTGACACCACAGCAAGAATCATCAGACAAAACTTCAGTGCTGGATCAAACATATGTCTTTATCTGTGTCCGATGTGAGGCTTTTGCTGCCTAAACCTGAAAACTTCTTATCACTTAATGGCTTGGCTCAAAAGAAAGCTGATTTGGGACAGTAAGTGGATTGACTGACCAGTTTGTGTTTTAAGACTAATCCACATGTGCTGTACTTCACAGTGCTCCTTGGTGAACTACTCACCCTGTTCTGAAGCTCTCAGTATAAGCTATCTTCTGTGACAAGTGCAGGGAGATGCAGTGAAGAGTTAAAAGTGAATCTCCTGCCTCTTTGAACTGTTTTCTCAGTACTTCATGTACACAGATACACTTTTGATGTGTTAACTAGAAAATCTGACTGAAAAAGAACAAAGCAGCTGTCACTGAAAGGAAGACACTGACGAAGAACCACACAGCCTTTTATTGAAGAACTGTCAAGATTGATCCTACAGCACTCAGTTTGTCTGTAGTATTTATCAAAGACCTAGATCAGATGAAGGAAATTAAAAAAAAATAATAAAATTCTATCCACTGGACATTTATAAATGGTATCTGAAAATGCATTACATTTAAAACACCTATGAGAATGTTTATTTTAACAGTTCAGGGACTGGAATATAAGCACACTGGGATTTTTCACAAGCCTTGGAAAATAATAATTTGCCATTGTTGAACAAACGCCCTTAACTGCTTGCAAAGTTTGAAGTAGCAAACTTGCTTAAAAATCATTTGGTGCTAGTAAATAAATAAACCCATAGAAAGGTCAAAATCTCTTGAAAAGAGAAGCAAAGCGTGCAATGCACTCTTCTAAGCACTGATATTCACATCATAGTTGCACTGCAAGAGCTGAAAACAAGATCAAGGCACAAGAGTGCCAGAACCTCCCCAAACATCTGGGCAGGGTGCAGATGGCCATGTGAGCAGCGGGACTGAGGCGTTTGCCCAAGGTCACACAGGGAGGGCTTTGGGCAGTCAAACCTGCATCCCCGAGGGTTTCAATCCAATACTCCACCACAAGGCCAGCTGCTAAGTGAACATCCTTGCTGGCCTAGGGATGAAGCACATGATGCCTTTCTCACAGGACTGTCAATGAATGGCATTGAAAGGATATTGAAAGCCAAATGCCTCTCTGGATCAATACCACAAGTCCTGATCCTGAGCTCCTGGAGAAACCAGTGCTCTGTGCTGGGTAGCACAGCAAAACCTGTGGTTACTATGTGGTGTCTCTTGGCAAATGCTGACAGTTTAATGGTGTCAGCTCTGGAGTTATCTCCAACACAGAGACAGTAAGACCTCTACTTAAGATTTTAAAAAATGCCTTCTTTTCTTTCAAAAAAAGCAAGTGCAGCACAAAAGGTGCTCTGAACTATTATGCAAATGTTAATTAACATTCAGATTCTACTCATCTACACTCACACTTTTTGGGAGAGGAGGACAGATTAGGGTTTCTGTCAACTGTGGACAGAAGTTGCACTAAATGGAAGTTGCACTGAGGAGACATGGAAACCCTCATTTACAAAAGAAGTGCTTTGTGCCATTTCCCTTTGTGAAAAAATACCAGTAACTCCTGGAAATGCTGGTGTGGAATTCTGCTTCCTGGGCTTTCCCTAGCACTGTTGCACAAGGACTACAAGAGGGGTTGCTGGCTTTTATTCAGCCAAGGCTCACCTGAAGAAGTTCTAAGAAATCTATACCTCAGTGAGTCCATCTCCTTGCAGCACCCTCACAGATTTTCACTCATGATGGTTAATACCTCCTAGCTCCCGAGGCTCCCAACATTCCCACCTCTCCTCCAGAACAGTAAACCCACGTCCCTGAGTGGGGCAGGGCGTATGGCCAACAGAGGCAGATATATGGTAGCCCTGAGAGCTGTCCACAGTGGGTCAAGCACTCTCCTTGCACTGCCAAGCAAGATGTTTGCTAATGAGCTAGTCAGGCCTTCATCATTAATTAATGTGCCTACGGATGAGCACAGCTCTGGTCTGCCTCTCCTGTGAGAAACGGCCCTGGGAGCCGTGGCAGTGGGTTAGGCAAAGCAGGGGTTAAGGAGTTGGATTGGGAATAGACGTGTGTCTCGGTTTGACAGTCATACGCTAACTGGGGATGGGTGAACAGATGCTCTCCGAATGCTAATGTCACTCATGGTGTTCTACTTTGGGCAGACTTTCTCCACCAGCACAAGTCATTTGGGAAGCAGCTGAGCTTGGAGGAGCTGGTGGCCATTCTCCTGGGGCACTGGGGCTCTGCCCAGCCACAGCTGACCCCAGCACTCATGGCCAAGCTAAAACACTTTGCTCAAACATTACTTAAGCGCCTTAAGCCAGCATTGCCCCTTTTTGCCAGCCCTTGGCAAGGGTGGGGGTAATTTCTCTAAATCACCTGGGAATGGGGCCTTAGCCATTCAGATACTCTTGGAGGAATTAAAAAAGTACATTGGACCTGCCTTGCACACTGTAAAAGACATTTACAAGTCCTTAGCCAGCACAGATTCATCGATTTAGACACCAGTTCTGTATTCAGATCGGCTCCTGCTCAGACTCTACTTCTGAAGCACCTTTTGAAGCTGAAGTGTCTGTGCTATCAAAGCCAGTGCACGGTCAAGACCTTGGATAACAGGCTGCTTAGATCGAGGATGTACCACAGGGACCTGTGACACTGCACAGTGATCATTAACGAGCCTGACTTAAACTGCACCGCGAGAAAATAGATATTTATATAAACTTTGAGCAGAAGACCCCAAAATTTTAAAATCACATTGGAGCTGTCCATAATAAACAAAATAGCAGAACTCTTCCCTAGCTCTATCCATGTAAGAAGCAAGCAGAGGCTTGCTCACATATGATGCTGTCAGTGCAGTAACACTGATTTACACCACTGAGAATCTGTCCCAGAAATTTGACTTTTTCTGAAAAACACTTCCCGCTGTGGCAGACATAACGCCATATCAAAGGCATGTGCTGTAATACACAATAAAGATATAGCTTTCATAATTTTCAATTACACTTCCTCTGCAATGATGTTAGTGAATCTCACCCAAAAGTAAATTATTCAGTGCAGATGATATAGAAATCGTTTGATGAGTGTCACTTTTCCATTTAAAGTTTTACCAAGATCTTCTTGGATAAGGGTCTCTTTTTTTTTTTCACATGACACATTTTATATTTTGTTTCTCTCCCTCACCTACATTCAGCAGGCTTTTTCAACTTTTTAATATACTTTTCTGACAAAACATTGAGTAGCCATTCAAATGGGTCTATTCAGGAGAAGTGCTCTTTCATTCTGCCAGAAATACTAATATATATGTTTTATTTAGTTTTAAGAATACTATTTTTTTCATTTTGAGAACTTTGAAAGCTGGAGCCAAATATGAAAAGGCAACCTTCTTTCAAGGCAGGCTTGGAGGGAGAAGTATTGTGGGCTGCACTGGAAATCCTTTTCTTTCATGTAAATAAATAGTTCATTTACAAGAGCTTTTTAAATGGAAAAAACATATCCAATACACCAATACATTTAAACTCAATCATATGGTAAAATATAGCAAACTGAAAAGCTGAATTCCAGAATGTTTTTATCTTTCTTTTCATGAAGTTACAGATACATTGAAATCTAATTCCAAAAAAATATTCAATGTCCCTTTAACTTCACAGGGCTTTTTCCTACTTGCTGTGCTTCAGAGATGTACAACAATTAATCATCTCCTTTTTCAATAATTTCATTTTTCAATCCAGTCTTTCTCTTCTACCAAGCTATTCAGAATCCTGTCCATGTGACATGGCCAGTAAATGACATCCAAGTAAACTTTTTGTATGATGCAAACTCCTACTTTTATGTCTGGATGACTGATACATTTGATGTTACCAGAGTTATACTGGTCAAGAAACAGCAGGTTCCAGTCCTGTAAGGGTTGTGTCAATTCTTCATGGCTGGAAATGTGTGGGTAACCCTTAGCTCCAGCCATATATGATTTTCTCAAGCATGGAAGCAAGAAAAGGAGCTGGAGGAACAAAAGGAGGTCTGTACATTATCACACTGTTTAACCAACAGACAAGGAAGCCTCTGTACCATTGTATTATGTCAGCAAAAAAAAGTCCCATCTCTCTCTACTGAAGGAATGGTGGAATTCCACTGATGAACACAGATCAAGAGACACCAATAAGTGCCTTGAATAGGAAAATCAGCAGCTTGTGTAAGGTGCAACAGCAAAGGAGATGAAAAGGTGATGGAAGTCTGGACAAGAGAGATTTAGTGTGTGCTGATGTACAGGAAAGGCTGCATCAGCCATGAAGGGAGGACAGAAAACATTCTTCACTGTTTTTCTCCTTCTGCCTTGAGCACTGTGCCTGCCTGCATTTCCCTGACTCTAAAAAGGGCCTGGATCTGTCTGCAGCTCATGACAGGTGACACATACCCATGAAAACCTCCAGGCTTCAGCATCTGTCACTGAACACATCCAAAGCTTAGCAAAGTGTACCTGTTCATCCTGGCATTTATCCTGCACTTGCCTTGTTTTTGCACTGCTCAGGCAGTGCAGTGCAAGTCTGGTTCCAGCTTCTTGTTAATAGCCCACAAGCAAAGGTCAAAGGCAGACTTCAATCTTGTGACTCATACTAATGGTATTTTTCTTGATGGTCTGGAAAAAACTTCCAGAAGATTAAGAATTTTCACTAGTGCACAGACACATACAAAATTTTGTCCTTTACAGCAATAATCTGGCAACAGAGATGTAACACCTTTTAAAAAAAATCGGGGAGTTTTTCAGTTGGAAAATATACCAATAACTTCTGTAACTCCAACTGAAGTTCAGCATATGCAAATGATGTACAACTTGGGCAGAAGAAACCAAAAAAATGGGAATTGTTCCAGCGTATGGACCAGAACCTGTGTTATGGGCTAACACACCAGTATCACTCAAAAGTAATTTATAGGTGAGTGATAGAATAATCAAACCTGTGCAAAAATCCATATGGGAGGAGCTGGAAATGAGTTGGATTGCTTACCTTAATGGAAAGGACATACCAGAGAAGTAGGTAACAGAGATCAACTAGGTCTGAGTTAAAACATAAAGGGAACATTAAAAATGGGAAATTAAAAACTGATGGTTACTCGTATTTTCCCAGTTTCTTCAAGTGAAACAGAAAGCCTTCGAAACCAAGAACTTTGTGAGATTCAAGAAGAGACTGGACATCTGGACAACCTTCACTATCCAGAGAAGTTTTAGCTCTGCTTAGCAGCAGGTAAACACATTACATGTTCATTTTAGCCATTCTTAGATTGTAAATGGCAGACCAGTGTGAATATTGCAAATGGCAGACCAGTCTCCCGATTGCTAGGCTTTGCGATACAAACGTAAGAGCTTCCAGACTTCTGGGGCCCATGGACCACCACAAAACCACTGATGTCCCTATGGATTGCCACCCTATCAATGGAGAACTGATAGAATTGCTAGTGCTGCCATCCAACACAGATCCCTACATCATCCCCTTGCCATACAACCAGATTGACAGCCCATGCTGAGAAAGCTGGTGCAAATTTTGACTACTGCTGGCGTGCTCCTTGTGCAGACTTCAATTCAAATGGGCACAGTACTCAAAGAAACAAGGCCACAGCCCAAAAGACAATGGGACACCCCTTTCTGCAAGCCAGCTTATGTCCCTAAGCCAGTGATTTATCAGGAATGTGACTCCTCCCTACCACAACCCCTCATCTCTGAAGGAAGATTTGTAATTCCCACTCTCGATTTACTTTCAACCTGTTTCTCTAAAACAATCTTCCCCTCAGGCAACGTGAGTCTCCAGCCTTTGTTTGGCTGAAGATGTAAATATTTGGGCACTCACTGATTTGATATATATACATATTTGTTGGAACATTTACCACCTGCTATTCAAAGTTAAATCCATAGATTACAGAAAACAAGTTCTTTATCACTTTTTGTCTAATGTAAAATTAAAGACAGCTGAAAGCCTACAATCTTTCTCTTGCTTGTGAATCAGTTGCAGCATAATTACCCCTCCAAGGCTTGAATAGCAGTGAAGAGCCAGATCTTGCAAAGGCCCATCATCCCAGCAAGAGCTTCAGGCATTTCTCTGCTCCTGCGGACATTAAATCAGAGGTCGTTAAAGCAGAGGTCACAGAATAATGAAAACTCCTGGACTGTACCCTGTGTGAGCTCTTATCTGCTAGTGCTAAAACTCCCTCGGCTCCTGAAGCAGGAAGACCCAAGATCTCCACAAAGCATCGTGTGCCTCCTTCTGGGACCAGTGCTGATACCACTGTAGTGTTGCTTGGCACAGGGCTTTCTCAGCCCCATTCCCAAAGTTAAAAGGAATTTATAGAGGGCCATTAGGTCTTTACACAGCCAAACCCTTCCTGCGTGTGAGGTCAGGTCTACCAAACATACATTGCTTTCCCAGAGTGGACTTTCTTGCATAAGACACTGAAGCAGTTCTAGGAACAAGATCAACTACTTGCTATGGGCAGGTTTCTCCTCTCTCCAGGTTTTTTGGAAACTTCCTCTAACTCAAAATTTGCTGAAGCATCTGGAGGCATTGCAGTGAGGTTCTGCCAATGCTCAAAAATAAACTAACAAAACAACACCAACCAAAAATCCAAGTCGTGTTTTCCAGAAGAATTGTTCTGCAATCTCATGTTCATTGTTTAAAGAGGTTTTCAGATGGTGATCTGGGGTGGTATGAGCAGAGGAGGGCAAATTACATAGGAGCAGGGGATGTGTGTGGAGTGTAGGATAAATCTTGGACAAACTGCAGAAATGCTATGAGCTCCAGTATCAAACTTGGCCTGACGGTCAGTGCTGCACACAGCCTCTTTAGGCTTATTTCACTCCAGAAGTTTTCAAAATATGCTTGCATAAAAAAATTACATCCCTAAAAGACACCAGGCTTACTTCAGACATTTCATGATTTCCCAGTCCCTTGTGACGCCTCCCAGCAATCAGGTACCAGCTCAGTTTCAATGCCCACATCCACCCAGACTCCAAGCACAAAAGCAATCTTGTCACCTGGTAACTGTTGTTGTGCACTTAATTGTATGTGTGCCAAAATTTTGGAATACCCAGCAGTGTGTATGGGACTGACACAGCACACACCTAGCAGGACAGACAACAGTACAAGCAATACCCTTCCACCCAGAAGGTTTGGAAATCTGAGACGCAGAAGAGCTGATGGCTGGTCATTAAACTGACTGTTATAGGAGAGGATGGGAATGTCTCTGCTCCCTAATGAAAAGGATAGACAGATATTGAAGAGGAGTAAGTTGGACTTTAATTACTGTTTTTGATGTCTGATCTATAACTCCCTAAAAGTTTTGTACGGGAGTAACAGGGAAGCATCAGAAAATTCCACTGGGATATAGATGAGGTCCAGTTTGCAAAAATATCCTCTTCATAAAGAAGCTCAATGCCCTCTTTTACTTGGCAAACCATCATGAATTTATGATGCATTGCATTTGGAAGGCAACACGGCGCACAGCTGAGGCAAGTAACTGAAACGCCGGGAGAGTAAAAGCAAAATGTTCTGAGAGTGAGGGTGCATATGGGGATGTATTTGAAAAAAAATTATATCTATATAAATATACACACACATTTGCTAGAGAAAATGTATATGTATTTATAAAAAATCTAAACTTCTCACCAGTCAAAAGTTAGAAATGATGCAAAACGCATCTGCTTTGATAAGTCTGTTATAAATCTCTTAGCTTGAAGCTTTTAACTGACCCTTTCCAGTTCATGAATATTTTAAGGGAACCCAGTTTAATTTAAAACAACCCTGGATCAATATATGCATTTATTCTGGCACTGTCCAAATTCCAGATCCTTGTATTATCAAAAATTGTATCATACATCTCCAGTTTGGCTCCAAATATGGGGTTCATTCAAGGCTGGAGCCCAAATTAGGGGTAAACCTAATTGGACTGAAACCTAGAAACGTCTGTATGGAACCTGGACAAGGAAGACAATTTGGCAAACTATATTTAGAGCAATCCCCTGACATAAAGTCTCCCTTATTGCCCGGTGCTGATGTCCAGAGAGCACAAAAATGTCCTGGGGAATGGGTGGTTTCCATTATCACTTTAGGGTGGTGTTCAGCTTCGGATAGCAGCAAGGAGACATTTCTGTGTGCTGAGGAAGGCCTCAGTCCCCAGCTTCAGAAACTTGCCTGCTTGTTCCCCAGAGCACTAATGGGGAGAAGTGATGCCTGCCCCACCAAGAACTGACACCTCCAGCCCTGCCAGGAACACCTTCCATGTGAAAATAATTTCAACAGTCCAAAGCCACAACTGCCCTGAACACCCCTTGGCAGGAGCCCTCCTGCCTGACCTCAAGAACTGCAGGAAAGAAGCTGAGAACTGCAAGGCTGACAAATTATTCTTTGAAGATTTTTAGGATCTTGGAGCACTGGCATGACTTTGCAAAGCTTGCAAAAAGCATCTATTTATAAGAAGAACTCCAAACGTACAGTTCACTTTAAATATTAATGGCATTAACAACTCTTCACTGTCTCACAGATCAGTGTTCTCTGCCACTCATCTTCACATAACTAAGAGGAATTTCTTAATAACTACAGTTAAAAATTAAATCTTGCCTTCCTCTAAAAGTCAATGAGAGTTTTGCTCTGAGTCATGATTTATTGTATACTTATGTTTTTCCTTCCTAGCACTGTTCATTTTTTAAAAAAATTCTCTTGAAAGACACTAGCATATATCCTACTGCAATAAATATGTTTTTCATTTTAAAACCTCTCTTTCCATACATCTCCATCCACTACAAAATTCATTTGGTGCCACTAATACAACACAGATCCTGTATTAATCCAAGCAGGATACTTCCATCCCCATTAGGTTTTGTAGCAGTGATGGCTGCCTGGCAATCATCCTCTCACCTGGTGCCAGCTCCTGCACTGGGACACCCTTGTGAGCACAGCACCCTTCAGAGTCTTCCCAAAAGCATGGACACAGATTTACAGGTGTCTCTGGAATGAGCCGTGGTGTTTTTTTCTTCTCAGGCATCATTTTTATGCCTGAAAAACATCAATTTCCATGGGAAAGAGAGCCTGAATCAGCTTCCAGATGCCCTGGTACAAAGAAAAGCTATTGATCATTTTAAATGCAATGAAAAACAGATATTTAGTCAAGACTGCATCACAATGCCAATGTATCCACCTAATCACACATGCTACCGGTGACAAAAAGGCAGAAATGCGGACTGATTTTGCATTTGAGGTGTATCTGTGTGGGTTTATTCTGTGCACAGATTGTGTAACCAACCTCTAAGGAAATACCTACATAAACATCCAGCCTGTGACTTCATTAAGCTGCTCCCTGACTCCATGGGAAGTCCGGAATAATCTCTATAGAAAGAACACGATCAATATGTTATCGAGAAGATAAGTCAGTGTCAACGCTAATGTTTAAATATTCATCTACTTGTACCAACATCTTGTCTGTTACCGAAACAACAGGAATATTCAAAGATTAACTCTACATAAAAGACTCGGTAATTTTTTTCTCCAATTCCTTGTTTTTCTCTCGTCAGTTCTACGAACAGTTGTTAAGTAGAACAGGTTGGCATTTTTTCATCAAAATGTTACTTATTTGAAAAATGGGTCTTGGAACAAACCAAGACTTTTGCAGGAAATTTTCATTTGGGGAAATTTTTCAGCTTGTTGTCAAGAAAAGTGAAAACTGAAAAGAATTCCTTTTCCAGGATACACAATAGTTCTGAATATATAATCAAAAGAGCTAAAAGAACCAGACGGTATTTGTTTTAATCCAAAGAATTTGAAGGGAGAGAATATAAAAGGACTCATATTAACTGCAAGCACATTTATGAGGAGCTTCGGAAGAGAGAAGATTTGTTTCTTCATTCAGGACTACTTAGACTAACTCCAGAAAGTACCGGAGGAGAGAAGGAGGGAGGATGACTCCCAAGCATCTGCGACCTACTCAAGCCATTTCTAGCACTGAGAAGAGACTTTCCAACATTTCTGCAGTGAAAGATCTGTTTAAAATTAGAAATAAAGAAAAAAAAAATCCATGTAGACGATTCAGGAGCGTGTGAAATGCTTGGACAGAAAGATGCTGAAGTTCATTGAAGCTTGTGTTCTGTGTGGCTCTGCTTGGAGGATCTAAATATAACCAACGTTTCTGCCGCCAGAGGCAACAGTCCCCTGCAAAGGAGGAGAAAAGTGGTCTCCCAGATGATCATCATGCTGCCCTGAGAATTCCTGCTGAAAGACATTGACGTGGTTTCATGCAAGATGCTGAGTACATCTACCTGAAGTCTGGAAAAAGTAATATATAGTGGTGAGCCAAGCCCTACATCTAATTCCTCTGTTACAGCATAGACACTTTGCAGCGTGTCAAAAGTAAATCAACACTTCCAACACCTTATTCACAGGTAAGCATTAAAGTAGAACCTGTTACCATTTCTTAGGTGGGATTTGAACATCAGAATTGGATGAGTGATATGACAATAAGAGAAGTAACAGAGACAAACCACACTGTCACCAAGGGAGGATTGTAATGGAACAGCATAGCTTTTGCCATTTTGCTATTTACCAAAAGCCTTGTTTCAATCAGGGCTGTAATTAAAGCCCTTAATCATTTTGAACAGTTTCAAGTGAATGGCTTCTCTCATTTGTTAATGTATCATTTATGCAACAACTGTACATGTAAGGTAGTGTCAGGAGTCTGTCTGGACATAGCAAGTAGCTTATGGAGACATAAATCTATTTCTCAGTATTTTAATACAAATCTGAAAATGCCAGTTTACACATTTATGAAGCTGTTACAAACTGTTGAGAAAAAAATATGTATCTTGCGAATTAATGAGGCTTCCTAAAGACACAAAGTGTGTCTGTACACAGCCTGCTACACCGGAGGGGAGAAAATAGAGCATGGCAGAGAGCACTTGCAGCTGCAGTGTGGGGTTGTGTCCCAAAGGACATCTTCCAGGGGAGGCAATATCCTCCCCACTCCCAGCATATATTCAAGAACATCATCATGTCTTCAGATGGAAAGGAACTGAGGTAGGAGTTACTTGTACTCACCCATCGACAAGAGCCTTCCTGATTTCGCTACGGCCAATGGAGTCCTGGTACCAGAAGTTTCATGGATTGTGATGGAGTCATTTGTGGGGCAAGTAAATGAAGGTTAAATCCAGGCCTTGGCAGTGAGAGGCATTTCTGGGCAACCTGCACTCTGCTTGGTCCCTCTCCAGTGCTCTTCTTTTGCCTGGTGTGATGGGGTGGCAGCAGGAGCCCTGGCAGCAGAGCAGGGGAAAGAGGTCAGGTAGGACAGGTGGGGAAAGGAGAGATCCAGAGAAAGAGGAAAGAGGTGTAAATGGAGAAAAGACACCAGGTAGGTGAGAATCTAGCACCAAGCACTCACTGTGAGCCAAGAATTTTGAAGAATTCAAATTATTGTGGTGAGAAGGCGTATGATGTAGGACTGCATTGGGGTTCTCCAAGGAAGAGCATGTACTTTCCTTCCCTGCTTTAAAGAGTTGAAACAGTGTGGAAATTAGTATATAATCAGATTTATAATTACAGTGTAAAACACTTGGGATATTAGGCAAGGCTGGCAAAGTTATCCAATTTTCAGTCCTCAGCTCCTTGTGTTTCCCCTCCCAACAACTGTTTAACTCTCTACAAGTTCATAACTTTCTTGTATAGGGTACTACTGCTCCATTTTGTTCCTCCAGAAAGTTGCTGGAAAGGCAACAAGAGCCTCCCAGAGCTTCTTGCTCCCTAATCCAGTGGGAAGGACAATCCCTCTTAACTTGCTAGCCAAAGTTGTGGGAATTTGCCAAAAAAACATTTGCCCTAATAAGGGAACTGCTAATTTCTTTAAGAAATTGTTCTGAAATAGGTTTTGCTGAACTTCCAGTGAAACACTGGCATGTCTCTGAAGAAGAACTGGTAGACACACAGTGTTGTGGCGGACTTCACAGGGAAGTGCTGGCACTGGGATGGACTCCACAAGCTGGGCATGTCAGAGCCTGAGCCGCCCAAAAAACAGAAAACTGTGAGGACTTGTGTCCTCACAGTGCCTGGTAGGTCCAGTTCCCTTCACATGCAGCAGCAAGCCCTGAGAGCCGCATCTCACAGTGCAATGTCTCCTCTCCTGCTTCACGCTGGAAATTTGAACAGTTCCCACCACATGTGCTCCAGTTCTGTGCTGGAACAGAAATGTAAAATGCACCTGGATGAAACACTTCACAGACCTTCACCTTGGCCTTGCACATCCACATCCTCGAGGCACCCGTCTCCCAGATGTCTTCCAGCACCAAAAACATTGTGTTGCACTCGGGAGCTGCAGCAGGGGGTACAGTTAGCAGGTACTGCAAGTCACTGTCCTTGGGTCACCAGATGGCACCTACAGCACCTCTGCCTTCAGAGGTACAACCTTAAAACATTTCTTTCTGGGTGAGCAATGATGGACGGATGAGCTAAAGCTATAAAATCCCCCTTTTTCTCTCAGAGACCACAGTAACATTCAGCCCCACTTCCATGTCAAGCTCAGGTCTGCATTTTAACATATACATCGATGAGAGTGTGTAAAAAAAAAAAATCTAATATTATGCTTTTGAATAGAGAATTTACCTAAGTAAATAATTATTTTTAAACCCAAGATTTAAGCAGCTTTAGTATTCCACATTATGCTAATGTTTGACAATTACTAAGTGTGGGTATCAGCCAGCATTTTTTTTTTAAGTTTAATTTAAAGCAATTTGACATGGAAAGGTTATTACTTTAGTTGCCAATAAAAGCTGTACTTTTAACATAAGTGTACACCAAGCCCTAGGGTATGTGACTATTATCTTTTCTGCAATTATGTGGTGTTCTACATAAATGTTTAAAAAAAAAAAAAAAAAATTAGAAATATCAAAAATACTAACTTAACTGCAATATAAA
>VZTX01027596.1:546358-697566 GCA_013400915.1 Pardalotus punctatus
CCCAACCGCATCCCCCGCACCACATCCCTCCAACCGCATCCCCCCAGATCGTCCTGCTCGGAGGGGAAAAGGCTTTTCTCACATTCACAGGATCACAGAATAGTTCTGGTCGGAAGGGGCCACAGAGTGTCTCCTGGTCCCACCTCCACACCCAAGCAGGGTCATCCTGGAACACATCGCACAGGATTGCAGCCAGACAGTTCTGGAATATCCCCAGTGAGGGAGACTCCACAGCCTCTCTGGGCAATCTGTTCCAGTGCTCAGCCACTGCACAGCAAAGTTCTTCCTCGTGTTCAGGTGGAACTTCTTGGGAATTAGTTTCTGCCATTGCCTCTCATCCTATTAATTTGCACCACCACCATCCTTTTGACACCTTCACTTTGGATATTTCTACACATTGACATAAATCTCTTGAGCTTTGTTTTTCCCTTAAAAGTGGAAATTGCTGCTTCTGCTTGGCTTTAGGGCTGTGTTTCCAGAAGAGCCCCCATGGCTGTCGGAAGGAGCCTCCCCCTCGGCACAAGGCTGAGGGTGGGGAGCCCCATGCCCAGCGAGCAGATTAATACATATTCCACAGATCCCAACCCAAATACCAAGACGGTGCTATCAGATAGAACCAGCGCTGCATGGTCACAGCCCTGCCTTTGAGTGGAAATCAGCCATTTCCCTCAGGAAATTCCATGGGAGAGGGTGAAGAGCCACAATGCCATTGCTGGAACTCCCAAATGGATGAAGCTCTGGGTTCAAGGCCAGGCTGGACCACATTTTGAGCAACCTGGTCTAGGGCAAGGTGTCTCTGTCCATGGCAGGGGCGTTGGAACTAGATGATCTTTAAGGTCCCTTCCAACCCAAACCATTTTATGACTCAACAGCCCTGCCGAGGAGAGAGATCAAAGTGTTTCCTTAGGAAGAGACAGGCCAGCTCATACATACAGGGGGAAAGACACTTCCTTTCTGACACACCGTCTCCTCCAGGATGTTTCTTTGGCCAAAGTGAGGATGCCATGGAAAACAAGTGCCGTGACAGTATTTGACCGTTACCTTGCGGACTTGGCACCAGCTGCTGCGTTCTCTTGGGCTGCTTTGTGCAGAGCCCCTGCCGTGTCATGCAGTGAGAGATGGCCCCTTCCACCAGCCCCCCTGGGCCAACATGGGGCAGAGCCAGGGCCCACATGGGCACATGGTGATGTCTCCAAACAGGAGCCAAGTCCCACATCAGCCTGTGAAGGTAAACTCACTCCTCTGCTCTGCCCACTCAGCCCTTCAAAGGCAGAGCCTGGGGGCAAACGGAGCGGGTGAGACAAGCTCTAGTCCAAATACCAGAGGCTGCTTACTAAAGAGATAATTTTGATTTTTTTTTTTTTTTGAAGTCTAGGTGAGCTTTTTTTATGTCTGGGTTTTGTTTTTTAACTTGAAACTTGTGAAAATCACAGCACGACCTTTGCTGACTGGAAGCCTTCCCAAAACCAGCCAGCGCCAGGGCAGTGAAGTTCAGCTTCCTGTGGTACCCTGCCAGTGCCTTTTGGTGCTGAACTGCAACCATCTCCAGGCAGGGAATGGAAGCTCAGCCTCAGCAATTCATTCAGTCCTTTGTCTTTCTGCTGAGAAAGTGAAAACACTGCTCATAGTTCCAGTGCCAACTGCAGTTCGTGTTTCAAATTAACTAAAGTTCATTATTTTACACTTTAGGTAGAAGCTGCAACAAACTGTTCACCAGCAGTCCAAGCAATAGTATACAAGCCCCTCTAGGATCCCTTGGAAGAGCTCCTGATGAGTTCACCAATGTTTGCACATTAACCTCTGGGTGAAAAGCCAGCCAGAGGGATGTGAGAACTCCACCGAGCCCTCCAGAGCATGACACAAAATGATGCAAGTGTGGGAGCTAGGAGAGAAAAGGTTTTGTGAGCCCAGAAAAATAATAAAACGTTTAAATCCTTAATTGTTTTTCTTGAAGATTTATCCAAAATCAAGCTCTACTTAAGCCTGTGAGTTTGCAGAGCATTGTCAATAAATTAGATCATGCACACAAGGCAAGGATTTCAAGCCAAAAACTCTAGCCCTGAGTCGCTTAACAGCAACACTCCCCAGAAAAACGACTGGAGATGAAACATGAGATATGTATTAATTATCAATGGTCTAATAGAAAATTTAATGAAGACAAGTATCTTCTTGCACTTTATCCACGCTAACGATGATAGTACGTCAGCGAGGCGCATACCTTACAACGTAGCAGTGAATGTCAAGTCTGAAGCCATTATAGCAATTCCCCACAATAATGGCCAGCCAATGTATGGGCTTGTAGCACTTAATCAAAGTAATGACATCCATCCACAATTATTTATGTTATGGTAACAAAGAGCTGCCAAATGCAAAACAAATGACATGAGGATTTGCAAGTGAATTTCTTCCCGTAAATTCTCCTTAGGTTATGCTTAAGGGCCCTCAGGATGGAAGTCTGTGTATGTCCAGAGCAATATTGGATCCATGGGGTTATTGTGACGCGTTTTACTGCCTATAAACAATGAACCCAATACAATCACCAAAATGAGCCCTTCAGCCAACAGAACTGTACCAATATCATTTGAGCTGGCCTTGGTTTACACCCAAGAGTTATCTTCAGAATTTTACAGGAGGAAGAAAAAAGATTTGGAAGACAACCTTTGCTTACTTCTGTCCATCAAGGAAAACAAAGACCTGGTTGTATCAACACTTAAAAACATGCATTTAACTTAAAGTATATGAGCAGTCCCTACTTACCTCAATGGGTTTTGGATTAGAGCCATTATAATTACCAACCATGAATCTCTATTAAGTGCAGCACTGTTCTTTCAGGGGCATTTATGTGGGTGTTTGTATAAAAACACTGTCAAAAACTAAAGAACACCAGTAAATATAAAATGGCAACATTCAGGTTCAAATGTAATGAACTAATTTATTTTTTTTAACACTAAATCCAACTGTTTTTCACCACTCACAGATGTCACTGGAACAACTTGAATACAAAAAAATTGCTTAAGAACAATAAACTACACAGACCAGCTAATATTGATTGCTTTAAAAATGCCCCCTGTTAAACTTAAATAATAGCCAAATCTCACTGCAGTAAATGTACTTTTATATCATTAAATACTAATTTAACAGCAATGTGACTGCGCAGCGAAAAACATGAAAATGCTGGAACTGAAAGATTGCCCTCTTTTTTTGCCTTATTTTTCCTGTGCGTTATACAAGTCTCCAAATTAACACCCAAAAGAAGAAAACAATAATTTCATATTATCTGGACACACAGTCACACAAGCCAAACCTTGGACTAAGCTAAACATTAATACGCACTTTGCAAAGCCCTCTGAGAGAGGAGACCAGAGGACACTGCTCACCACAGGCTCTGGCCACCCTCGATGACCAGGTTGTGGCCAGTCATGTAGTCCGAGGCTTCAGAGGCCAGGTAGACGACTGCAGCCTGCAGGTCAGTGGGCTGGGCCAGTCTCCCGGCGGGAATTTCAGCCAGCCAGCGCTGCACCAGCGGCCGCAGCTCCGGCGAGCGGATCAGCGGCGTGTCCACGATGCCCCTGCAGCGAGCACACCAAACAAGGGTTTAGCAATGGGTCCTGCCCCAGGAGGAAAGGCAGCACCCAGAGGTTTTTGAGGTGTTGATTCAAAAGGAAAACAGTGCAATAGCACAAAGGACATGAGCACATTCAACCTGCTATGCCCTTGCTGAAAGTCATGGTGCGAACTTCCATAGTGCTCCTTTCCTACCATTGCCTTTCCCTGCCAATGGGCAGCTTAGATATTTCCTTTAAAATACACAACAATCATCTTAGCTAATTTCACAACCCCCTTACTTTTAGGTTACTCACAATTACCAGTTTAAATCTTTTTCTAGAAAAAAAGTGCAGCATTGGAATCAAAGGTGCCTTGAATTGGATCTGTCACGGCTTTTGGGAACTGTTGTCCTTCTACCAATTTCTCATCACTCTACAAATAATGTCACACAGCGTGTTTGTGTACAGCCCAGGGACTGAAAAGAGACCAACTCCCCATATGTCAAAAAACGAGGGAAACAAAAGCCAGCGCCCTTCCAGGCACCAGACCCTTTCCACACAAAAAAACGAGAGGCAGAGATAAGCACAACGTGCCCAGTGCAATCCCCCTTAAAACAACACCTGAGAAATCACACTGATTTACCTGCCTTGCCTCTTTTACATTTATGAGTGATTCCACCATTTACTAAAACTCTGTTAAGTTCATTTTTTTCAGGTGCCCTAAAAGTGAGTGATGCTGCAGAAAGCACAATGCAGGGTGAAGATTTGGCTGGCTTTTATGACTTTAACTGCAACTGATTTGTCATACTCCTCCTTAACAACATATTTGTATTTTGTGAAATGTATAATTTTTTCAGCCCCTGAACAAATATATTTACATAACTGTGTCTAACGAGAAATTACATTTAACTTCTCAGAAATGACAATAACTAAAACCTGAACTGCCAATTCCACTTCATTAGTGTGGTAGAAATGCATTCCAAATGTTAATAAAAATTCCAACATGCTGATAAATTAGCGCTTCTAAGGAGCATGTGACACCTTGGTTAACATATTCAACCTCAATTATATTTCTCTTCAGCACCCTGTTATCTGGAACCTTTGCTGGCAATCAGAGGTGCTGTTTTTCAGCGGCCAATTTTCTAGATAATGTAGCTTATCAACACTGTGGGTAAACTTGCCAATGAAATCAGGCTGCACTGAACCACACACACGCTAATTGCATCTCTTTTTTATGCATATTTACAGACTGTCACTTCAAAGAAATCAGTGGCCCATTGAGGCAGCCAGTTAGCTGGAAGAATTGCCTCTTGCAAATGAAAATTAGCAAACAAGCTAGTGATAAATATGAAATGAACAAAGTATAAAAATACCCGTTTTGTTCTGAAACTTCATCGGCATCCCAATTTAGACTTCCAAGGAAATAATTTTTTGAGACAGACTGGATTCTGGGTATGAGATTTACCTTTTGTTTTAAATGAAGGCTGAAATCCACTATTTACTCTGTTATGAAGTGGAACTAATTCAGATTTTCCCCCAAACATTTCTGTTTGCACTAATCAGGCAGGATTTAAATATCGGCTTTATATTTTATTGTAATTGTCAATAAAGAGCAGAGCAGTTCAGAAACACCGAGAGATGCAACTCACTTAAGTTCTGGCAACATAACAAAATCAAGCACATTCCAGTATAGGACTGCGGATGTTTTACTTATTTCCTGCAAGCACAGCCCCCTGCTCTCCCTCCTTCCTTTCCCAAACTCCTCAAGAACTGGTTTTCTTCAGAGAGAAACGTGCTTTGAGCAGCAGACATGAAATATATCGAACTCCTTTCCCTTACGTGCCTCTCACCCTGCTTACAAAACCATCACCATCATCATCATTCTGGCTTTACACCATCAGAGACCAGAATAAGATCCATATGATTTTTTTTATTTTTTTCATTTACAGATATATTTTAACCCCAAGGGAATGCAGATTAGGGAATAAAACACACAGTCCTCCAGCACAACAGATTTTGCTAAAAAGAGGACGTTTTTCAATCTGTTCAGAAAAATGATCTTTGGTCTGATCACTGCAGCCTGCAAATCACCGTGCTGTGCTTCTTGCTGGACCTTGCTTTAGGTTCATTTCACATAGCAAAAATTTAGATGTGCAACCAAACTTCACTACAAATTTTTGTAATAGAAATGAGAAAAAAATACAGCGAAAACTTAAAAGTTGCAAACACACATACTGATGGCACTATAAATATTAGGCATGTCATTGATACTACACATCTTCTGGGAAAGCTTTGGTGCCAAGTTGGGCAATTTAATGTTGTCGAACCCTTTTAGGCAGATTTTAGTTGGCTCCTAACCAGTTCCAGCAAAGACAACTGCCAATGCATTAATTCCCTACCTCATCTCGTATGCAGTGCTGAGCCTATCAGTACTTTCTGTTGCATGTCAATGTAATATCAAACTGCTGGTTCCTTAATGCTAGATATGAGCATCAATATTTCATTATTGATACACAGGACAATTTGAGACATTAGGGAAAAAAAAGACCGCAAGAAAAAAAAAAGGGGGGGTGGAAAACAATTGCCTAAAACATTTCCACTTCAAGAGACACATTAGGAAAAATATCACTTACCAGATACTTAACTGGAATTGTTACGTGCACTCAATCCCCAAATGAGAGCAAAAAAAAGATTCCATCTGTGTGTAACTTGATTTCTTTCAGATGAGTTATTAATTTGAATGAGTTAAGTACACTCCACTTAATCAGGAAGTGTTTAATCACAAGATCCACTTAATTGGGACATCTCCCAAGGAATTAAGATTTAAGTCCAAAGATACTTACCAGCAACGACTGCTGCTTAATGGGGATAGTAATGCTGCTTAATTGGGATGCCTTCAGGTGATGCTGGGGTGCTCCTCCTGCCAGCTCTGCCTCTCCTTCCCCCTGATGGGGTGTTCCCCAAACCTGCAGTGATCCTGCCCTGCCTGCTTTCTGGGGCTACAAGCCTGGTGCAGCACTGCCTTCATGCTGCCCCAGAGGAGCAGGGCAGGCTGCAGGGCACACAAAAGCTCTTTGCCCATCAGCTCAAACCCAAATCCCTGCAGCCCATCGGTTGGGAACGTGGCTCATGCCCCAGGGCTGCTGGCCTGGCTGCAAGTTGGCCTAAATATCAACCTCCAGCTGCCCATCCCAAAGGTCATCACATTATGGCATTTCATGTCTTGCAAACCAAGAAGAGGGCAGTAATTAACCAAAAAAAAATGGACATTGATTCAGTGTAACGGCTGCAAAAATGAGGTGTCTAACGCTGCACATGCCAAAAACCAGGCACCTTCCAGAACCCGTTCTTCCATCACACTCAACTCATTTCCATGTCCTGGGACCAACAAGGAGACTAAACCATGTGGGCAGCTGAGCATCAGCCGCCAGTCAATGCTCTGTAAAGATCCCTATTCACACCCAGCTCCCCTCTGCAGTTCAACCCCCACATGCCTTTAAGGAAGACTTCACGATCTCCATTTTTTTTTGCATCATCTGTGCAGCAGGTTATAAGGTGATGGCACTGGTTGATGGCACAAGGATTGAGCACATTTTCCACGATAGCAACAGCATAAGTCAGCCAAAGCATCCAAGGAATCTCAGCTACCTTCCCTCCCTGGGCATCAGGTTTGCCTGGCCAGCAAGAGAAGCTTGCATGTTCAATTTTATAAATGCAATAAATCATCCTAAGGACTCTGTCATAACATTTTATGCATTGCTAACTTTTATGCATTGCTCTGCATAAGTTTTATGCACTCATTAAGAAATTAAGTTGATAAAAAGTGACCAGATAGGAAGAGGGGGAAAAGGCCAAAAGGTTTGCATGGTGAAATAATGCTTAAGGCCAGACTGGAGCACTCGGAGCTTCAGACAGAGGCATGCTGAGAGTGCCTTAAAGCTTTAATGCAACCACGACTGGGAGAGGCAAAGTACTTAAGGACACAGATATTTTAGTTATCCAGAGATGATCTTGGGTACCATCATGCCCTATATCTACATCTGTGCCCCTCAGACTCCTTAAAATCCCATCCTGTCATGATGCTGAGGCTCCTGCTGGTGTTGAGTACTCAGATCAAGTGGGTTTAAGGTGTCCCTCGTCTTTGATGAGTCATGTCAAGAGAGAGTGACACTGGTGGGGTCCAGGGTTCTGGAGATAGGTCCAAATGTGCACTGAAATGCAGGTTCACATCTCACACACAATGAAGTGTAAATGTGGATAGTTATTCACTCAGAAGCAGATGTGGCTTTTGCTCCTGGTGATGAGGGATCTGAGCTCGATGAGCTGCTGCAGGCTCCTTCCTTTGAAATCTGCCCAGAGCTCCCTGGGCAGCTCCATCATGAGGGGCTCAGCCAGAGCTGGGAATCTCTGTGAGGAAAGTTCTGCCAGTCTCCGGAGCAGCTCTGTCCAGGTTCCCACCTGCATTAGGGAAAACTGCTCTGTCCAGAACAGGGGACCTCAAAGACCGCAAAACATTTGTTCTCTGTGTGCCCTTCCTGGCTATTCCTCCAATAAAGCAACACACCACCCCTTCCTGTTGTAGGATTTTGAGCTCAGAGCTAGAGTTTAGGACAGGTAGAGATGATCAAAATGCAACCCTGTGTTGCCTTGAGAAGTAGAAAGAGAAGCTGTCTATTTTTACTCTGTGCTCCGGCAACTGTCTCCAGAAACGCAACATCACTAGATGTGAGAGCTTGCTTCCAACTTGTACAAAACAATGTGTTTTGATCATTCAGTGTCTATTTTTTAGATTTATGTAAGCCCCCTAGAAATGGGTAATTCCTCCTCTAAGAGCCTTCTCATCCGTAATTGCTGTGAATGTGGCACAACTCTCCCACCTCTGTTGGTGCAGATTACCCGTATGTTTTCAGACACAATTCCTGCCAGGTCCTGCTGAGCTTCCCTAATTCCCTTCATCTCCCCTGGCTCCTGAAAGCCAGTGTAAATTCACTAGCGCTGGTTGTGGGAACACTATTACAGTGCTGCTAGCATTGGCATGGGGAAAATCCCATTAGGAAGTAAGATGCTGTTGAAAGAATCTGTGGATCACATAGAGCGACGGCTGGAGTCACTGCTATAATTAGTAATAAATAATCATAAGGAAGACAGCTAGCACAAGCAAGGGGAGAGCAGACCGGCAGTAAAAACAGAGGCACTTGCCATTAAGCTCTGTGATTTTTTTCCCCCCTCCACTTTGTGGATTAAAATATGTAATTTGTTTTCCCTAATTTGATGTACATTATTATCTTCATTATTACAATTTAACTCCTGGGTTAAAATCCTGCCCTTCTTACTTACTCTGATTGACTTCAATGGTCTACAGAATTTGACCGCTTCCAATTAACGCTATCCACTTGGGTTTCTGCTCAGCACTATCATGCACTGCTAATTGTTTAATAAAATGACTGGCTGGGCATGTGTGTGAGAAACAGGGAGAGACAAAGTGGATCTGGTAGGAAAACTTTTCTTTGTGAATAAATACCCTAAAACATAGAGACTGAAGTCTCTAAAATAAGGAAAATGTAATTTGTAATAAATATATATATATATTTACAAAACTACACCTGGCCTCCTGTGATTGTCAGAGCTGAACAGTAGTTCAATAACAGCAATAAAATGTAGCTTTCAAAGTGCCTATATATTTGTCTCAAGTAAAAAGGGAAAAGAAGTATTGTCTATTAAGTGTCAAAAACCCTTTCTTTAACCACAGAAGGCTTGGACAGACTAAGGAAATATTTCATCTGGAAGGGAAATGCTAAAAACTACCCTTCACATTATTGGAAAACCTATTATCAAATGCTAAAACCTCTCCTTAAATCCCTGAGTATACACAGCAACAGAGCAGGCTTGGTTCTAAGTATTTAAACCTTTGTTAAGGAAAAGACAACATAAAAAGGGATGCAATCCACCTGCTAATTAGAAACTTTATTTGCTGAGATAGTGTTCATTTGAGCTTTGTAGAACATTTCATTCCCTCTGTAGTTTCAAAATGAGACTACATTTTACTTACGGGGAAATGCAGTTGACTTTTACTCCTCTGTCAATCCACTCGGTTCCCAATGTCTGTGTTAATTTTACGACCCCAGCTTTGGAGGCGTTGTACGCCAACTGCTTCTGCGGGTGAGGGACTAGAAGGGATTCAGAAGGAGAAAATTATTTATTCTTCCCAAATTAAGATAGCTTAGGCACTACACAGACAACTCCCTGCATTGAGATGAGCTATTTGCCCTTTTCCCAGGCACCAGGCAGGGAGAAGAAAGAATTCAGCCACCTACAACACAAAATCCTAAATATGTATTTTGCCATTTAACAATTTTGTCTCAGCAGCTGGTCTACTGGAAAACAAAGGAGAAAATAAAAATAAAGACATTTAAAAGGTCCCATAATCGAGCAAAGAAAAAAAAATGTATAAAACATATATATGCAATACTTGACTCCTCTTAAGAAAGATCAATAATCATATACACACATGCACATTTATATATTACACACATATGTATGTTTACATACTTGCACACTGTAACACTAATAAAATATATTATATAATTATAAAATATTATATAATTAATAATAGAATGACTAATAGATATTATGTATTCTATGTTATGTAATATATTAACATTATTTATCATATGACACATGATAACTGAATGTAACATTAAATTGTTTGATATGACATTATATGATATAATATGATAGAAGTGCTATAACGTATTTTATATAACATATTATATATAGCTTCTTGGAATAAATTATTTTCCCTAATTTTTAAATTATCTGTAGTCTGAAGCAAACACATCTTATTATCTAACTGATGTTTGTGTGGATGTGAACACAGGTGCATCCCAAAAATTCAGAACACCCACCACTTTCAAAATCTGAAGCTTTTGAAAATGTTTCAGAGATGTCACATGTCAGTCAGAGACAGAAAATGATCAGCTTGCTAATTACAATGTTCAAGCTTGTTAGTGCCGTGTGCTCGGGTAGCTCTGCCCCTCTCCAGCTCAGTGAAAGCTACTTAAGGACAAATCCCCAGTGGGTGTAAAGTGCTTTAAACCCACGGGAGTCAAACCAAGGCAGCCCAGGTGTTGAGATTTACACCCACAAAGTCTCCTTGGACTTTTCTGGCTGCCATTAGGACTTCATTAAACAAATCCAGTGCAAAGCATCAATCAATTAGCTCTGTATCAGCACTGAGCTTCAGTGAGCTGCTGACTCTGATGGAGGGAGAGTGGGGAAAATCAGGGCTAAAAATCAGTAGTCACAAAGACAGGCAATTCCAGCCTGTGGGGCCGGATAATGCTGAACTCTGGAAGAAAGGGAATCACCAGGTTTGTGCAAGGTTCAGCAGCCAAACCCCAACACACAGCATTTTGATAAAAGCACAGAAGCAGCACCAGTACCTGGCATTAAACTGGTCTTAATAAATTAAGATGATGCATCAGTTCTTATATCACTTTTACCCATGGCATCCCAACACACCCACTACTGATTTTATTGACCTAAACTCTTGGGTTTGAATATGTTAGTGTAAAGGGTGGAAAGACAGTGATAACTGAGTTACCCAAATTCTGAAAGAGCCAAAAGCCCTGCTGCAAATTACTGAGCATGTGAACAAGGACCTTTGCCTTGAACAGACATGTTTGTGAGTGGATTTAAAGCACACACGTGATGGGAGCAACAATTAGAGGGGATTTTTCTGCATGTGCCACAGGTTTTTTCCGAATTCAGAGGCTTTTTCCTTGCTACAAAAAGCATTTCATACCATGACCCTCCTCTGCCAGCATTTATTCTGTGCTCATTTTTTGTTCCACGTGAAATAATTTGCATCTTGACCAGTAGAACTGCTTTGCCCTCTGTGTGTGCCTGTTGCCCCCTGACGCAGCGCGCCATGGGGGCTCTCAAAAAGATGTGGAGCACAATTTCTTGATTAATTGCCATGCATCAGCTCCAAGTTACATACAACTTCGGTAGTTAACCTTGTAACCTCCCAAAAGCAGTTTGCTAAACTTTCCAAACATGTCTGTCTGTGATAAATCATTTTGGTGATCCCTTGCTAGGAGAGGAGTTCTGGCACTGGCTCTGCACCTACAGTGTATGTGGGTGAGAAGAAGTTGCTGCAAGCTACAGGAATCAGCTTCTGACTTGGGGTGGGTGATGAGACAGTTATCAAAAATCCTTCCATGGACTTTTGTCTTCATAAGAATATCTCAGGAAGGTAATTAGGAGGATGAAATTTTGCCCTGCTGAGACACTCAGCCGCTCTCAACTGGAAGAGCTCAAGGAGAAGCCAATGGGTGCTGTGAAGCTCTGGGGATGGGTAGGATTTCTGTGGCTAAGCACCCCACACCACCTCCTCTTCCCTTAGCTAAGGTGGTCTCTTACAGACAGAAAAGCAAATCTGTAACCCTCCAAACTCATACAAAATGGGGCTTGGGATTAAAGCTATGCCTTCAGCAGTGTCACCAAAAAATCTGCATTGCTAAGGCTTCTGGGACGCAAGGACACTCACTCCTGTTCAAGACAGAGATGATAGGAGAAAGCAGATAAAAATTCTGCCAACATTAGCTGCATTATGTTTCAAATACCTTTGTCCTGGTTTTGTCTGGGATAGGTTTAGTTTTGTTCCCAATAGCTGCTACAGTGCTGTGTTTTGGATTTAGGATGGGAATAATTTTAGCACTGATGGTTTAGTTACTGCTGAGTGGGTCTTACTCTAAATCAAGGACTTTTCAGGGCATCATGCTGCCCTGCTAGCGAGGAGGCTGGGGACACAAGAACTTGGGAGGGGACACAGCCAGGACAGCTGGCTTCAACTGGCCAGAGGGATATTCCAAATCACATGGCATCGTGCTGAAAAGTAAAATTGGGTTGAGCTGAGAGACTGACTGGGCATCGCTCAGGGGGTGGCGAGAAACAGCATTGTGCACCGCTTGTTTTGCATGTTCTTTTATCCTTATTCCTATTTGCCCTTCCTTTTCTGTCCTAATAAACTCCCTTTATCTCAACCCACAAGTTTTAACTTTTTTCCCAGATTCTCTCCCCCATCCTTGGGGGTAGGGAGGGAGGGAAGGGCCATGGGGTGTTCGCTGCTGGCACTTGTACCACAACAACCTGACACTGCTTTTGCACCCTTGGTTGGTGCACCAGGCTCGCAGCCTGACCTTGAAGCAGCCACATAATGTTAATGAGAGGTGCACACAGGCAGAGCAGAGCAGAACACTTTCCACTAAAGATATTCAATGTAAAAATTACAGCTCTGAGCTACACCTGTGTGAACCGCCGAGCCGCTGCTGCTGGAGCGTACGCCTGGAATAATTCCAGTGGAATACCAGAATCAAAATGCACATATGCAAAATGTATGCAGCTTATCTTCAATTAATTAAAGCTGATTCTGAGCAGTGTATCTGGAAAAATCACAAACAAAAACCCCCCTATCCTGCTAAGTGTCTCCTCCTTTTCCTGTATCTCTGAGGAAGGACTCAACCTACAACAACAACAAAAAAAATATCCCCTAACTATTTCTAGAAACATTTCATACTATGCCAGTTGGCCAACATACTTAAATAACCAACCAACCAACATATTTATTTAACATTCAGCAGATGGACATGATATGAACATCGTGGTTTTCAGTCGTAGTTTCATAACTACTAGATTTTTTCAATGCCAAGATTCAAACAGGTTCAGAAGGTAAACACATCTCTCCATCTCTTAACTTCTGGCCTAGCACGTATTAACTTTCCCTGACATTTAAATGCATCTCGGGATGACCCTTCCAGGCTGCTCTCAGGGCTGCTTTCCAATGTTCATTCCCATTCCAGGACTGGTCCTGGCCTCAGATGCGATTCCCAGGTGGATCTCTGGACCTGGCTCACCAGCCAAGGAGGTACAGCTCAGCCGGGGCTGGGATGGATGCTGTGTTGGAATGGCATCACCTCTCAGCTCAGCAGAGCTGTGCCAAGCCCCGATGGAAAAGCTGGAAAATGCCTCTGCCTGAGCAGAGCAGACCACTGCTGGGAGCTGTGTGCCAAACCAGCAGATCCCTGGGTGGTGCCAATTCCCAGAGCTTCCTAACTTTCTCCAGGATGGACTACCTCCCAGGAAATTTCGCTTTGTGGCAATGATGTGGATGGTGACAGCCCAAGAACAGAGCAGAGCAAGAAAGCCTGAGGTACTTGAAATTTAAAGCCCCACAATCTTTCCAGAACTTCTTTTCTTGGGGAGATTTTGTAACTTTACTAAACTGGGATGGAGGAATGGTGCCTGTGTTTCAGCATTAGTAAAACAGCTGGTAAAGACACTTGAAAAAAATATTAACAACAACATTATAAATGGATTTTTGAAGAACCATTTAAAGTTACTGTGCAATAAACTGAGTAGAATGTCATAGAATGTCAAACTGGGCACAGTAAAAATAAACGTTATTCCAAAGGAAAATAAAAAGACTGCATATTTATGTAACATTCAGCAGATGGACATGATATTAATACAGGGGTTTTCAGTTGTACTTTTATAGCTACTAGATTTTCTTGCCTAACTTGGCAACCCGAGGCACCATTTGATTTTTGGATTTGGACAATACTGCAACAGATGTCCAGACCAATAAAATAAATTCCTAAAGGGCTATGCTTAATTTGTGTAATTGATCAATTTTTGTTACATGGGCTTCAGCTCAGCAGCCTTCCAGATTAGCTCAGCAGTAGGGATTTCGTTCCATATGTTACAATGGTTTATTGGTGCTTTTGGTGACACTGCTGATTCAGCAGCGTTGGTGCAGGCACCTGTTGGCAATGAGAATGTTATAAAACCCACGGGTGCCGGGGCAAATATTGGTACAAAAATGTTTTGGGTGGTTTGTAAGCATCTTGTGGGTTCAGCCTCCCACATGCCAAGGAGTTTGTCTGGAGCAGCATGGAGGGACCAGCACTGCTCCTGTGGTATCCGTGCACCAGAGTCAGAGAAGGTGACTCCGCCTTTTCTATAAAAAGTAATAAGTGCTCTAAAACATCGAGGACAGATAAATGTTGAAAAATGATATCAATAAAAATTTTGTAGTACATTTCCTCTAATATGAAATGTCAGTGATTTACTCCTTCCCAATACAGGTTTAATTGATTCAAATAGCATCGGTAGTAATTAAAATATGGATTCTGAAGCACAACTGTTAGCTCTCATCACTCACCTATTAAACTTGCCATAGATGCTGTGTTAATTATCTTCCCATATCCTTGATTCAGCATAATGCGGCCTGCAGCCTGTGACAGAAATTAAAGGAAAGACCAGTGACCCTTTCTGTGATTGTGCTAATAATGACATGATAATAAATTAGTCTTCACTTTTCAGAAGAGTTGATGTGCTAACACATTTTTTTTAAGCACTTGATATAAAAACTTGGTATAAAAATGGCTGATGCAGGAAAAAATCCCATTGCCATTTCACACCTCTTCACTGCTGGCAATATTTTTTCAAAATAATCACTAATGTTGGGAATTCCCCTGTCTAAGCCTTCTGGTTTTCAAATAACCACCCTTCAAAAAATGTTTGGCCCTTCTTTAATGCCTGGGCTTGGGTAGCCAGTAAGTACCGGCTGCTTTTGAATATATTGACCAAAATCTGTAATTGATACAAAGCAAATCTCACCTAAACTCCACCAAAACTAGGACCAATTTTATTGCGGTAATTATTAATAAAATGTTATCAGATCTTGAGATAAAGTAAATACTTAGAGAATTATTACCCATTTGCAAAACTAACTGGTGCAGCATTTCACACTTACTTGGCAGCACAAGAATAACCCTCGTAAATTAACATTAAAAGTTTTGTCCCATTCCTCCAGGGAAGTCTCTTCACTTGCAGAGTTCAGATTGATTCCTGCATTGTTGCATGCAATGTGAACTGTGCCCCAGCGAGCCACGATTGCATCCACCATCCTTTGCACATCCTCAGGTTTGCTTACATCTGCTGCCAGGGCAAAGCTCTTAATGCCTGCATTGAAACAAGAGTGATGGAGTCAGCACAGCAATTCAGAGAGAAAGAAAAAAAAATCTATTTTATGATTATTTTTAATTCATATATATTTTATATGGCTGTATTTTATATATATAAATATATTTTCATATGTATATATTCCACCTTAATTCATTTCTCCACAAATTGGTGACAAACACGTGTTTGTCACTGCAATGCCATTATAAAGTTGCTGACTGGTGTGAGTTTTTTTTGCTTGCTAGAGACCAACCTGGAGCCCAGGTGTGGGAGCGAAGGCTGCGCTCCGGCAGGACGAAACTTGGAACACTGCACCATCTTCTGTCCAAACCCTCAACTGCAGCTTCCCCAGACACTGGCAGCTCTGCAGATGCTTTCCTTATGCCAGGTCCTCCCGCAGGACGCTCCAGAAATCAAATTAATTTGTCCCAAAATTCTCTCTGGATGAATTACAGCATCCAGAGATCTGGGAGCCTCAGACAAAACCAAACCAATTTCAGGTGGGAGCTACGTGGGAATACCTGCAGGTGCACAGGTATGGTAGTCACAGTGCCTGGGCTTATTTATTGCAAATTACACTGCCAGAATAATGCAAACATTTGGAAGTTGAGAGATTTAACAAATCTGACACATACAGATGTTTTGTTTTTTTTCCTGAAAAGAATCCAGCTGTTGACTTTTGCACCAGCACTGATCCATAAATAACTTCGTTTAATTTATTATAAAAACCAGCTTTAAATACCCTTGTTATTAAACAACATAAGAAGCCTGCTGAGGCACCTGATGCCACTGGGATTACACCCATCCTCAAAGCCAAACAAGGCTACACCAGTAAGGGCTGTGGTGAAATGGGTCTTAAGTCAGAATCCTTCTGAGAAAGGTGGGAAGTCACTGGAGTAGGACCAGCCTGGGTAGGAAGTCACAGCTGTTAAAGTGAGATATTTTAATTCTATATAAATGACAAATTTGTTCCATGTTAGTCCCTCTTTTAGATCATTCTGATAAAACATTTAAAAGAAAGGATAAGTCTATTCTTAGGAGAATAGGAGACTCTCCCAAAATGAAGCTGAGGCATCCAGGAAAGCAAGGCAAAGCAGGAATTGCCCAGTGGTGTGTGAAGAAAATGGCAGGAAAGAGGCTTTTGCATGGAAAACTCCTCCTCATCTCCAGTGCCTCCAGGATTCTGTCAGAGTGCACAGCCCGAGGTGATGCCGCTCTGGGGTGCCAGGACGTGGGAGCTCCTGTCCCCTTCAGCAGTGCCACAGCTCTCTTGATTTCCATGGCAGAGAAAAAATACAGACAACTGAAAAATGAATGCATGCTCTGCCACAAAACAAGACCTCTTATTTTATCGCAGGTTTTATGTTAAATATGCTGAAAGAATAAGAATAGCCAGATGGCCCCTGTTGTTCTCCTAATTGTTATCAAGACATGTAACACACAGGGAGGTGCTGCGATCTTTCTTTTTCAATTTAGAGACAAAATGGGTGCAAGCGTGTTACTAATGGTAACAGAAAGACTTTTCACCTGCCCTCCAACTCTCACCCCATTTAGAGCTTCATCTTATAGGTCAGTTCATAAAAACAAGACAAAAGGTGCCACATGTGAGTGTCTAGCAAAGAAGCAGTGAAGTCACGCTCACTTCAAACCAGAGTCCCACACTCGACCTTAATCAATTCAGCTGATATCCCTGCACTCTGAGAGGGGGGAGGAAACCACTTTCTGTCTCTCCACCGTCCCCCCAAACCACCTGTTCAAAATAACAAACAAAACAAGTCATGGAAAAATAGCTTGAAACCTACAGACACAACCAGAGGCAAGAAACCCAGCACAGGACCATGCTGCTGGGTGTGTGATGGGGTCAGTGCATCTTCACAGCCCCCAGTTCAGTTTTGTGGGGCTTGTGGAGGCGATTTTGTGATGAGAGGGGTAGGAGAGGAGCCCAGGGGCTCTGTGCTGGAGAGAATCCCTGTGCTGAACCCACCCGAGGTGTCCTTCTGCAGGGACACGCTCACGTCCCCCCGCCACGGGCTCCATCTCTGGTCTCTCCATATAAATGGAAGTAACACGTTGCATATAGACAAAAAGATCAGGAGTGACATTGCATGAGGCATTTGCATAGTTTACAGTGAAAATGCACATTTTAAAAATCCCATCAGACTAATTCTTCCCTTAGGGTAGAGGCAGTGATTCCCCCTGAAGACAGAGGTGTGTGTAGTGGAAGGTAACCCTTAGGATTTTTTGGTTATGTTTCATCATTTTTGGTTCTTCTGTCAGGATCCATTAGCAACTGTTGAAAAAGGTATTCACACAGGATCTAAAAACAAAGACCCCTGTAGCCAAGGGACGTACACCCGAGCTGTCTAGCAAAGCTAAAACTGAGATCACAGGCGTTCTGATGTTTCAAACTCATGAAATGATGGCACCATCCCAAAAGGCAGTAAAGGGCTCCTTGGTATAAGAAGCAGAGCAGCTCTAAGCAAGCTAAGCAAAATGTTTTGAAAAAGTATCAGTATGGGAATGACTTGGGGCACTGAGCTTCCAATTTTGAGTTAGAGATCTACAGCCATAGAGGGGGAAAAAAAAAATCACAGCCCCATTGTCCTTATTGCAGCAGGAAAAATACGTATTAATGTTATGATTGCTTCAATTTACTCATGTGAATATTTTGAGGGTAAAGCTAGCTGAACCTTTTTGTCAAAATTTATTTCCAACAGAGCATGATACTTCTTTGAAGCCAAAATGTTTCATGGTAACATTGATTTCAACAAAAAGTTTTCAAGGGAAAGCTTCTGAGGTCCAGGCTAGACTCTCTAGTTACCTCTGGAGAGAAAAAGATTGAAAACCTGACCTTTTCAGATCCTTTCCAAAAACGGGCATTTGGATATAATTCCCTTTCACAAAAGCTTTACAAAGTTTGGGGGTTGTTCCAACAGGGAACGACAATAAATTTGAAACCTCAAAACCCATCATGAGATGGAAGAGATGTGCCCTGACCAGCTGCACCGGTCAAATTGATAGATAATATTTGACCTCAAAGGATAAGGATGTGTAAAGAGTGAGAAGTGAGATTTTCTTTACTTTAGGCTGCAATAATATTTGCTATGCCTCATGACCTCTCCGACTGCATTTTGGAACAACCCCCCGCCTCCTCCAGGCTGGCAGCCCACTGCTGAAGGAGCAGAGATGTAGGGCAGCCATTGAAGGATGGATGATCAAACTCCTACTGAAAATGCCCTGGAGATGAGTTAAGTTCATTTTCCAATAGGCTGTTGGCATCCAAAGTCTCATGGCTCTATCAAGCAGCCCATTTTCAATCCGAATAGCTCTGCTTGATATGCAGGAACTCACAGAGAAAAAATGTCCAAAAGGCGAGTTAAGGTGTAGGGCACAGGCACTTTGTGCCAAAACCATACGGCTCCCGTGCATAAGAGGGTGAAAAGCTTCGGGAAGGAGGGACTGGATGACTCAAGAATTTGTAATAGGAACTGGACACTTTCTATTCTAGGTCGTTATTTGGGATCAGAGCTTTAACCATTGCACTGACACTCAGTGCAAAGCGTCTCCTGCTTACCGGAGCTGGGATTGTGCAGACGGGGATGTTTTGTTTTAAATGTTCTCTGGGAAGGTTCAGGAAAGTATCAAAGCCAGAATGACACCGTTCCTCACCCCTTCCTGAGATTGGGTAAAATAGATACACCAGCAGGGGCTGGTTTTGCTGGAGAATATAATTTCTAATGGCCCAATCCCTTGCAGAAATCAGTTGAAACAAATACTGGTGACTTTATCCAGATGGGAATATGAAAATTTCCTGGGTAAAGCTTCATCTTTAAAGACAATGAAGTACTGAACTTCGAAGAAGGCTCAGGTGTAATCTCACAAAAGGAATTATAAAATGAGTAATACTTCCTTTGTTTCATCATTAAAATTATATTTCCAGTTTTCTTTTTCCCCTTTACAATTGCAGTTTAGGACGGCTCTAGGGGGAAATTCAATTTTATGTTACATTTTCTGTTTTTACTGCTAAAAACAGAAGTGGCTTGTAGAGGATTTTACCTCTTATTTGGGATTTTACTTACTATGTCTATTAGTATTTGTTCCTATATCTGACCTTGCATACATGTTTGAAAGAGGGCTTGAAAAAGGACTTGACTTCACTTTGAGGGCACAATGAGAGATTCAGACTGACAATACAACTACCTTGTGCCGGTGTTTTGGCTCACGGCACAGACATTATGTCTGGCAGAGAGGGTAGGTGAGTTTGTAGGCTGTGTCTGTCACTGATCCATGGTGAAGCCTGAGGTGCTGCACGATTTACTCCGAGCAGCACCATCTCCGTTCAGTGCTGGTTACACAGATCTCACTCGTGTGAGGTGACCCTTCCTGCTCCTGTCAGCCACGGCTCACCACTTTGGCCACTTTTGGCAAGGAGTTTCGTTTGGATCACTTTGCCTCTCTAGTTGAGTTTACATTGATAAATAACTCTCGCAGACAGTGTGATATCGATGACTGGTGGGACAACCCTGACAGGGTAGGAGAAATCCTGTGCTCTAACCAATTCCCCAGCAGGTCTGGACGGGAGGTGACTGCACTGCAGAGAAGGGTCAGGTTTGAGGAAGGAAAGCCGCCCATGACAGTGCCCATCACTCTCAGTGCTTACCTTTGAGGCTGAGCTCACACGCCACCGCTTCTGCCTTGCCAAGGACCAGGTCCACCACAGCAACTTTGGCTCCAGCTTCCCCCAGGGCATGAGCAAAGGCTCTCCCGATGCCCTGCCCTGCTCCTGTGACGTAGGCCACCCTGCCATCCAAGCGCAGCCGCTCCAGGATGCGGCGCCGGTTACAGCCCCAGAAGATGTCATCCCTCACCACCTCCTTCTGAAACAAGAACACACAGTGCACGGTAGGGGCAGAGTTCACTGACAGCTGGGAAGGGCTCTGCTGGTGAGAACGACGTGGGAGCATCAGCAGGGATCTGTGTCTCCTTGGCCCATTAATTAATAAATACCAAAACTGTCACTAATTCAAGCCCAAAAGCTCCCTTATCTCTACAGATAGTAATATAAAATAAAGCATTAAAGTGCGAGACAATGGAGCAGAAGGGCTGTGCTTTGAAGAGGTGCCCCAAGCACTCCACTTTCAGGAGAGTAGGGTATGGCATTTCCTCACCTGGCTTCCCATGGGAGATGGATTTGGTAGTAAGTCTGAGAAGCTGACTGAAGTCAACTAGAAATCTTCCAGCTATTTCATCCCCAGGGCCCAATCCTGCCCTCAGGCTCAGCTAAGAGGCTAAGAACAAGGTTCCAAAGGCAGGATTTGGGTCAAGTTGAGTGCAATCAAAATATCATCACAAGGCTGGTGTGCAAATAAAGATATCAGCCAATAACTTAAACCGAGCTGTCATCTGATCAGCTGTCATACATCATTTCCTCCTGTCTGGAATCAAAATGCAAAATATAAGATGTTTAAAATATTGAGTTTGAAATGCCAGGAATTACCAGAGGGTGTAGCTTTGGGAGCACTCAGAAACTGCAAAGCAACTGGGATGTTTGTGTCTGGTTTTACCAAGTTAGGTCATTAAGATTCCAGATGGGAATTTCATTGCAGCTGGATAATGCCCACTACATAAACAGAGAAAGATAAAAGCACCATCTTTTTCATAGAACAAGCAAAATCTGAGGCCATGAAAATATCCAGGTCAGAGAGCACATGAGGGCATCCTGTGCTGCCTTTGGGCAAAAAAAAATGAGCTACTTCAGGAATATTGTACTGGTTCATTACAGCTGGTCCTCAGATCCATCTCCCCATGCTCCTCTCCCTGGAAAGGATGGGAGAGCACCAGGCACAGACTCCTGGTGGGCAGCACACCAGCCACTCCAGAGATTCATCACAGGACCTGCTGATCTGAAAGACTTTGCAAAGAATCAGCATTTAACAGCTTTAGTGTAACCCTGGACTAGAGAGGCTAAAAGGTGCCAAGCCCTAAGCTGCCAAGTCCATGATCACAGCACCACATGTTTGGGTTCTCACCATCAAAACCCTGAAAATTATTTTGTCTTGTCCTTGGCAAAGTGAAAATTTTCCCAGAAGTGCTCACAGAGAGAAAATACCCACCTTGGATTCAATCACTGCATCTGGAGGCACAGGGCTCCTTCGAATGATGCTCAGTCCACCTTGAACAGGTAAAATCACCTGCAAATACAACACAGTTCTCAACTGCTTTGTACCTGGCTTTCTGTCACCCAAATTCCACTGATATGAAGGACAGCCCTGAAGCCACAGCAGCTTTTCCCCTACTCCTATTCTTTAGCTGAAGTTCCCTCCAACACAAACATGCCAGGCATTTTTTTTTGCTCACATTCTTCTTCCAAACTCATTGCTTATACAAATGCCAGGGGGAAAAATGCAGTTGTATCTCTCCAGTTTCTAAAATCACAACATATTGTTTGTGCATCCTATTACTTCTTTTTTTCTCCTCTGCTGGAGTAGGACTTTGCTGACTCCTGTTGTGCTGGTGATGCCCTACAGCCTCCAGAGTCTTTAAAGCAGAGTGGTGATTCTTCAGTTGAGCTGTAGAGCTGATTATTCACTCTCAAGTGCTCTCCTTTTATCTTGCCTTTAACACTCTATAAGATGTAGAAAGAGTAGGGACCACTCCTGAATATAGAAACTCATACCTAGAGCTCAAGTGAGGTGAATTATAATAAAATCTGAGTTCATTTTAGGTCCTTTGGATAATGGCATCAACAAAAGAAACATTTTAAAGAGTGCTTCGCAAAATCCATAGATACAGCACCACGGGCACCTTAACCAATGGCATTGCACTAACCTGCTCAACACGAGGATCTGAATTAATCACTGAATTTAATTTTCTGACAGCTAGTACATTTTCATCTGATATGTTCTCCAGGTAGACTTGTCCTTTCATGAGTGTATTCTCTACACAGATCACTGCATCCATTCTCACCAAGTGGTTATCCATGACAAAGCTGTAGTACTGAACAGCATTCCTTTGATCAGCATCAATAAAGACTATATCAAAGTGCTCGTCCTCAGCATGTAATGCCTGGGGAAAAAAATTATGTTGGAGAAAACACTAATTATTTACCTGAAAGTTTAAAGTGCTGCCATTAATTTGCCTTTATATAAATCCCAAACCAGAGGGAAACTTGTTCATTTAAGGTAACACTGCTAGAAATGCTTCTAGAGATCTTGGGAGTTTTCCATGCTTTGCAAACAATTCTTCAGCAACAAATCCCTGAACTTCCCAAGGAAAATCAGGATATAAAAAAGGAGGCTCATGTGAGCTTCTGGTGTTGAGAGACACAGCAGAAACATCTGCATACCTTGAGTCAAAACAAATTGATCCATCAGGGTAAGACTGGTATCAAACCTGCCACTGAGGTGCTGCAATAAGTTCTCTCTTCTCAAAAGAGCAACTATCAACAAATTGAAGAGTGGCAATTATATCAGTCTGGGGAAAAAAGAGGCATAAGGAAGATCTGGGAATTGCAAACTAGTGTGTCCTACTTCAGTAGCAGGAAAAGGGTTGAAATCCCAATTAATAATAGAATTATAAAGCACATGAAAGAACAGGTCACAAAGAGATAAAGCAGCTCAGCCCCTATGAAGGAAAATGATGTTTCTTTAATCTAAAAAAATGCTTTGGATGGCTCAGCAACAGAGAGGATAAAAGAGAACTGGCTGCTATCATCTAATTGGATTTTCAGAAATGTGGCACACCTTCCCTCCAAGCAGGCTGCTGATGATAATGTATAAAAGTGTTGATGGATGACCAGATGGGAGCCTTTACAGCCTTCTCCTGTGGCAGTTAATGCACTCGCTGCCCAAGAGGCTGCTATGGAATATTTCAGATTCCATCTGGGACTATTTAACTGCATCTGTGTGCGTTGCAATGAAACAACAGCTCATCCACCTATCTCGGCGAGCAGAAATGCTTTCAAGTCTTTGCATTTCAAGAGAAAAGAGAAACAGTTCTGTTTTCCAGAACTCACTGTCTCTACCACAACTTTTAACGGCACTTCTTGCATCCAGATTTCCCTTTTTTGTTTGGAGACATTGTGCACAATGAGTGATGATCCATCCCTTGGGATGTACCAGCAAAAGCATCAATAATGGCAACAGAATGTGAAAAACTGGCTTGGTTTTGGGGGCGAGGTTAATGGCTCCCAAAAAGAGATTTCAGGAGCCTTTCTGAGGCAGGGACTGAATGGATCAGAAAAGGAAATAGGGAAAGTGGATCAGGGAAGCTCTGAATTCCTCTGTCATGCAAACTGGTGTCATTGTGAGCTTGTTAGTGGTGAGGGAATTAAGCTTGGATAGTCACATTGAACTGCAGATGCTTGATAGCACAGAAACTCTGCCAAAAGCATTCATGAGTCCACATTTAGGACACCTTTTGATACTACAGTATAATGAAAGAAGACCTTAAGGCCAAATATATGCTGGTTTATAATAAATGTAGCAGAAACTGGGACATCTGGATTCCTGGGATGCATCTTTTCATTTCATGACCAGTAAGAAAATCTTGCCCTGGCTCCCTCTTGAGCCATGTTGGTGGAAAGCAGCAGGAACATTTTTGCTACTGTGGAAGAATATCTCATGTCACGTTGTACCTCAGTCAATCTGTCCAATGTAGATACTTCAGGAAGGGTCACAAGATGAAAGCTGGGCGGAGAAGCCCATCAGGAAGAGAGATTAGAGGTCTCATTCCCCAGGGAGAAGAGCCAAAGCCAAATTCAAGCAATTATAATGACTTATCACTACTTTCTGACTTGTAACCTTCCTGGGTGGAGGAGGTGGTGGGCAGACATTCAGAAACAGATGTGGCCATCGCTGAACATATGTTACTCCTGCTCCGTGGGATGGCTCCCTAATGAAAAAGAATCTCACTTTTATGCATTGACTTCATTAGGTCCATATGGAGTTGCGCAGCTCTCTGGATATTAGCTGGACTTCTCATTTCAGCCCTCTTTCCATACTGCCTACCTGCTGACAGCTTATCTCCTTCTTATCTGTCTTCTGATACAAATAAACCACCTTTTAACATCCCAGGAGGGTGCCTGGGTTGGATGTGTACCCAGTGCACACACGGCTTGTCCTTGCACTGCCGGGCTGTGCCAGGCCATGGTTCCTAAAGCTTGCTCTTCTGCCACTTCACTGAGTCCTGAATGGCCAACCAGAAAGGTCACTTGGGCCCCTTTCCTGTCTTCCAGATACCCAGTGCCTGGCACATGTAAGGAATGGCCAGAGTTTGTACTGGGACCTGCCATCATTTGAGCTTCTTGTTTCCACAGCTTCAAAATTGCTGCTGATTTTTCTGTGTTTAGCTAGAAACAGCTCCAGGGCTATCAAAGGAATCCATGAAATTCCTTGAACCAGCCCTGCCTCTAGAGCAGCCTCTACCCAACAGGATAACAGCCACAGGGAGAGGAAAATGTCCTATTTCCTGGAGTCCCTTGGCTAGCAAAACACAGGTCGCCCAGACAGGTGGCCACCATGGCCAGGGCACCACACTGCAGAGCATTTCCTCACTGCCAGCACCCACTGCTGAACCAACACAGCCAGAAAGGAAAGTTATGGTTTGCTTTTCTGTTGTTCGTGGGATTTGTGGAAGCAGGTAGAGAGGTCAGGCAGACAGGCTTCAAGATGGTGAAGAAGAAGGTTTTATTTACAAGAAGTTCTTTTTATACACAGTAATAAACAAGTGTCTATTGGCCAAAGACAATCCACCCCCAAAGACCTATTGGTTATGGCTTGTACACCTCTAACACAAAACACAGAGATGAGGAAAGTACAGTTTATCTATATTCTCCATGAGAGAGAAAGGAAAATCCTAAAACACTGCAACTACGGAAAATATCTGCTTTAACTGCAGGGCCAAGCACTGGAAAGATGGGTGCAGTGATGGAGAGGAGAACTCCATACTGTCCAGCATGGGTGAGGGGGTTTAAGAGGTGGGAGTGACCACCCTGGCCCTCCCAGCACAGACTGGGCTGAGCCCTGCCCAGGACCTCACAGCACTCTGGAGATGCCATTGTCCTTTGCTTGGAGAGAGGCAGAGCCCAAATGCCTCCAACTGTGAGGAAAGCTGAGATCCAGAAGGAAATAATCTGCCTGCAAAATATCCTGCTGAAACTAATTTCCTGAGTGTTTACAGAGCAATCCCTGCTCCTTGCCACAGAGTCATCATAGATGGTAACAGATGGCAGTAAGAGTTTTAATTCAGAGCAAACTTGGCTAAAATTAATGCTTTTGTTTACAGTAAGACATTAACTTCCTTTTGGATTAAAAAAATAAGTCTAACATCCACAGGTGAAGTCTAACATTCACCTTGATGAATTCCATCAAGGAGATTCACCAAAAGGGACCATGAGAAAGGGCACAGCAGCACTGCTGATGGATAAGCAAAAGATCAGGAAGAGGACATCCCGAATAAAAACATGAATGAATCTTCTGCCAAAGCTCAGACAAAACCCAATTGGAGCCCTGATCAGAGACAACACTCTCGTAAGGCACATACAAACTCAATCAGAAAAAAAATGACTGCCCAGTTCCTTTGATATGGATCATACAGTCAGCATATTTGTAATAAAGATGTACTCAAAACTTATTACCTTTCCTGTGCCTTGTTCTTGACCTAAATGTAATAGCAATCCATCCTTGGGGTGCACAGAATACATGAAAAAGTACAGTTTCCTTTTAAAACACCATTAGAATATTTTACTGTGTGTGGACATACACTCTTGTTACTCCTAAATGCTATTCTATTGAGTACAGTTTATATTCACCGGCAAAGCGAAATCTCTGGGGAAGCCAGGGAGGGAATGCAATTTCTAGTAATAACAGCTCACAACAGTGAATACTATCCACTTATCCCCACAATTTCCAGCTATTTTGGACTCCTTTCTGAATTAACCTTTCATATCAAAAGGAGCAATTCTAGAGCACACTAGAGACTCCGACACAATTTCATGCATAATTTATTCACTCAGTTCAACATTAAACGCAGAGTCCTTGACTTTGTCAAGGTGGATTCTGTTGGCAGACTTCACAAGCAGCAAAACAGGAGAAATGAGATCTGCAGCTCAACCTCTTCACCTATTCTGTCTGCTAAAAGGAGAGAAAAAAGAAGAAAGCAAACCCTGACATGCTTCCACAATGCCCCGCAATCAGCAGAATCGGCTGCAAACACCGTGTTATTTTTTTGTGTGTTGCATTTTCAATTTTAAAATGGAAGAATCAAAATAATGGATGGGAATAATTTCCTGATAGTTTGCATTCCCTCCAGAGTCAATCCTGCATCCATTGTTCATCAAAAGTCCACTGGGAATTGAAGGAAGCTCTCTGTGCAGGATCAGGCTCTTGCTGGCAGCTGATCCATGGCAAGGCACATTACCCAGGCACAGCTCAACAGAGTTGGGACTTTAGGACCTTGTTGGGAAATGTTTTTAAATGCTGGCCCAGCACATGTTGAACAGGCAGCTAATTCCCACTGGAGACACCTGTGCCTGAGACTGAACCCAACGAAAATCTTCCCCTCAGCCCACATTTCAAAATATTATGAACAATTCCTGAGGCCTTGGGCACAGAGGGTTGTGTTGTGGTCTATGCGAGCTCTGTGCTCTGGTGGGGACCTCACTCAGCCTGGCTGCATCTGTCCCTCACCTGCGGCGAAGGTGGATTTTTATCATTGAGTTTTCAAGCACCAAATGACCCCCATGTCAAATGCAACACTTGGGTGGACTAGTTTTACACCAGAAGAGAGAGATCACACACCTTCTGGCAGTTTGGACATGCCAAATCATAGCTTTATGGAGCAGGAAAGGAATTCCCTGACAGGCAGTTAATCTATGGATCATATGACATTTTCTTGCTTTGAAAGGGCCAGTGCATTGAGATAAATCCTACTCCCAGGAGTTGTATTAGAGCAAAAATTTGAGGAGCAGCAGAGAAGCAGAAATCCTGCCCTGTTGCACTCAGCTTCAAGCAAAATTCATCCGTCATCACAGCAAGAAAGCTGCACCAGACACCTCCAAAGAGCAAGTGGTGGGTGACTCTCTAATTTCTCCAAAGGGACAAGAATGACACCTAGGGCTGCAGACACTGCAGGCAACAAGGGCAATCTCTGTCAGAGCTTGGTCCAGCTCTCCAGAATCTCACTGTGCTCTACAACAAATGTTAGCCAGCTCTGCTCTAGACCAGCCTGCCCACAGACCACGGCAGACAGAAATGTTCACCTCTGCGATGAAGCTGAGCTGTGAGAGCTCTGCTGTGCCATCCCTCACCCATCTCCTGCCTTCAGCTGCCCACGGGGCAGCAGAGGAAGCCTGATCCCCCTCCAACCTAAACTGGTCACCTGGGAGGGAAAGGGCAGCACCACAGCCTGAGCCTCTTCCACACCTCCAGCTGGGTAAACCTCAAGGAGCCCAAAATGCAAAGGCACCAGAGAGGCCACCAAATTCATTGCTTCAGCATTTACAGCCACGGTGGATTAAACCTGCAGGGCAATCCTGATTGTCCTGATAGCAATGACAAAACAGCTGCCACAATGAGCAGCAAAAGTTCAGAGCCCAGCGCAGAAATCCAGCACAGAGAGGCGTCCCCATGCTGGGCTCTCTCCTGCCAAACACGAGCATCTCTGTTCCCAACAGCTCCAAGAGGTATTTGAAGTCCTGAGCACCTGCAGAACTGGGGTCAGGATGTGCCTTCGTGTTGCAATTGGAGGATATAAAATCAATTGCAACATTCTGTTTTAAGGATTTAATTTTCATGTCTTTGCTCCCTTCTTTAATCTCTACACAGCATGTACTCTGCCTGCCTCTAGATATTTTAATTCAGTCACAGTAAGTCAGTTGCACAGAATGGGCACTAGAGAGCAACAGCAATTCAATTAATTTCACACTCACTGCGGGGAGCTGGGATTTTAAATGCTGCACATTGCAGGTGATCTGTAACATTTCGTTTATTCATATACTTGCAAAGCTCTTTGTTTCTTTCTTATCAAACTTAGAGGTCATGAAAACCAGAGGTCAGAAAGCTCCTGGCCATTTCATTTTAGAAATAAATATGGTACCTGCTAATGCAAATAAAGTTACAATCAAGCTCACACTGACACACGCAGATTAAAAATGGAATCAGATCAAATTGATTTGTATTAATAATAGAAAGGCTATTTAATGAACCTGGTATGGGCATCACCTGTCTCATGCTGGACCCACAGCAATGTCCTGGAGATCCATAAACTGGAATTAAATGAGAGGCCAGCAACCATAAGATTTCTCTTGTGACAAAGTCACCAGTCAGAATCAAACAAGCACGGCTAATGCATTATTTGTCTGAGGCTTCTCACATTGCTCTGAAAGTGAGAAAGAGGGGTCAAATTCCTCTGAAAGTTTGCAGTGGGGAAAAATAGTGAGAGGTTTTGGCAGAATTACAAATTTCTCCAGGACTTTCCCAATTCTTGTGAACACTGGGAGCAAGCTCTCCTTCTCAAAAGCTGGCTCAGCAGGGTACGGACACACTCTTCCTGTTTGTTATATTTGGAATTAGGGATCCGAAACAAAGCCAACCCATGTTGAGTTAAACTGCCATTGAAGCCTATCGACCTGCATTGAGAGCCTGTGATTCCTCTGATCAAAAAGCTGCAGGATTTTAGTTACAAGGGAGAAAAACTGTCTTCTGTGACAGAGCTGCCCCATCACACACTGAGAATAAGAAATAACCTCAGTGCAAGAGTGTGTTCATACATTTGCAAGCAAACCAGGGCCACCACCCAGCACCTTGTGGGCAGGAAACAGGACCTGCCTGGAACATTTTAACGTGCTCTGCACAGGGATTCCCAAACTCTCCTTCCAGCTGACTTTACCTCCAAGGTGTCTGCCACTGGTCCCACTCGCATGCTTATCTTTTTGCCATCTGAGGAATAATCAAACGCTTCCTGGCTGTTCACTCCAAGATACGGCGCTTCTGCACAGGCAAAGATTTTGCCATCGTCTGGCAATTCCTCTGCAATAGCAAGGATACTGTAACCTTTAAGCTTGCCAATTAATAAAATCTTCCTGGCTCCAATCATACGAACAAACATCCTGAAAATTTGGCCTGTGGAAAGACAAGAATGAAAATTTGAAAATAAAACCATGAGAAAGGCTATACCTTGTTCACAATGAAAATTAGATGTGCCTTTTAAGTGATCATAAAAAAACCAAAACCCCCTAATCTTAAAACACTCTCAAATAAGGGTTGAACAACAGAATCTGACAAAATTTCATCTAAAATGCAGCTAAAAGACAACAGAATAAAGGAACTGGTTTTAATGTAGAACCTTTATCATCAATGCTGCTATTGTTCAAGTGCTTGTTAAATAGTGCTTGAAATATTGCATATTTTAACATTCCCCCCATATGGAAATGGCTTTGAGATGGCTCCATACTCTTTCTGGAATCCAGTATTAAAAAAAAAAAAAATCACTACATTACCTTGCATTTGCTCTTAGAGTCATTATCCCTAGACAGCACCATCATTTAAGAAATTTATCATCAGTGGTGTCCTTCGAACAATGTATTAGTGTAATAGATTATAAGAGTACTTCACTGGGATGATATATTACTCCAAAGATGAGAACATCTGGGAAGAACAAATCTGGGAATAGATTTAGTGTAATGGGCTTTATAAGGGGATATAAGCCTGGGTGTTGCTACTTGTAAAGGTGCCATGTTTGGCCACAGCCACTCCACCACAAAAAGCACAAAAACCCCTATCAGACACCCTGAACCCAAACCAGAAGTATTTTTCCCCCCCTTTCCCTTCCAGGAAGGGTGATAATCTCTTTGCTGCTCACCGAGGGATGGGGCTGGCACTGTGGATTAAAGCCCCGGTGTGAGGGGATGCAGGGGCAGGGAGGCAGGGCACAGGGAAACTCATGCCAAAGGAACATCAAAGCCTACAGAAAGCTCATGTCCTTTTAGGTAATTTTCCACATTTTCTGAGCGTTCCCATGGCATTCATCGTCTCCTTACTCAAGACAAAGCACAGGGTGGTAACTTCAACTTCGGTGACAACCTTTACACCAATCCGGTGCAATTTTACCCTCTTGCCTGACCAACTTGCCATTCAAAGATCCAGAGGCACGTGCTTCCTGCAGCCTGGCTCTGCTTTCAGCTCCTTCAGCATCCCCTGGGATGTGGTCAGGTGAAGCTTTTCTGGGGAAAAAAAAAGACATTTCAATATTATGATAACAACCAAAATCTGAGAGTTCAGCATACAAAGCAGCAACCAAGAGGGAACTCCTGGGAAAGCTCCATCTGTGCATGACCATGAAAAATTAGCCCAGAAGCATCTCAAGTGCCCTAAATTTCAGTCCTAAGAGGACCTGGCTTGGCAAGAAGCACATCTCAGTGCTGGCAGCCACCCCAGCCATAGGGGCTTGGGAAGAAGGGCCCATGGGACTAAAGGAAAGAGCTCCCCACTCTTCAACCCCAAACCTTTCCCATTTCCAGCTGGTCCCACACATGTCTCTATCTATCTACTGGTTTGGAATAAATTACTCTAGTTACCCTGGCCAGGTTTTGTTCAGTTCTTCAATGATTTTTTTTTTTTCAGACAAAAATAAGGTTTCATAGCAGAATAGGAGAAAAGATATAAAATATAATTTTTTTTACAAGACAGGGAAAAAACAAGCTTTTCCTCAGTGCTCAGAAAAGCAAGGCATCTTTAGATGCTATTTCACAGAAGCCAGGCCTGTGACAACATCTCTGGGTGAAGTGAGATGCTACCTATTACAGAGGGAAGGCAATGGAGGACTGGAAGAAGCCCATAGCCCCCAGATAGGTTAGATAACCCCATCTGAAGAAAGTAACCACCAGAAATGGATGGTGATCATTCTGCAGGCCAGAATTTAGAGCCATTTCAGTAGGTGTTTTACCTCCAGCTCCCCCCCTCCACTCCTCAGTAAAATGAGAAAGAATTCATAACCCGTGTCAGCCACACTCAGATAATCCAAGACTTAAAGAGTAGAACATTTCATATAACCTCTTTTCTGCCCCTCACAAATGCTTTAACAACTTTAATAAGATAATGTATAGCTATTATCCTACAGCAAGTGTAAGTCAAACAACTATCAGCTATTATTTCAGCAACAGAGCGAACGCTCAGCGTTCCCATAATCCACGGCCTGGAACAGTTTACACATTGTCAATTTTAGACAGAACTGGCTTTTTCCACATATCAAAATGTACACTGATAAATGGGAATTGTTTAGCAGACCCCACATGGTTGGGTAATATACTGTAGCTCAAAAAAAGAATAATGAGGGTATCAGCTGGACTTCTGAATTAATGATACCTTAAATTAGTTTAATTAATTAGTTTAGTTACTAGAGTAATTTAGTTAGCAGATTAATTAATGTTTGTTGAGTGCTTGGAGATAAAAGCTGCATATTAGGGCTGTTATTAGAGGGTGGATCCAGAGGTGCAGATTTTCCTCAGTCTTTATTTATCCCAGCACAAACTGGATCCAGGGGCTCACTTTTTGAGCTTTCCAGCAGTTGCTGTGTGGAGGTTGGTGTTCCCCAGGATATGCTCCAGCACAGACACTGCCATGGTCACCAAAGAGTCAACTGGGAGAATATCTGCCAAAATTTAGAGTTAAAGCATTTTGCTGTCACCACCTCTCCTCCAGGCTGTGGGCTCACATGCACATTCATGCACATTTCGCTACGTATTTGGGTGCAGTTAAATCTCATTTCTCTTCTTCCTTCTCTCCCCCACATTTCTGGCATGTTCTGGACAGAAAATCTAACAACGTATTCATCCCATCACAGACAAAGCACAAGGCTACAAAGGAGAATTGGTACCTCTTGGAAGTTGCCATTGCATCCAGGTAAGGGTCTAGTCCAAGAGCAACATCAAGAGCTTTTTGTAAGTAATTCCTGAGCTGTTCAGGTACATGAGAGTCATTGAGGGCTATTTCTTTGGCTTTGAGAAGGTTCTCAGCAATGTGCCCAGCTGGGCTTTCTGAAATGGAAATTAAAAGGAAGAATAGTGATTTCATAACTGCTCAAATCAGTGGAAGTGGAATTTAGAGTACATAAACACAGGTGTGTTTCTTTTTTAATACAAAATACGGGTTTTTGAAGGGCTATGAAAACAATCATGAAAACCTTTCAAACTGAAAAAATCTTATACTTCTAATACATTTTTGTCTCATGCATTTTCCCTTTTTCCCTGCAGAGCTGACCAATGCTAAGAATGTTTTAAACACATGCATTTTGCTTTTAAAGCTCAAAGACAAACACCAAACACCTGCATACAAACACCCCACTCTTCCAGGTAGGATTTTCCTTGGAGAAAAAAGAATGTTTCTGAAACTGCTCTTGCCAAACCAGCCAGGAGTTGAAGGCAGTGGGTGAAGCTTTGTAAAAGCAGGGATGCACAAGTGTCCCTGAGCTGTGTCTGTGCCGGGGGGTCTGCTGTGCATCACACAAAGGCTGTGGAAACATCTCCAGGATCCAGATCGCCCTACCCTGGGGGCCAAAACAATGCTGCCCATGGCAAAAAAATCTGCCCTGAGATCCCAGAAAACCTTTACGGCAGCAATCCACCATGGATCACAGCCAGCCATGGCCCCAGAGAGTGAGGCATGGCTCAGAGAAACTCCCCCAGCCCTCAAGTGCAAGAGCACGTGCTGGGTTATGAAAGCATCTGCGAGACACAGGCCAAGAGCTGGGAGTGTAACTGGGGTGGAGCTGATTGCCCCTGGCAGGGTTTTATTGCCTGTGACAGAAAAGCTGCAGAGAACTACGTGGAGTGGGTAAAAAGAGGACATCTGACATCTCTTCTACTTCTGTGGCTTTCCAGCACCTGAAGAGAGCCTTCAAGAAAGATGAAGGGAAACTATTTACAAGGCATGTGGTGGCTGAGCAAGGGGGAATGGCTTCAGACAGAAAGAGGGGAGGTTAAAATTGGATATTAGGAAGAAATTCTGCACTGAGAGGGTGGGGAGGCCCTGGCAGAGGTTGCCCAGAGAAGCTGTGGCTGCCCCATCCCTGGACAGGGTTTGGAGCCACCTGCGATAGTGGAAGGTGCCCCTGCCCATGGCAGGGGGTGGAATGAGGTGAGCTTTAAGGTCCCTTTCAACCAAACCATTCTGTGATTCCATGATTTACAGCTCATCCCAATCTCTACCATCAGGGGCAGGTCGTATCCCTTCCAGCAGTTTTATAAATAATTGCAATTGCATTAATAACCACCCCCTTCCCAAACCACGTTGGTTTGCTGACCTCAGCCCAGCTACACACTGAATGGACACACATGCTTTTTGCAGCATTTTCACCACCACATGAGGGAGAATCCCGGGGCTCCCCCTGCACAGCTGGAGAATGCAGGAGGTTGGGATGTGCTCATCCTCCCTGCCAAGCACTCTGGGGCTTTTAGTCAATTTAGGGGAAAAAACATGTTTATAATCCATGTCGACTTTTGGTAATCATCATGTTATGCTTCTGGATAAGTAACAGACACGGATTGCCTGTCACACAAAGGGGAGGAAACAAGACTTAGCTCCAGCTGTTTTGTAACCTGTGTTATAACACGAGACGCGAGTGCCAAGAGGTGCTGCAGGGAGAGGGTGCAGGCAGGACATGCCACGAGCAACCCTCCATCCCAGATTACACAACCTTTGCAGGGAGCGCTGCATGTTTTGCAGCCTGGAGATGCTTTGGGCCAACAGCAGAGGTCAGAATTGCCCTCATTTATGCAAGCACCAGACAAGTCAGAGCAGTGCTCAGGGCTGGCTGCCCGGCCCACGGCCCCTGAGCACTAAGGTGAGCTAAACTTTATATAAGTACCGCTTTTTAAAGGTTATTCTAGGGAAAAAAAGCTTAATTTCAGTGCATAGTTTTACACAATGCCAGCAAACTGCTGGACTATATTAAGCACTTCACTAGATTGCCTGATTGCCTCCCTGTGGCTCTGTGTATGCACAGACATCTCTTTCACTTTCCTATCTAGTTGTGCATTATCATCAACGGGAGAAAAGAAAAAGAGCTCGCTCAGAGGAAGAAAATGCTGAAAATGGCCCTATCATGCAAGAGCAGGAAAAGGCTGCTTTAAGTCTCCAGCAGTTTCATAATGAAAAATAAGGTGGCAATTCTTAAAATGGGCCATTCTTGCCAGCAGGACGGTTCCCAGCATCTTCCTGGGTAGTTGCTGAGAGCACAGCCAGCCTGTTTTAAAACTAAGCTAAATAATAAATTGCAGCTTCTGTTCTCTCTGAAATCAGGAACTTTGGTTCACACCAAAGTCAGGAGTCAGGATTGCAAGGACGTGTAGGACATCAGTGTCCCCTGAGCAGGAAGGCAGTGCAGTGCCATGGAGGGACCTGCTGCACCAGAATCAAAATTAAACTCTGCAGTTTGTGCTCGGATGGCACTTTTTAGGTGGGGAAAAGAGGAGGACACTTTGCTGTTTACAAGGGGCTGCCCAGGATGAGGCACAGAGAAAAGACAGTCTGGATTTGGCAAAAACAAAGGAAAGACAGGAGACCAAAAGGACAAAATCTTTGATTCCTGTTTTTGGGCTATCCTCATTTCGCCTTCCAGCCTTCAGATCTGTTTTTCAGCCACAGCAATGCCTTCCAAAAGAGCTCCCCTTCCCAGGCAAGGCAAAGCACTGACTCTGATCCACCTGAACACTTTGCTGCCAGACTTTGGTGCTCCAGTGCCAAGCACTTTGGCAGGAGCTGCTCGGTGCTAAGCACTTGGAAATCCAGTCTGCTAAACCCATCCCGAACTGTTCCAGCTATCATATCCACCATGGCACCTCGGGCATGGACAGCAGCTCGTCACAACTCTCACCTCTTTGCCTGAGTGTGTAAATGCACATCTGGGCACATGTGGGGACAAGGGTGGGCTGGCAGTGTGGCCAAACCCCAAGTACGTGGCCATCAAACTTTGCAGGGGTAGGAAGGGTAGAAATACAAAAGCCAAATTTCCCCAGTGCTCCGTATGGGAGGGAAATTATTTATAAAACCAGCATTGCCATTCATCAGAAATTAGTCACAGCCAAAGCTCTCTTGGCACTGCCGGTGTCCACCACCCCACCATTCCTTTCTCCCAGGAGCATCCTTCTCCCTGCAGGTTCCTGCAGACCCATCTCCTGTGCTCAGCCTCTCTCCTCCCCCCAGCAGCCCCCCTTTGCCCCTGGCTGCCGAGCCACAGGGTCTGCAGGTCCCATCTCCACCGGGAAGGTGGGCAGCCAGGACTGGGGCATCAGGACTGGGACATCACGCGGTGTCCCCTCCTGTCACACCACTCTCCTGGAGCTCCCCACCCCGCACGGGGAGTTTACCTGAAGGGTTATGCATGTTCCCTCTTGTCCCCTGGCCTCAGAGGATGCTCTGGCGGATTTGCTGCCTCTGCACAGCCGGAGGTTGGTGCTCGGTGCCCGGCGAGGGGACAAAGTCTCCTCCCTCGCTCAGCAGGGCAGAGCCCCACGCTGGGGAGAGGCTGCGCGGGGAGAATGGCCCCGGGCTGGGGCTGCACCCGGCTGTCCCACCCGGCTGTCCCACCCAGACACGGGCAGCAGGTGAGATCCAACAGCATCTGACACGAAAAAAACACAAGAAAGGAGCCGACTTTCAATGCATTTTCTTTACGTAAGAACAAGTTCACATCCTGACCTTGGGAAGCTGCTGGCTCTCAAGGAAGTGATTGGCAGTTTCATAACCTTCTAGTTACGTATCACAGACATGCCCTGGCTAAACCCCCAGCTATGGTGCCAAAAATGTCCCAGGACTCTGAAACCCAAATTATCTACAAGTGGTCTTTAGCCACAAGGTCCCCACTGCCCTGCACAGCCAAACATTGGAGTAGCCCCTGCTCTGGGGTCCAGGTCTGTGCACGGGCTGGGGCAGGTCGTGTGCCCTGGGTACAGTTGATCTGCACCCCAAAAAGGGTCCCAGGGATGGACTGGCTGAGGGAGGCATCAGGAGCAATCAGTGGGAATATCCAAGGTATCCAAAAGCTGACCGTGACCTGCAGCAGAGTTGGGTGGAAATGGCTGGTGAGGAATTCAAGTCCCTAAGGAGCATGTGATGGAGCCGAGGTGGGCTGGCCATCTCCTTTTCACTCAGATGAAACACCAGCTGAAGCCAGTGAGAAAATACGGACTCCCCCATAACCAGAACAGCATCTTGCACCTCTGGGATGTGTTACCCTGGGCTCCTCCAGTCAAGGACCAACTCAATGTGCCTGCAAAGAGTGCAGAGAGAGCCCAGGGCTGGGCAGAAGAAGTAAAGAGGCTGGGGAGCTCACACACAGCTCTTGGCAGTCCATCTGCAGGATGGAAGGTACAAAGACATGGCAGTATTTGGTGCTGGCAAGCAGCTGGACTGTGGAAAGTTAATTTGTGAGTTTCTCAAATGTAACAGAAGATATTTCAGTGCCCCCAGAATAGAACAGGGAAGTATAAATAGAAAATAAGTAAACGCACATGATGAAAGAGTAAAGAAAAGCAAATAAAAGAAGTCTCAATGCTGAGTGTATTGCTATTAATTAAAACAAATAAACAAGATGAATAGAACAGACCGCCTGGCATACCTAAGATTATTCTATTTTATGATTTAGTAAACAACAAACTACATTAGAATTGCAGTTCTTGCAGAAAGCAATAAGAATTGTGTTTAGATTGGGAGTTAAAATTTCAGATGAGTATTTGGCAAACAGCCTACAAGCTTTAGTGTGCCATCTAATCCACATCCACTAGCTTTAAGGTGACTTTGGGCAAGTTGTTCCACTTCTGGGACTCTATTTTCTTCTTCTACAAAATGGGGATGACAGTCTGTCCCCTTTGCAAAGAGATTTGCCATCTGGAGATGAAGCCAGCAGTGACAACTGGAGTCAGGAGTTGGACACGTCCAGGAGCAGGGCTACATGGCTTTGGAGATTGTTCTTGTAGCTCTTTCCCAATATTAATTTTGAGGTAGACGAAGGTTCCAAAGTGAGTTTGGCTGAAATTAAGCCTTCAAAGCAATGACACAGTCTTGTCCAATGAGTTCTTAAAGACCCATTTTCTTCCTGCCTCTGCTTCTACATCTGTTTTTGGTTTTCTTGATCTTTGTTTCTGAACAAGGACAGCTTTCAGAAACACGGCTGAGAAGGTGGAAAAGATGGGTTTGTGCCTTCAGGCACTGCTGGGGAAATCAAAGAAAGATCTTCCTGTGCTCTGCACACAGAGCTGTATGCCAAGGGAATAGTTTGTGTGGCAACCTGAGCCCGGGGCCCTCTGAAAGCCCCAGCTGGAAGATCATATGGAAAAGTGAATTGTGCATCCCCCAGTCACGTGGGGATCAAAACTCAGCTCATGCCTCAAACAGCCCTTCAAGAGACAAATTCCCTCTGATAATTTTTTTAAGCCCATCATAAAAGCTAAAATATATATATATATATATATATAATTATATATATATATGTCGTTTTGTTCCTCAATTCAAGAGAATCCCAGGAATGTGAGCTCAAAAGAGGTTTAACCAGCTGGTATTGATCCCCATGCTTCTGCTTCTGTCTCATCCCATAAGAGCAGCTTAGAGCTGCAGCCAGATCAGAGACTCTGCTTAGCAAAGGAGGCTCCTGAATTATGTGAAGAATCACACAAACTGCCTTTCATAACTTTACATTTGCTGTAGGGCATCATGTTGGAAGTTAATGTATGCACTCCTATTGTACTTCTTAAGCATTATAAAACCAGCTGATTACACAACCCCATCCTGGTAGTCGCACGTGTGTTCAAACGTTCCTGCCACCCCAAACATGCATCCCAGATTAGGTAATCTCAGTTTTGTAATTTGTCTCTCACATGGAGACGAGACCTCCCCTCCCAATGCCTGGTCACCCTGGAGCCTTTAAAAAGAACCTCAAAGGCACCCAGTGATGGGAGATCTCTGGATAGGGAGATTTCACCTTCTGGAAGCATGCTGGTGTCAGAAGAAGCTTGTGCTCCAGCAGTCCCAGGAGCCACCATGGCCCAGGAGCCCCGGCAGACAGATTTCCAGCTGGTGCGAGTCAAGAGCACCTGGTGCCGCATCAAGAAAGGGGAAGCTCTTTCCAACGATGAGGACGAGATCACTCACTCTGAGGCAAAAATGTGAGTATGGGAAGGAGGCTGTGTGGCTCTGCCAGCCAAACTGGGCAGTCTTCTTGGCGGGATGGAAAAAAACATCTTGGGTGCCATGGTGGCTTCAACCTGCACTGACAGAATTACAGAATAGTTCAGGCTGGAAGGGATCTTTGAAGGTCATCAGGTGCAATCCCCTGCAATGAGCAGGGACACCTTCCCCTAGACCAGGGTGCTCCAAGCCCTGTCCAAGCTGACCAATTTGTACAACCCTGGGAAGGTGTCTTTGGGAACACGCTCAGCATGGCAGCGTGGGTGGTGCTCCTTGGCACAGCTCGGAATTGCAGAGGGAATTTTATCCACAGCTTCCATTTCTGTAGATAGAAGGTTTCTTTAAACTTCTGAAAAGCATACGCAGGGACGTCTGTGTGCTGCACTTGGGCTCTTTTTCTCCATTTCTCTGAACCTGCAATCTGTGTGTGCAAAATCTCATGTGCAGGCTTGGGAGATGGATGGGTTTGTAGAGGTGATCACAGACAAATGAAATGCACAGGTGGGAAAAATAAACTGTCACTGACAGGAGCAAAACCCTTAACACATCTCTCAAACTGCAGAAGTCACCTAATGCTGCTTCAGACAGAGCAGAGAGACAAATTTCCCCCAGGGATACATACAGCTCTTTGCTGATAGTACATCTCTCCAGTTAATTATCTTTTAATTACAGGATACTCATTTTCATGAGCACATGGAGCCCCATTCATGGTGTAGATCTCTCTTAATACAGCTCTGTTTGGCATGTCAGAAGATTTCTAGCCTTTGTCATGTCCAGATTTTAATGGCACAAGTTTAGCCTTTTTCTCAGCCAGGTCAGAAGGACCTTCACCAGCACTGATAGTGGGCAGTGACAGTAGAGCTGCAGAAAGTAGAGCAGGACTTTGGCAGACCCAAAACCAGCCTATCTCAGTCAATAGAAGGATGAATCTAGGGCCCAAGAACACCCAGAAAATTCCACAGCTGATATATGCTCCCACAAGAGAATGTTCGTCCCCAAACTCACTTTGATTTTCACACAACAGAGGGGTTGCAATGGGTACTGGTTGTACCTTCCAGCACCCAAAGCTGACCCCACCAAACTGATATTCCAAACCATCCTGTCTCTTAGAAGGGTCACATGCCAGAGATGGATGTGCATGCAGTTAAAGTACAGCTATGAGGTAGACATTTGGTGCATTAAAATGTACACAACAATGCTCTTTGCAATACCACATTTGAAAAGCCTGGAAGAAATTTTCTGGAAGGTGTAAATCCTCACTGGTTTTCTTTAACAGCTATGAAGGTTAAGGGCAGACTTAGAGATGATTTGGCAAAGAAAGCAGAGAAGCATCTATTTTGACCTCTAAGTGAATGTTCAGGCATGTGAAAAGAAATTGGGCATGTAGGGAAATCTGATTATCCAATGAGCCAGCTGCTCACCCAAAACACAAACAAAGGCTCACAGAAACTTCAATTTTTTGCCGAACTGCAGCTCAAGAAATAGTCTTATATTAAAACATTTTGCTCTTTCCTTCTGCCTGTTTTTTTTTTCTTTTTTTTATTCCCAATTTGGTTTTTTCCCTGTCTTGCCCATCCCACAGAAGGAAGGGGTTGTAGGGCTGTGTTTTTCACTGGTTTAGATAGATAATAAATTCTGGCTTTTATTTATCCTTCAAAACTCCAGTATGGAAATGTTTCCCAACCCCCACACAATTTTCTTTTCCTCTCTGGGAGAACTTCCTATTTCTATCACACCTATTTCGAGGTGGAGATCCACTAATTCAACTGAGACACTGTAGAAACACTGTTCTGAATGGTGGTGTGTGACTGTGTATAGATAGACAAGAATAAATTAACTCCTATCACCCAGATATACCAACACAGGATGTTCCTCCATAAATATGGACAATTTTGGCAACCTCTTCTCTTCCCCACTCCCTTTTTGGAAGCTGAAATTATTTGGCTGGGTCTTTTTTTTATGGGTTTTCAACTTCCAGCGTGAAAAACATGTTCCAGCCCTTCTTGGTCTGTATCTTTTTAATGCCATGTAGGAATTCAGACATTTAACTCTTCACTAAGACCTTGGAGAGTTTTTCCATGAATAAAATTGCCGAGCCCTGACTCCCAGGAGGGTGTCCCACCCTCACAGCCCCACACTTCTACAGTGCATGGGCCAGAGACTCCACATTGTTCACCTCTCAGCTACATCCTTAAACTAGTTCAGACATGCAAAAGTCAAAATAGGAATACAGTGATTTCCAACCAAGTTTTCTGATCCTTGCAGAGGTGAGTGCGTCTCCGAAGGTGGGATTTCCTGGATCATTGAAGCTCCCATCTATTTTTGCTATAAAGTGGTAGAAACATACAACATTCTGGAACCCTCTAACACCACTCTGCTCTGGGGTCACATCACTGACCCCCAGCAAATAGAGCTCACCGCTGCCAGCAAGAGGAAACTGCGGCGCTTTATCGTCATAGACGAAGTCGTCGACAAACTTTACGGCTCCAAAGTCAGAGAATACTTCGAAGAGAACAACGTCCAGCACAAAATCCTCGCCCTGCCGACCACTGAAGAAACGAAATCCATGGACTTGGTGTTGAACATCTTGCACGAGGTGCAGAGCTTCAGCCTGGACCGGCGAACAGAGCCCATCATCGCCATTGGGGGCGGCGTGTGCCTGGACATCGTCGGCCTCGCCGCGTCGCTCTACCGGAGACGCACCCCCTACATTCGGGTCCCCACCACCCTCCTCTCCTACGTGGATGCCAGCGTGGGGGCCAAGAACGGGGTGAACTTTCTGCAGTGTAAGAACAAGCTCGGGGGCTACACCCCTCCCGTGGCGAGTTTCCTGGATAGATCCTTCATCCAGAGCATCCCTCGGCGGCACATCTCCAACGGCCTCGGGGAAATTTTAAAGGTATGAACTTTTGAGACTGCAGTTTTCAAAACTGAAATTACTGAATGGTTTGGGGTGGAAGGGACTTTTGGAGGTTAGTCCAACGACCTCACCTTTCACTAGATCAGGTTGCTCAAAGCCCCATCCAACACATTCTTGGGTATTTCCAGGAATGGGGCATCTACCAGTTCTCTGGAAAATCCATTCCAATGTTTCACCACCCCCACTGCAAAAAATCTCTTCCTCACAACCAGCCTGAATCTCCCTTCTTTCAGTTTAAACCATTTTCCCCTGTTCTATCACAACAGGCCCTACTAAACAGTCTGTCTTCATCTTTCTTAAGTATTGAAAATAAAATATCCAGCAGCATCCATGGCATTATATAAACAACTTAGAGAAATCAAGGCGGGCCATCAAGGCTGCACAGGGACTTTTAACTCTCAATGAGTCTATATATATATTTTTTTTTTACAGCTGCCAAACTATTTAGAACATCCCTTTCCCTCTGTCTAGCGCTAGCCCTGTGGAGGAAACTCCAAAACTCACAGCCAGAAGGAGACACAGTGAAACCAGGCAAGAAAAGCCTCATCTTTCCATTGAGGCTGATCCATAGCACTCTGTAATGAACTCCTGGCAGAGAATCTGAGGCTCATTATACTGGGGATTAATAATCTGCAAGATCATTTGCACCTACCTCACTGGGTATGTCGAGTGTGGTCAATCAATCTCCTGCGAGGCAAATTCTACTTCTAAAATTACCTGGAAAGTGCACAGTAAATGGTTTTATGTCTGGAGAGCTTTGGAAACTTTTGATAAAGCAGAGTTCAAGCTATTAAAGTGTATTAGAGACGAGTTCATCAGCAGCAATTTTCAGTGCTTGCACAGTGAGAAATCCCCAGGACATCTGGAGGTTTCTGGCAAGCACTGTGAAACCCTCAGGTCACCATTCCCCACTGCAGGAGGGGGCTAATGCCTGAGTCAGAGAGGGAAAAAATACGAACTTCTAACAAGGAAATCACTTCTAAGCCCTCATATTCTCTACACTGCAGTGTTCTCCCACCTTCCCTGGCCCAAAGGGCAAACCCAAGGATTAGATGAGAGCTGTCCGGGGCTTGGCCACCAGCCACTCCCTGTCCTGAGGGTGGCCACCATCCGGTCTCAAGTTTCTGTCCAGGCACACAAATAACCAAATCTCATTGCAAACAACCTGCTGGGCTATGGGAGCATGGAACAAACTCCCAGCATGAGCAGAGCTGCCCGGTATTGGGGGAACTCACACGCCAGTGCTCCCATCATCTCTGCCCTTTTACCAGAGTCCCACTGGGCATTTCCACACTGCCTTTTGCACACACTTTCACTCAGCACAACTGTGTGACACCTGTGTGGCATCACCATGTCACATTCCACAAACACCTGTTGAACAAACCCCAAATGTATTGGTGCTAACCAGGAACTGTGCCTACAGAAGCGCCTTTTCAGGTTACAGAAGTAGAATTTGTCCATGTACAGGTGTCTGTTTGCTGTGTATAACATGTTATTGTTATTCAGTTATCTACTGAGACACTCAAGTTTCCAACACACAAGGATCAGATGATTATCCTTAATTACCTCCTCTATTTTTTGTCCCAGATGGCCCTCATGAAACACAAAGGGCTGTTTGACCTGCTCAAGAGCCATGGAAAATACCTGCTGGACACCAAGTTCCAGTCCTGCAATGGCTTGGCTGACCATGGGGACGCTGCACTGCTGACTACCAGGATTGCCATTGAAACTATGCTGGAAGAGCTGGCTCCCAACCTCTGGGAGGATGACCTGGACAGACTGGTGGATTTTGGCCACCTTATAAGCCCAGAGCTGGAAATGGTGAGTGACAGACTTTATATTGCAGAATCCACTTTAAATATAAAATAAAAATAATTCAATGGGCAGCATGAAAACCTTGTGCAAAGGAGCCAAGAGAAACTCTGGATTTGCACGTGCTACCCCAGATCACCCGACACACCAGCCTGGTGTCAAAGGGATCCCTGCCCGTTTCCCCCAAGCTCCCACTTGTTTCCAATTCAGACCTCAGACTAGTTGTTACTTCTCACTGGGCTTTTATTGAAGCACAAAGACAACCAGATTTTGGTGAAGCCACTAGAAATCACCAACATGAACTGTGATGGCATGAAGGCATGGAGACATAGTCCATATTACCAGGGAGAAATTGCCATTGAGAAATGAGGGGGGAAAACAAAACCTTATCCCATATTGAGAGCCCTTTCCTTCATCCCATGGTGCTCTACCAGTGATTTAGATGGGAGGAGAATTAGATCCTGGATCCCTATGGGGGATTTTATCTGCGATTAATCACGTGTAAAACGGATCATCCTAGCAACCCATAAATCACAAGACGCCAACATCCAGCAACCGCAGTGAGTCAAATGTCGATTTTCAGGGACACTTCTAGAAATAAACCCTACTTACTTCCTATTTGCCACCCCAAACCTCTTCTGCCACCCACCTTTGCTGTGTTGCAGAGGGTTTTGCCGTCACTGATGCACGGGGAGGCTGTGAACGTCGACATGGCATTCATGACGTACGTGGCCCACGCGCGCGGGCTCCTGGGCGCCGAGGAGAAGGAGCAGATCCTGCAGTGCATGCGTGGCCTGGAGCTGCCCGTGTGGCACAGCGGCTGCAGCTGGGCCCTGATCCAGAGAGCGCTGCGGGAGCGCCTCAAGCACAGCGGGGGACAGCCCCGCATGCCCCTGCCCACCGGGCTCGGCGTGGCAGGTACTGCCCGAGGGACCCCGGGGAGCCCCGGAGAGGGCACTTGGCAGGCAGGGACAGCCTGGGAAATGGGCTCCGTGCTTTGCAGTTGTGCGTTTCTTGGGCTCTTCTTCACATCTCGACAAACCCATCAAGAGACAGGTTCTCTCTTGTGTACACGCCCCAGAACTCTGTTAAGGACTGAGGTTTAATTAATTACATTATGATTAACCAATTTACCTTGCAAAGGTAAATGCAGTGCTCTGGTAGACAGCAAGGGCAAAAGAGAAAAACAATTCCTTTGCTATACTTGAAAAGATTTGTTAAATAGCGTTGGCAAAAGGAGTTTAATGTATTACTGTGCCAAGAATTAATACTTGCAAACTAAATAATATCTATTCAATATCTGGGATGAAATACTCTAACTTACAAGATTTAAAAACAAAAGACAGCCAGCCTCTAGCACAGAAGCAATGCAGAGGCCCAGGTTGTGATCTCTGGCAACAGTTCCCATTCACACAATTTCCATGAAGCTCGGTTTCTATGCACAAGACAACAGACTCTCAGACTGGAGAGATTCTGCCACAGGCAGTCAGTGTGTGCAGGCAGGAAATGCTCCTCTGGATGTCTTATTAACTACAACTCTTATTTTCCAGAGATATTCAATGACACCAGTGAAGAGACCCTGGAGAGAGCATATGAGCTGTGGGTCAGGGACTGCAAGACAATGCTGGATGAAGAGCTGCAAGCCCAAGGTGATGGTCCTGCCCCAGGCCTGAGCTGTTTGCCACTGTAAGTTAGTGGGCAGAACTCAATTTTGAACAAGATAAATGCAGAAGCAGCCGTGAAACTTCATACACCCCAGCGCTGTGTGGAACAAGCAGAAAATCAGCATCTGATCTGATTTACCTTTTTCAATTGCTTTGTTTGAAAGGGAATCTGTTATTGCTTGAGAAGTGATCGCTTGCAAGTGAAACCACCGAGTGCCTGTAGTGTAGTTCATAGCAAACGCTCTTCCTTCAGGGATCATGAGCAGGATTATTCATTTATTTAGTTAATCCAAGCTGGGAACTGCCATGGCCCTTCTGGGTGGTATCCCACTATTGCTTGTGCTTGGACCCCTGACATGAGCAGGTGTAGCTGACTCATAGACCATGGCGTGGCACCATGCAACATGTCTATGCTATATAAAATAATTGACGTGGGTTATCTCCTTCACTGGTCATTTTTTTCTTCTTGGTGTTCTTCTTGTTTTCCCTCATTCAAAAGAGCAAAAAAAGAAGCTCATCTGCCAGCCTTTGCACCCAGTATAAGGAAATGACACACTCTGATTAGAGGCACCATCACAAGCCACGGATCAGTGAACATCACTGGGGGCTGTATCTTGGCAGCACGGCAACCCTTTGTCTTGGGACTCAGATAGTGAGGACATGTCTCAAGTCTGCCCAAACGTGTGTGGTGTTTCACTGTGCCAGCCCTGCAAGCCACCGGTGTGACAAACAGGGCACAATTTGCAGCACTGCTGCCCAAGAACAAAGCTGGGCTCCTGGAAATATTGCAGAACCCCCTGGTGTCCCCACATCTGCCACAGAGCTGCTCACACCTGTCAGTCCCTGGCTCCTTTCCCATCGCGGCCCTTTCTGGTTAGATAAGGTCAGCTGGGGAAAACCAAGAGAAATAGAGGACTCCAAGCAAGTTCGTCATCTTCGAGCAGGCTCAGTGTCATGTCCCAGGATCCTGGCAGACTCAGAGCAGGTTATATAACGGTGAAGAACTTAAAAGTAATGCCAGCCATCTCCCTGGAGGTCCAATCAAAGGAGTTGCAATCAACAAACAGCCTTTGAATTATTTACAACGTTATTTGTTTTTTCCCCTGGTGTTTTTTTCCCACACCGGTTTGTGCTGCTGTGCTGGCTTCTGTTTTGCTAAAGTAATAAAAGCTACTAAAATTGAAAAACTTTTGAAATAATGATTGCATTGCTGCCCGCAGTGTGTGCCTGAGTACATTTACACGTGCTTGAGAGACAGAAAGAGTCTGGAGAAATGAGGCATAGAGCTGACATAATAAATCCCTTTTCCTCTTGAGCCTGGAGAAGATGTGCTTAAAACTACAGAGAAAGCCTTCTCCAGAGTAGTGCATCTCTCCAGCTTCAGGACAGCGTTTCACACAGCTAGTACTGTCTTACCAAGGAACTTCAGAACATGTCCTCAGAGCCACAACTTCTTAGAAATAAACCCCTAATTCCCAGAGTTAAATATGCCTGGGGCTGAGGATATCAGTGAACTTTTCTTCTTTTTCCAGACCACCAAACACAGGCTCTTTCAGCAGGTTTCTGACAGCAGCCACTGTGTGTGTGGGGAGAGCATCACTGCCTCTCTCAGGGATCCATGGGCACCACCAGCTTTGCTAGAACAGACAGGGACAGTGCAGCAGAGAGCAGGTGAGGGCCTGGAGTGTCTGAAGGGAGGGTCACAGGATGGACCAGGCTCTGCCCAGCAGTGCCCAGCACAAGAGGGCACAGGCAGAAATTGATGTACAGGAAGTTCCACCTGAACTTGAGGAAGAACTCCTTTGCTGTGCAGTGAGCACACACTGGGACAGATTGTCCAGAGAGGGTGTGGAGCCTCCTCACTGGGGACATTCCAGAGCTGTCTGGACACCATCCTGTGCCATGTGCTCTGGGATGGCCCTGCTTGAGCAGGGAGGTTGGACCAGAGGACCCACCGTGGTCTCTTCCAACCTGACCCGTTCGGTGACCCCAACTTTTTCAGAGTATGAGAGAGCCCAAGGACAGCAGTCTGAGGGGCAAAGGTGCAGAGCCAAGTAATATTGTGCTTACATCGATCACCTGGGCACACTCACAAGTGGTTTCCCTCCTCTCCAGCAGCTGTGTGGGCCATTTTTCACACCAGATAACACGAGAATGAATGAAGCACAGGATTATCATCTGCCCAAATCAGTGCCCTTCAGCGCAGCGTCCTACTCCCATCTACCTCTGTGAAGGAGTTACAATACAACCATCAACTCGAACTGCTTATTTTAAAAGTCCAGGGAGAGGCATTTAGCACTCCATTTCCAGTGAAAGACAAAGTGCAGCTTCGCAGAGTCCGGGTGAACTGAACTGAAAAGAGTCACAAAACCACTCACGCATGAAAAGCCCAACATCCAGGACTGATGTTATTGGTGACAGCGACCTGGCTGTGGGTCACCTGCCAGTCATTCCCCCACATTGGCTTTGCCTCTGTTTTCAGAAGCCAGTGGTTGTGTCTGTGACAACATATCCAAGGAGCTGCAGCACAATTAGGACTGAAAAGTGAACACATGATTATTATTATTTTTTACCCTCCCTTCTGCTGTGGGTGACAGAACACAATCAGCCCCTGACGTGCTTGGTTGCTTGGTAGCAGACAGGCACATTTTTAATTATATACTAAAATATGCTAAAGAACATAAAATGGCTGCGTGACTAATATGTGTGTATCAAGAAAGGCACATGACAGCAGCAAAATTGCTTCAGTGTCTGATAAAAAGTGCCTCTGCCAGGCTTGTCATCAAAAGATCAAGGGAAAGGGGTGGAAAGTATTATTAATAAAACAGTGACTTTTTAAAATACCCCTCATTGTTTGAGGTGCATTTTTTTCAATGTCTAGCATGAATTTAATTCTTTGCCATTTATTCAGCTCTGATTTAGTTCCTGCTTTTTCAAACAGAACTATTATATTCGACCTAAAGTCTCTGCTTAATCTCTTATGACGCATTACTCCAAAGAGAAAAGCAGAAAGTCCCAGGTGGATGCTTGCAGAGCAAGTTCTTCATGGATTTGTTTGAACAAAATTACTTTAGTGGTCAGAGAACAAGAAATTATTTTATTATTTACATGTCCCAAAGTAATTTATTTTGCAACAACCTGCTCTATAAACTGCTTTTCAGCAGGGAAAAAATAAGAGAAATACTAATAAAGCGCCTTCCAACCCAAACCTGTCTATGATTCTGTGGTTCTGGAATAGATAAAGGAGTATCTACGCAGTTATTAGTCATGCCCAGTGAACAGTAGCATTCTGTGTACTCAGTGTAAAATGAGAATCAGGCCAGAGGTCCTGAAGACATTAAAAGATTTTGACTAAATTTATTTCAAGTGGCTAAAGAAACAGTGCTGAACACAACAGCAACTGCCCCATTCCCTGTACAGAACATCACCTGCTCACCTGCTCTGTGCCTGCCCGTCTGGAGCCGATACCTCTGCTGCAAAGTGCACACTGCATTCCGAGAAAACCGTCTGCAAAGGACAGAATTCAATCCCAGCTCGCCTCCGAGCAGGGTGGGTTTGCTGGCCCGTGCCAGGATGGAGCGGCTGGGATGGAGCGCAGGCGGCACCACGGGGAGATGGTGCTGGGAAGGACACGGCCCCACGAGAGTGTGCTGTTCCCCACTCTTAATTCAAGTCTAAAGTCTAACTCTTGCCACTCTCACAGGCAGACAGGAGTGAAGCCAGCAGGAGCAGGGCACTGCTGAACAGCGAGAGAGCAGGCAAAGTGTTTGAGCAAGACCAGAGCCCCCCAAGCCGTGTGTCCCGTCTACCAAAGCCTGCTCTGAGGCAACATCACAATACGGAGCCATGTACATCAACCCCGGGGTGACATTTATATATCTATTAAAGAACAATCAATATTTAGATGCTTTGCATCTAAACATTGCATATAAATATTTTTATGCCCCGGCCCTTCCTGCTGACCACAGCAGCCCTCCCTTGCCTTGCACAGCTCTTGGCGAGCACTAACTCAAAGGGGTCTGTCACAGGAGCCATCACTTCCCTCAATGATCCCAGAGCACTCCACCTGTTAAGAGAGTCACTCCCAAAAGCCGAGCTGGAAAAGGAGCAGTTTCAAGGAAGGGTGAAGCTTGGGGCACAGGCAAAGATAACGGTGTTGCTCAGTGCACGCACATATGACCTGTGAGCCAGCATCCTGTCAAACCTCATTGATTTTAATGAGTCAGGAACCCTTTTTCAAGCCATTCCCCTGCAATATTAAGGAAGTGCATTTCAAAGGAGCTGGAGCAACAGTAGGACAACTGTCAGTGGTGGGACCACCCCAGGAGGTGAGAGCAAAAGGAGCAGAACTGAACTCACTGAGACAGAGCAATCACCACCTCCCTGCCGGCATCAGGAGCTGCCGAGCTCCCAGGTCTCCTGGGAAGGAAAGCACGACAGGGTGACACAGTGGCAGTGTCCTGCTGTGCCACCACGCCACACAGCCGAGCTCTGCAGCATCCCACAGCCCAGCCACGGGGCTTTCCAGCAAAACAGATCTCACCAGGCATGGATGGACTTACTTTTAATATCCACTTTCTTACCCTACCCTGCAGAGAATTTTTCACACTTGTCCAAAGCAACTAAAAGGCTTCTAAGCAGAGCTGCCACCACCCCTTTACTGACACAGAGCTACTGCCTACAGCCAATACCCCCGTGATGGGCACTTTTCCTGCTCCTCCTGGGTTCTCCAACCCAGCCAAAACCTGTAGGTGCTCTCACCCACAACAAGAAATGCACTCCAAACTGACCACAAAAAAACAATTGACCACTAAAAGCAAAGTCAAAACACATCTAAGAACTCCAGCTTAAATTAGAAATTACATCCTAGGCTGCTGATAAATAGATTTTATAATGCAGTGCTACTACATTCTAATTCTACACTTAATTTTTAAAGAAATGACATTACAAAACCTGCTGGAAACACTCACAAGCTTTTACTCAAGTATCCTCTATGAAGAAGGAGTGGGGCTGTTCAGCTGTAATTCTAGCAGAGTCAGGTGTTTTTTTTGTTGTGTTGGTTTTTAAATTGAGCTACTAATTTTTTTAATTCAAATGAATTGGGTATTTACTACCCCTAATAGGTATCAGCTTTTCAAGACACGGGTCAAATTCAATACTTTTGTTTGTATTCAGGGCTCAAACCCCTGAGACAGCACTCAATAACCCCCAGTGCTGCTGCAGCAAGGTCCACAGAGAGCAGCAACTCAATGCTGTGAGCACAGGAAGCCAAAGGCTGTTGAAGAACAAGACCAGAGGGATGAGAGCAACAGAGACAGGGAGAAATAATGAAGATGGGAAGACACAAGACCACAGCTGGTTCCTCACCAGCAGAAGCCAGGAGCAGCTGCTTGTGTGCTGCTGAGAGGAGGTTTGGGAGGAGTGAGCAGAGAGAGGATGGGGATCCTACCATGCACAGATCAGCTGGAGAAGGGGTGAGGTGCTCCTGTGCAGGACTGCTGGGGACAGGTGACCTTGCAGGAGTGACAGCAGGGCCAAGGGGGCAGGTACCCCGAGGGCTCACAGGGGTGAGCACAGGGCAGCTGGGGGCTGCAAGGGGCAGGGAGGAAGGGAGGGAAATGACAAGAGCCCATGGGAGGGGAGAAAGGCAATGACATTTTATCACATCCACCTCTTTTATTCCTCACTCTGGACCATAAGCTCTGGGTCTTTCCACCTTAGGGTGTATTTGTAAAGCCCAGGTGGGGTCTGACCTGTAGCTTCATTCCCTTGTGTGACCACAACACAAACACAACTGGACAGCTCTGGTGGAATCAAGAATACCAACCAACACCAGGTCAGGGACGTGGACACATCCATGGCCAAGTCACAGACACAGAAGCACTGCAGGGACTTCAAATGCACAGGAAAACAAGATCCACTCACATGGAAAACGAGTGACTTACACAGATGTATGTGAAAAACCAAATGCTTTAATCCATCTATCAAGAACAACAGTTCAAATTATTTCATTGGATACATTAATATTGATCCATAATTTACAGTGCTATGGACCATACACAAATTATTGCTGCAGTCAACAGCAGATGAATATCAACATTACAGTACCAAGCATCATAGCAAGAGGCAGTAATTAATGTCACTTTTTCAAGAAATATAGGTATTTATACTATTATCAACATCAGCTTCCCCCCCAGTGCATTTTATGTCAAACAACATAAATGTAAGTGCATTATTTTGTGCTTTGTGCTTTCCTTATGTACCTTCTTTTTGCTTTTACAGGTTGTAAGAGATAAATATTGCTTTATAGGCCAAAAGCAGAAAGGAAGAACTCCATGGTACTCTGCATGTCCCTGCCTGTGGCATGGCTTTGGCAAAGTGAGAATTGGTCGGTTCCCCACCCACCTGCTCAGGGAAGCCACTGCTGCCCAGTGTCACACAAATCACTGTCACCAGACCGGGCAACAACTTCTGTCCATCTCACTCCACCTAGCCCATGCCAAACCGTGCCTGTGACTGCTGGCTCTGTCCTCTGCCACTGACCCCTGCAAAATGTGACAGCCACACACTCCATGATGCTCAAACAGGCAAAGATGCCTCCCATGAGCACCCACTGGGGTCTGTGTCTCCTAGAGGTGTCCCCACTGTGGTGTCACCATTCCAAGGGTGGGCACACTCAAGGGAGGGCTGTAACCTAAGGAAAAGTGGGGGGAAGAATGAGCAGGGCATGGCCATGTTCTGTGTTACCCCAAAAAACACAAGGTATAGGAGCACACAACACAGCTGCTGCGGCCACAGAGACTTCTGCCAAGGAATCCAGCTCTTGATGGAATGGTTGTCCTTGAATCCTAACTCACCTCCACACAGCGTGTAGCCAAAAATCAGAAGTCATGGCTGTCAGCAAGTACCAGTGGTTTTACATAAGCTTGAAAAATATTCATAATACCACAGTCTAGACTTGAATTCCTGAATGCCCAGGGCAGGCACCAAACCAAAAGCCTCATTCAATACATTCAGTGGTTCTCAGTTACGACACTCCAGCATGCACACTCTGAATTGCTGTACCAATGCTGCAGAGCTGTCCCACTTCCTGGGAAAGGGCAACGATCGTGTTACAAGATTTCCCTACCTGTCACCCCAGCCAAACAGCACCACCAGAAGCCTGTACCCCCATCCTCAACTCAGAGCTAAGGCACAGCTGCCTTGTGGGGACTGGGATTTCCTGCCCCAGGACCACGGTGACCACAGCACATCCCGCAGCCTCCGGGGTCCTGCCTGGGCCACAGCTTCTCTACCCTAGGAAAGACACATTCCCAAAAGCTGTCTGGGGTGTGGGGGGAGAGGCATCATTACAACCTAACCCCAGCTCCTCCTTCAAATACTATAAAAGAAAGAAAAAAGCCACAACCTGGTGGTTGCATCAACGCTAACACATCGCTGGCAGCTCAAGCGGGAAGGGAGGGCCGGACACAGCCATGGGAAGAGTGACACAAATACAGACCCCCAGGTTCTGCAGCTGCCACCACGGCCCCACCGAGCCCCAGCGCCCTGTGCTGGGAGCAGAGGTGCCAGGCAGGGACATCAGGAGCAGTGGGGGCAGGCAGGGACACCAGGAGCCCTCCCCAGGGGAAATGTCCGGGCGAGGGCTGCGCCGAGGGAACTCCCATCACTGTCCCTGGCCACCCCCTCCTACCCAGTTCACATTTGGTTTCTGAACTCTAACTTCTGAGCCCAAGGTTTCCTTGGAAAGCCGGCCAACTGGCACTCAAGTTACTCACCGTTGCACTCATCCTATGTAATTTCCAGTGTAGCACAAAGGAGAACGGGAAGCTCTGGTTTTCTATACGTAGGCACCATGCTACACCTCAACGCCCTATACACCACCACCCTAAAGCTCTGTCTACGCCACACTTCAGTCAGTGCTAGTCGAGGAAGACTACAACTAGAGTTTAAGGCACTTCATTCTGAACGAGCTACGCCTGCGAGTCAGCTGTAGGCTGCCGTGGAGAATTCCATTCCCTCCGTCTAGCTCGGAACACCACGTCACCTCCGTGCAACACCTAGGCTGGATATAATACAAGGAAAAACTACCGTTATTGCATAGGACTACACTTGAGTAGATAATGCACCGAACTACTTTTACAACATGGTTGCATGTTAAAAATTAATAACATTGTTATCAAGTAACAGTTATTTGCAGATACAGTAATTTACTCTTTTTTTTTTTTGTTCTTTTTTTTTTTCTCTTACGTCAGCCCCAGTGCTGAAATAGAACACAAATTTCTCTAACGGGTATATTAACTACATAGTTATGTTTCCAAGCATATTACTACTTTTTTTCTGTATCACTAAAAATAAATATGTAAGTTCAGTTTCTCTACAGAGTTGTTTTATTACCTAATCTAAATTTTTACTCTACCTTAAATGCGTTTAAAAACATTTTCAAAGTGAGACTGTAATATACAAAATATTCTCAAAATCTCTCTTAAAACACAGAACCCTGCATAAAAGCTTCCTTTCAAGTGTTTACAAAGAACGCAGAAAACTTCCAATGAGTTTTAAAAATGTCAAAAAATCGCTGCAATATTAAGAGGCAAAAATCTTACAAATGAAATACAAATAAATTTAAAACAAAAAGTTGAGGATAACTAAGGAATCCATGCAAATCAAAAGAAACTGTACAATGCAATTAAAAAAAAAATAAAGCCAATTAGATATGTACAACATAATGTGCCCAGCTGATAATATGCGTAGTTTTTTTTTTGTCCAAAGAGTGTATCCCAACTTACAGTGCTCCTGCTTGGTTTGCCATGGGCAAAGCCATCCATGTGTGTCACAAAACAAAATAAAAATTTAAGAGGAAAAACTCGAACCATGATCAAAAGGAAAACCCAAATCAGCTCAGAGTAAAATTAAACAACACTCTGAGACACTCGCATCTCCCTGCAGTTTCAGCAACAGTATTTTATATCACAATCAACACAATCAGGATGTCTTAACACTTGGGTTTAGTTTGTTTTCTGAGTGAAGTCGGGTGGGTGTTTTCCCTAAACACTTGTCATGTAAGACCAACATTTGAGGGACACTGTATCTTTAAGGCAGCACTATTCAATTAATACAATTACAAATTGGACTTTTTGTTGTTGTTGTTGTTTCTTTACATTCTTTAACTTTACATTTTGTTTCCAAGTAAATAGGTTGCATTTACAATCCTACAATTGCCCCCTCCCCCCCAGTAGAAACAGGCTCTTAATCTGTAATTCTATTGCTTTGAGTAGATTTGACCAGTTCAAAGTTCTTGGCGAATCCAGTTCACAGATTCTGTACATATGCTGTACAATATTTTGGAGGCATTGGTAGTTTTAAAATAGAATATACAAGTTTCTTCACAAAAATTCTAAAAAAAATCCTATATATATAATATATACACACACGCACACACACTGATGAAGCACAAAGGGAAAAAAAAAAAAATCAAAAAATTCTACAAAAGGTAAATTATTTCATCTACTGATCAAGAACCAAAGCAGTTTATGAAAGGTGTGCCAATAGATGCTAACAAGCATGGTCAGTGTCCTCCATGCTCACGCTGCTCCGCCTGCTACTCGTCTTTGACGCCCCAGGAGACACAGAGGAGAGTAGTGGGTCAGTTACTCCCACGGGGGAGAGGGTATCGTCCATCAGGATATCTTCCAGTTTGGATCCCATTTTGGCAGGAACACTGTAAGTGCCAGCTGGTTCAGTCACGTTTCCCAGGTTGTCACTGAAGGTGATGGTGCCGTCAGTGAGGTCCAGGGTGGTGGTGCAGGACAGGTCTGTGTGGTGTGGCATCATGTCTTGGGTGCAGTTGTCCAGCACAGGCTCCTGTTTGATGACCCTGTTGACCATGTCAGGGGAGCAAAGGCCTGTAGATGGGACAAGGGACAGTCCGTGTGCCCGGGCTTGCATCTCAAGTTCCTGCCAGGGAGAAGAAGGGGCAAATTAAAAGAAAATCCAAAAGTAAGATCTGTCATCTTACGCTCGCCTTGCAGCTTCCAGTTTCCTCCTCCTGCACACATTTCCTCCCCTGCCCATAGTGACAAGTGCTTGCACCTTGCACGCTCCAGCCCTGCAGATTTGTACCTGAACATCAGTGTCTTCAAGAGGTGGGTGAACACCACCCCACACAGGCCCTTCACACTCCCCCATTGCACCTACACCAGAGCCAAGACCCAGCACACCCCGCAGCACAGACGTGTTCCCCTCAGGCTTCTTCTCAAACCAGTGCCAGGATAGGCAAGTTTGGCATCAGGTAGGGTGAGGAAAACATTTAAAAATAGGGGAAAAAATGGAATAGCAGGAGCATGTGTTTAGTACTTCTTAAGTCATATGTGAAAGCACAGCATGTCTATGTGATCCTTGTCAATCCCTGCTGAGACACTGGAGGGGACATTTCTCACTCTACAAGTCTGGTAGAGCTGGAAGAGGTCAATCAAAACTGAGCAACAACACTATTCCTGCGCTGAAAAAATCACAAGGAAGTCACAGGAAGGCTTCAGACTTCAGACAGAGCCAGGATACTTCAAACCTCCATAGAAAGTTTAAATCCTACCTTCACATTTAATCATAGAGATGTACTTGACTGAAGAGAGGTAATGGAAGAATTCACTTAAATGCCCTCTCACAAATACATCAGTAAAAGAGGTATTTTGCTTCTAATTCTGCATTATACTAGGCAATCACAATCACTGTTGTGATTGTGCTGTTTCTGGATATTCCTGATTAATAGCCTTTTCCATCATTTTCACGCTAACACAACAAGCTTGTAATGGCACACTGCAAGATCAGAGGCAAAAGCGGAAGAAGTAAGCACTTCTTCCATCAGCTAACATGCCAGAATCAGGAGTTCCTTACTCCATGCTTAATGAGAATCAACACAAAAAGGGAAAATACACACTTGAAGTTATTTGCTGCCAGATGCATTGCCCATTATTCAAGGGTCTGGGTTTTAGTGTATTTTCATTGAAGGAGCCAGAGCAGATGGATAATACACAGCAAGATGAAAGATGTTTAAAAAGTGCTCTCACTTAGCTTTGAAACACCACTGCTTGGTGTCGCTCTGCAAAAGGGTTGTGTGTTTTTATCATTTCGTTCTAGCAGCAGATTGCTCAACCAAGTACAAAAACTGCGCTGAGGCTCAGCCCAGCCTGTTCTATTTTAAAGCTGTTTACTTCCACACTTGACTCTCAGGTATTTGCAGCTTCATTATCTCCTTGGTGGATTAGCTGGGCTGTTGAGGGGTCCTGGCAGGCTGCAGCTGCATGCAGAGCTCAGCTGTTCATGCTGCAGGGGAGCAGCAAGACCAGGATATCTGAGATACCACTGTCTTCATGTTAGGTGTTCTTACACCCAGTTCTGGTGCACCTCTTTAATTACCCTTCTATGGAGAGAGGGGGCTATCCAGAAAAAAAAACCTGTGTAGGCTTCAAGGTTAAGGTTTCCTATCCAGCTTGAGTAAAGGCAAATAAATTAGTTAGAGAAATGGAGTTTTCACCCTTAAATCTGTGCAGTTCAGAACATTGGGAACCTGGCTGAATCTAACAAGGCAACAACCCACAGAGGAAACATATTCATGCCACCTACTGCTTTTCAGTGCTGAGGAGAACTGTTGTACAGTCCTACAGACTTCAAGGAGCAGGGAACACTCCCAAACAGCTGAACTTAATTTCATTACTACTAACAAATACATGATACATGAAGTCCCAATTCTTTAGGCCTGATAAACAGAAGAATGTATTACCACATAGATCTTTCCAATGGTGTGGTTTGGAACTAGCCTTGGCCATGGTAGAACAAAAATAGACCACTCACAAGCATTTTTACTAGAGTGTTAGGATTCTATTTTTTTTTAAACTAAGGTATCTTTGGCTTTACCTGGAAAGATCTCTGCAGACATCTCAGCACTGGCCACCATTAATTTAAACGCTGGTTCCTTCTAACCCACACCCCACGAGTCACCCCTATTTGCATTCCCATGCTGCAACACCAAGAGCATTTGCAGCTCATTTCTCAGCAAACCTGTATTCTGAGCAGCAGGTGCCTGTTGGCATGTTCCAGCTTCTTCTGCCTGTTCTCCAGCTCCTTGGTGCGCTGCTGTTCCCTCTGCAGCTTGCGGATGTAATCCACCGACGCCTTCAGAATCGTTCCCTTGTTCCAGCGCATGTCCCTGTGGGATCAGCACGAAAGGACAAGGTAAGATTCTGTTTCATACTTCCCTTCGTACCTGTAGCTGTGATTGCACCTTATTAAGACATAATCCAGCTACTATTTATTGTTTATGGATACAGAAGGCATTTGCAGTGCACTAGAGGGGGCTGGAGCACAGCCCTTGGGAAGCACATTTGCTTCAGAGAAAGAGAGGCTGCTGCATCATCGTCTCCTCACATCATCTTACTTTCTCTAAATAAGCAAAAAACATCTTACTGCAAACTGTAAGAGCAAAGATCCACCTGTCCTGTAGGTTGATGATGAGAGATATTGTCTTGCTGGCTTTGGAGGAGGCTGCAGGGACTCTCTGCAGAGTAGCTGTGAAGCTGCTCCACGAGCAACCGTCTTAAAACACTGCAAAATCTCCCCAAAAGCATCATGGGGCATTGATCTAAGTGGACTTTCAAACTCCTTGCTACTGAATCAGCGTTGGGAAAGTGTAAATACAAGCTAAAAGCAGTAAAGTCATTGTAGAATTATCGTAAAGAACATCTGGGAAATTACAACAAATACTGGCAAATTCAGTGAACAGGCACACAGTTTTACACTTTATTTTCCTTTTTTTCCCCTTGGAGGGAAGGAAAATGTGATGGCTTCCCAGAAAAACCACCCTCTGTTTTTACTGAAAGAGGGAGCAGCTCTATCTTGTCAAGCTGTAACATCTGATTAATTAAAAGAATCATTTAGCAAGACATGCAACCATCTAAGTAGCCAGGCCAGTATGAGGTTTCCCATCCTCACAACTGTGCCTCTGCAAAGGCAGTCAATCACCCCCAGCACCAAACCCAGCTTTGTGACAAAAATCATCAAATTCATATAAGCACAAGCAGGTTCCAAAAGGGGGAAAATGAACGGAAAAAAAAAAGTCTTCAAAAAATATAACAGAACCTTCAAGCATTTCTACAGTCACAGAGAGCTAAGAGCAAGAAGAAAATATAAGGTTGTTTTTTGGGTTTTTTTAAGTTCTTGTTCTCCCCTAGGATTTTTTTACCTCCTCCCTCCCACAGTCTCCCTGGGCATGTTGTACTTACGGGTCATTTGACTTGGGTATCAAGGTGCCCAGCTCTTTTATACGATCATTAATATTAAATCTTCTTCTTCGTTCAACTTTAGGAAAAACAGCACGAATGTTACAAGTAATATTCACACTTAATTACAACTTACTAAGTGTTTCATCAAAGATTTCTTTAAGCACCATAGAAATGTTTGCCCGAAGCTTAAAATCCAGTGATAATTCATTCTGCTCTCCTACACACGGACAAACTAAGACAGAAGTCCTGTCAATACTGTAAATTTTGGAACTGCTGAAGTCACAGAGTTAACTGAGACTAAAAATCAGGATGACTGAGAAGCAAATATTTCTCTAGGGAGAAGCATCATGGACAAAATCAGAGACAAATATCTGGATGCTCAAGGAAATCCCAAGACAGAATAAGGTACAAAAGGCACAGTCTCTTTTTTTAAAGTACTCTTCCATGTGCAACACTTTGAGGATCTAAAAGTCAAATTCAAATACCAATTTTCCTGCATTACCTTTTCGTGCTATGGAAAAGGCTTCTGAGTGGCTCAAGTCATGAAACAGTTCCTTTTCTCTACTACTATAAAGTATAAAAATAAAAGTTATGGATCCTTTAAGTCATAAGATGCTCATTATTTTAAAATGCTTTTTTTCCAACATGGAAATATGAGTTCCCTTCAAAAATGAAATTTATAAAATTGCCACACTAAGGACCCACACTGTTTTTTAAAGTCACAAATTGACCACATATCTAATATTTTTCTAAAAATTAAAATTTAAAAAGCAAAATTGTGCATGGTAGATTTGTTAAAAGCAACTGGGTCACATGTTGCTCCCAGCAATTCCATTGATAACAACCACTTGTTCACTTGGTTTATTGGAAAAAAAAAAAAAAGTTAAAATTTCATAGTAGATTCAAGCCCACATTTCAGAAGAATTTGAGATATTTGATCTATGAGCATAACACAATGATTAGTGCTTTATATACTACATACAGTACCTCATTCAGATTTAAAACATCAGTATTTGAGCGCTTAATGCCCAAAATCATTCCACAAAGTGGTGCAAAATTCAAGGAACCAAAACTTACTCAAGTTGTGATTGTCTTTCTTTTGCCTCTCCTTAGCCAACGCTCTCGCTTCCGACTCTGTAGGAAAAATACATGCTGTGCATGTGAATGAAGTAATTAGAATTAAAATAATTCAATCACAACCTTTCAGCCTGTGAAATATCTGCGCAGGAAGCCTGATGGCTATTTGTCACACCAGTTATCACCCCCGTTCCAAGGAGCAAGAAGGGCCTGTGGATGCCAAAACACAAGGCTGGGACTGAGCTTCACCTCTGCACCTGTGGAGCATCTCTTCCCACACTTCCCAGAGTGACTTCCACGATGGGAATGTTTCCCACGGAGGCCCTGACTCAGCAAGGTATTTGAGGCCAGCAAACTGCTGAAACACAGCACACACCTTCCTCCTGCGTGTGCACACGTGTGCCCCGGGAGCTGAACCAGAGGAACAGCGTGGTCATGGCACTGCTGCCTGCTCAGGATGGCACACAGGCACGAGTCAGAGGCTCTGCTCACCCAAATTAAGGTTACATCCTTCTGTGGCACGTGCACACACATCAGCACAACGCTCAAGGGGTAACTTAAGTGACCTGTTAAAAATGGTGTATATTCCAGCTACACTAGCTGTTCCTTTTATACAGGGGAGGGGGAAAAATTTTTAAAAGGGTGAAAAAATTCAACACCTTTCTTAGCAATAAAGTTGGAAAAAAATGGTTCTGGCTTTGGGAAAAGCAAAAAGGAAAGTAATGGCAGCCATGTTGTACAGAACATCTCCTCAACTCAGAACTGCTCTTCACCTTGCTCCACACATTTATTACCTATTATTTATTATTATATTATTAATGCTATTATATTCTGTAATAATTAAATAATTATCAACTTCATCATGCAGTAGTTTGGGCAACAGCACAAATAAATGTCTTTTCAGTTCTCATTTGATCTTATGTTTCTTGAGCAATTTTAAGTATTTTATCTTTGCTCTACCCCTTTTCTATTTCCATGTATTGAGGACTTCCATAAGACCACTTCACTCACAATTTCCCCTCTCTTTCTGCCTTCTTGGCCTGAAGTTTAACACAACCACCCACAGCAAATCCACCAGCCTGCACATCCAATTTGGGTTGAATTTGCAGTCTACATCCCTGGAACTTTCTACACTTGGGACAATGAAACTGCCTGTAATGCAGGACTTCGAGCAGTTCTCCTCCCTTCCCACTCTCTTCATACACAGCTCCATCTCTGTACAAACTTTGCTTTTTCTAGCAGCCACAAATCATTGTGTGCTCTGTGCGTCTTCTTTTGGTGTTGAGCTCAAATTCTGTGCGGTCCCACAAATGCAAATATCCGCCGGCTCAGAGAGGTGGCATTTCCTCCTGGCCTATTAAAACTGCTCTGCTTAAAGTAATTCCTGCCCAGAACCTGCTTTGCAGCTGAGTCAGCCTGGGAGTTTTCACAACAGAAGCCCAGAAAGGTGAGACAAGAAAGAAACCAGGCCCCGACCCCCTACCACATAGTCAGTGACTCTCTGTTGGGCTTAAGAACAGGCATTTCTGGGCATTTCATGATTTTTTTCATTGGTTCTGGAGGGTATCTCCATTTGTTCAGTCTACAGACAACCTCACCTTGTATAGGTACCCTGTGTGTAGTTATATCCTTTCAAGTGAGCAGAAATAAAACATGCCTGAGAATACGAAACTTATTATTTGCTCCAAACTATCTTGCTTCTGTACACGTGTGCTTGAGAGAGAGAGGCTTTTAGTGTCCCACTCTCCTGCCCCTGCCTCCCACAACTTGTTCAGAGCATTGCTCCAGGAACTGGCATAAAAAATTTAAGGAAGACTTCATTTTCATCTTAATTTAGTAATGCATATTCATAGAATCATAGAATGGCTTGGGTAGAAAGGGACCGTAAAGATCATCGAATTCCAACCCCCCGAGTGCCTAATTTTATATTTTCAAGGATCCACATGTCCAGATTTCACATTACAAAAGGTTATTTGCTCATTACTGCCCTCCCCTACTGAAATAAAGCCCCAATGTGTATCGTTCCTTGAGATTAATCCCACAGAGATTCCAGATGTGAAGTTGTTGAAGTTTGGTGTTGACAGAGCAAACAGTAAACCCAAACTAGAAAACAGCTCTGGAAGAAAGGCATGGAAACTTCCGGGAACACATCATTTTCAGCGTGCAGGTGTGACTATAACAATTAAGGACTTTATCTGAACTTGTGACACTGAACACACACATGCCCACACATGAACCCAGCCTAAAAGTAACTATTCATCCATATATTCTTTCTCATAACAGAAATTAAGTCCAGTATCACCTGAATTCTGAACAACTATACTATTACTCCAAGGTGGTATTTTAGATGTATTTACCTGTGAGCTCCCTTTTTATATTAGGAAGGTTAGCTGGACATGAGTTGCTGATGTTTAGTCCTGGAGGAGGCATGCTTTGGTTGCCATAAAGGTCAATCAAATTGCCAGACACAGGCAACTGGAAAAGATAAACAAGGAAAAGGATCATTTGGTTTGCCTTTATGAATGCCTTTGTACAGAAGAACAGAGTCAGGATCTGCTAAGAAATCTGTGCCCTTTTCCATGTGCAAACAGTGTACAAGAAGGTCAGCAAAATTCACAGATATGCATGGGCAGGAGGGATGAAATATCTACACTGGGAAAATTCTGTTCTCTCTCCTCAAAAATATGCAGACTTAACATATTAAGAGGTAATAGAAGAGGTAAAATGCTGATGATGTTGCTGCATTTGTTGCTCCTTATTTTTCACTAAAACTTTTATATCTATATTCCCAAAACTTCTCTCATTTCTGAAAGAGCCTACAGAACTCTCCCAGAGAAACCCCCCCCCCCTTTTCCCAGGCATATGTGAGTGGAAGTACTTTGCAAGTTGTCACATGCTGGAGGAAGAACACTGTATTAATTAATCACATTCTTCATGTGATTTGAAAGCTACCTACACAGAAAACATTTCAGTTTACTTTGTTTTTCGCCTTACATAACAAGAACACGCACCAGTAGGAGGAAGATTATTTTTACAGTAAGTTTTCTCAATTACTTGATCACTCCGCTGTGTTTATTTAGGTATTTAAACAAGTAGATTTATACAGAAATAGGACAGTATTTCAACAAGACCTATTGAAGCTATCCCTTTATATTGAAACATATTTAAAGAAGCTTACAATTATCCTGAGTGGATTATTTTACCCATCTCTCATTTGTTTTTGAAAAGACAGGTATAAAACACTCTGCTATCTTATCTGAGCGGCAACACTTCTTATCATCACTGCTGTAAACAAAACCAATCCCTCCAAGACACTGATCCTGTAGAGATTAGAGTAAGTATTAACTTTACACCCATGTAAATAATGCTGGTGAATACAATGCACTGAGTCACAGCCAGGATTATTAAACTCCTACTGATGGGCCTTGCCAGACTGGGACCTAAGAAAATTTCTCTGCCATATGGAAGCAGATGAAATATAAATTGATATGTAAAGCACCATCAGCTAGAAGCCATGCTGATATTTGTTGAGAACACACAGTGGCCAACAACACCAAAATCCCCTGACTCAATCTTTAAAAGACAGAGGAGAAAATGTCACTGAATTCTAAGAGTCAGTCTTATTTTAAAAAAGGAACATCTAATAGTGCTGCTCAGGTCACAGCTGTCCTGGTTGAGACCTACCCACATCATTGTCAGGGTGACCACTCAGTCTCACTGCTCTACAAGGGTGACCCTTGTCTCTTTGGGTCCCCCAAACACACCCCTGACGCTGGCACAGTGAGAGCATCACACACCCTTCTGACGTGGATATGCTTGTCCTATTCGTGCTCCTAAGCATGGGGAGAGCACAAAGACCCTGTCTGCAGCCCAAGGACTTGAAGTTCATAACCAGACATGTGAAATTTAATTAGGAATTTTAGGGAATTTAGGGGGAAGAAAAAAAAATATATTATTTTGTGTTAGAAAATTAGAAACTGGCACATCTCAAAGCCTAGGTAAAGCATCCAGGTTGTAATGAAATGTGGAGAACACTTAAAGTCACCGAGCTGCTTTCCTTACTGCAAGATGGACCCCGATTGTTACAACAGTTTGTGATTGCTTTTTCCCCCCAAAGGTGTCAAACACTGTGCCAGATATCCATGTCAATAAACAGGAGCAGTGTGAGCAATGAGCACAAAAAGGGACAGTGAAGGCAGGCAGCAACTGCTGAATGTGCACATGTGCACGGCTGCTAAAGGCTGTACACAGGAATGCTTATCAGGGGAATTCACATGTGGGGGAGATGCCAACAGTCTCCACTTAAATCAGGGATCTATAAGCAAAGAGTCTCATCAGCTTCTTTCTTTGTTCCCCAGCATCCAAACTCCACAGGTCAAAGCTCCCGTTGTAACATTTTCCTACACGTGGTCCATGCTCAGCAGGAGTCTCTGAGACGCCTCTTCTGCAGGATGGCTGCAAGGCACATCTTTGGGACTAACTTATATTATTTTCTTTCAAATGAAAACATAAAGTGCATGCAACACTCTGGGTCATCTCGCATAAAATACCTGCAGTTAAAGATATATTAAAATAGAGGCACACCTCACTTCACAATTATATAACAGCTCCCAGAGGAATAAAATCAGTTGACTAAGGTAAAACAAATAATCATTAGTGCAGGATTTAGGGAACTGGGAAAGGGGAAACGACTCCTGTGCTGAGGGCATTGGTTTGAGATGGACAAGACAGCAGTGTGGTGAGACCACAAAAGTAGCCACTAGACTTAAATGGGGCAAAAAAAAAACCCCAAAAGGGGTTTATTATGTGCTCATTGCAGTGACACCTCAGTATTTATTTCAAATGTTTCTTATTGGAAGAAACTGGAAAAAATTGCACATTGTTTGCAAACATTTCCGCTCTAAGACAGTCGAGCCTTTCACCACCATCTCAAGTACAAGATGGGAAAACGTCAAAACTTCCACAGCCATTTCATAGGGAAGATGGAGTCTCAAACATTGAGAAAGAATTTTCTGGAGATAAGGAAGCTCCTTCCCTGTATTCTCCAAATTCTAACATGGTTTCAACCTAAATATGGTTTTCTTTACAGCTTTCTTAGCTATTTCTGGCTAAGAAAAAATTTAAGTACAGCACCAGCCAGATCATCCACCTTTACTCTTCCAAAAAGTAAATGAAGGAAGAGTGGCTTATGCCAGGCTTAGCAAGTTATCTTCATTGAAACAGCATGGTTGAAAATGCTTTCACTTGTGAGATTTCATATTTCAAGGTCTTGGCATCACAAATTGCACAAACACACCAAGTAAAAAAAATTTCAATCTTCCTATCACTTTGCATATGCCTTTTTTTTTTTCTAATAATGGCTTTTATATAACAGAAATTTGAAATATGGTAATTATGACTGCAGATTTATCATAGTGTACATTCATGGGAGTCTGAGGCTTTCATTTCTCCTCCACTACTCCAACAAAACAAGCACCCACATTCTGTCTAAAATCACCGAGACATCAGCTGTGTGATCAACAAGGCTGTTTCTAAGGCCAGTGCACCCCGGAATGGATTCTGCATCCCAGCTTGTGCAGCCCACAATGGATTGTGATGATCCCTGACCTACATGCACACGCTCAGCTGCAGTCCCTGTAACAAAACTCCTCTACTGTGGAGTTAAATTTCAGAAGAAAGCCGCATTTAGAAGTGGAGCTGCACCTATTCACAGAGCTTTCTATGCCAGGCTCTGGCTAGAGGTGATTAGTTGAATTAATTGTCATCTCTACAAGAGCACTTTACACGTACTCATTAATTCAATTACCAGGTCACATCTAGGCAGAAAGCCTTCTTGATTAACTAGTGACCATTTTGTGGTACCTTCCCCCACAGATATTATTCTACCAAATACCAAAGCTGACAAACACTCTCACAAGCTGTTGATTGCAATGGGCCATTCTCAATTCAAGGTACTTGGAAACTCCCTTAGCTTGCTCTGCACAGAAATCTCTGATTTTGCTTATCAATTAAGTACTGTTACCAACTGTAACAAACTGGTCCTTTTGTTCTTTGTTGGTTATGGAACAACAACTGCCTTTGTCACAGTCTCAGCACAGCTATTTATAGGTTGTGTCTCTTCAGAGACCATTTCCTCTCTTCATTTCTCCCACCTCAACTTAGCTCAGTCTGTAGGCATTAATTCCTTATTAGTAAAATGTTGTGTGCTTTAAGAGCTAAGTCCTGCCCCAAAAGAAAAGCATCTGGTTCATTTTTTTCCCCTAAACCAATTGTTGAGAAGCATGGTTCAATTTCCATCTCTTCAGGATTGGTACCAGATTGATTCAGAGACTGAAATATGCTTTTTCCCTTGAGTTATTTCAATGTATCTGTAAAGAAGTCTTAATTCTGCTGTTTGCTGTCTTTATTTTTCAGACTTCATCACATACAGCGGGCAAATTCTGAAATTGCACAGTAAATGTGGATCAGGCAGTCTTTACAAGGCTTCTTGCCATGCAGCAAGCACAGCAATGCACATGAGGGATGCAGAGTACCCTGAACACTGACTACAGGCATTCCTTGCACCAAAAGAGTGCAAAGAACCATTCTGTCCCTGTCTGGAAGTCAAGAGCCACTCTGGGATCCCTGTGAAATGAGAAAAGAAGAACAGCATGAAGATATCCAAGCTCCTTCTAAATTAATGGGTCCTAATCCAATGGAACTTCAGAGAAAGGACTCCAGAAAAATGTCATCCCTCAATTAAAAAAAAACAAACTGTAAAGTAGATGAACTTTTTGAAAGCTATCTTTTGACAGTTTCTTGAGGTTTCCTCTCAAATTCCAGGAGAGCTGCACTTTGCAAGTCATCCTAGATTAAAGGAAAATTTATTCTCTCCAGCAGGACTGTGCAGCTATTTCCCTGTGTACTCAAAGGGCACTATTTAGAAAGGGAAGCTGGTGGGCCGCTTCCTGCGTCATCCACCACGGCTCTGAGAGGGCTGTGGGAATCTGTGGGAGCACAGGACTAGGTTAACATGACATCAGACAACTACTGTCAGCAAATGGAAACCTATGCCACAAAATCAATGCTCTGTGGTAAGCTGTAAATTTTGGCACTGGATAAAACAGAAACAGACGCCAGCACTGGCAGACATCTACTCAGCCAGATCTAACAGCACTTAAGCCTAAGGCAAAAAATTCACTGGAGCTACCTTCCACAGAAGATCAAAATCAGATTATGCCAGAAGTAAGATTATATTAATTCTCAAAGCAATGTGAACCAAACCAAAAGAGCCACTTGGAGGAAACCTGTGCCTTCCCTCAGTGCTTTCTGCACCTCTGTGTTCTTGGCTTTTATCACAGGCTTCCCACGTCCCCTGCCTTGTTCAGTTTTCAACCTTCTTTATTGCTTCCCCTTCTGTTTGTTTTGAAGATTTCTTTTTACATTTTTTTTTTCCTCCTGCTAAATTCTGTAACATCTTTGCTGTCATCTAGCTGGGGACTTCTCCCCAATTAAAATCAGGCTGAGCTAAAGCTGTGATTTTAGAGATAACTGCTGGAGTGTCTCTGGATACGGATGCTAACACATGGCGTACAATTTCTTACTTGAATACAACAACATTCAGGAACCCGGGATGCCGGAGGTTCCTTCTTTTCTGAAGCCAAGTATAAAATCCATGGCAATCTTTACTATCAGAGGAAATGAGGTACTCCTGTTAGCAGAGTCTACGCCTCTCTTGCAATCCTCTCACCACTAACTCGGAAATAAGAAAAGCAAAATTGTCCTTTGTATTCTCTCACCCTGACTCCAACTTGTATTTTTAAATTCATGTTTTTCATTACAACTATATTACCTTAAGCTCTTCAAAGGAAAACTAATTACACTCTTTGGAACAATGCAGCAACTACTTAATTGCAAGAAAGAAAAGTCCTGCTGCAGTTTTGTTTCCTCTCAGGAAAGATAATCAGCCTTAACTGGGAAACCAGAAAGAAAGGACTTCTGTACCGTATTTGCCATTTGCAGGGCTGGGTCCACCAAGCCGAGGATTTCTTCATTGTAACTGGACTCCAAACTAATAATGTCATCAATCACATCATCCATCTGTAGCAGAAAAGGCGGACAAAGACAAACAGAACAGTTATCAGAATTCCTGGGACACAGGAGCCTGCAAAGCCCTGCAGCCGCACAGCAGAGGTGCCTGTGCCGCTGTGCAATCCCTCAGCCATGGCTCCTGCTATCAGGCAGGATGCTGGGGCCATGGCAAAGCTGAGGCTTCGTGACCTGACCCCTCCTCCCAGCTGCAGTCACCCTGCAGCACCTGCCCACGGACACACCGCTCCTCCCTGCGACAGCGGAGGAAGAAGCTGCTGGTGGCACGAGTGGCTCCAAGGACACGACTCCCTCTCCCCACTGCAGCACCGCTGCCTCCCCCTCCACTTCTTCCCTGCCTGGGACCAAAACCTGTGCACACACAGGAACTCCGAGCCCTGGACACCTGCAGGGAAGGACAGGGAGCAAAGCCTTGCTGCCTTGCTGCTGGCCCTTGACAGCAGAATCCATTGGGCTCACGTCCCTCACACACCTCCCAGGGGCAGCTCAGAGCTGATTTTAGGTGGTACAAGGCATCATCTTTCCAGGGCTGGGCTGGAAAGCGCCTCTGTAAGCTCCTGCACAGGCAGGAGAAACAGCCCTTCAAAGCAGGTGCTCCAAACTGTCCTGCAGGATTGACTATTTTGGGACAGGACCGACTACTTCCTTTTTGCTCATTATAAAAAAGCAGTTTAAATGGCAGAGATCTACAAAATCAATGCATAACAGTGATGGTAAAAGTAGCAGTACATGGGATTTTTTTATCAGCTCCAGAAAGTGTGATCACAACAAATTACACTGACTGGAAGTGAGGGCAAGGAAAGGAACTAACAGTTACAGCCTATACCCAAAGTCTTGTTACTGATTCTAGTAAGAAATAAAAAAACCCTTAGTTTTAAAAAAAATAATGAAAATATAAAAGGGTGACTACCGAGGATGAATTACCACAGACGGATTAAAGCCTCCTCATACAATTTTTTTAAAACACAACTGTGATCTGCATAGAAATACGGACTTAGAAATGATCAGGGCAAAACCACATCCATGCAGTCTTGGAAAATCCAGTCAGAAAATATTTCCTAATGCAGGACCTTAAAGCATGGGTGATGTGTTCTTCTGGTACAGCATTATGGTGCTAGGACAGCACAAGCCTTTTCCAGATATCTTCATGCACTTTTGACATCAACACTAACAAACAACATTGCTGTTTTGTACCTTAAATACATCTAATATTCAATTTCTTAAAGACACTGTGGGGCAAGTTTGTTTTTCAACATAACATGAAATAAACATGCTCATTAGAAAAGGGACCTGTGCTCCACCTCCTGTGTCATCCAGTACCTGCATGCATGATGCTCGTGAGTGTGTATTCAGAGCCGGGCACTCACTCTCAACCCTGCTTTGCTCTTCAAATTTATAAAATCCCTGCAGGAATAAAAAGGAAAAAAAAAAAAAAAAAGAAAAGAAAAAAAAGAAGAAAAAAGCAAAGCATGGATCTGAGTTCATGGCACAGTCTCAGTCCCAAAAAGAGCACGAATGAAATAGTGTCATGCACACATGTTCCCGATGACACAGCAAAGTGAAGCTGTAAATATCCTCAAGAAAAAAATGTTTGGGTACAGCTGGGACAATAGGATGGAATTATCTGATTTTAATTTCTTTTGAAACGATGGAGCACAAATATTTCCCTTGCATGTGCAAAACACGTTCTGTAATAACTGCTTCTCCGAGCTGTGTAACATTTTCTTCACAGAATGCATCTGCACTAAAAAACTGGGACAAAGGCTTGAAGGGGGAATGAGGGGACAAGAGGAACTCTACAATTGCCCCCTGCTTTTCATGTTACAAAAATTCAGACACAATTCTTATACTTGTTAATATCTTCCCAACCATTTTCCTTTGGAGCCTGAGCACACATATAACATCTAACTCGATTTTTACCAGCAAAAATTAAGACAAGGTTGCAAAGGACTTCTAGACAGAGGTTATTGAACTGAACAGCAATCAGTAGCATTTTAGGACATATGAGCTGGGATAGTCTGGCCTTCCAGCTATGCAGGAGACTTGCACAAATTTTACCATAAAAATACCTAAAATATCTCAAAAAAGCTTTGTGTTTTTTCAGTTATTTTTGCTATGCTCTTTGCACTTTCTACACGAATGAGCCATAAATAACATTATTCCAGAAAGCTACAGCTTACAAAGCTGCTTTGTATTCTCCAAAGGTCAATTATTCACTGTGTGCATCAAGCAACTGGGTGGGGAAAAAGAAAAGTAGTTTTAATAACTATAAACTAGCCAAAATAGTTCAAAAAAGAGGAAGCTAGAGGCACATGGGTTCTTCGCCAAAAATATCTATTAATCAAGAAGACACAGAGGTAGCAGTTACATTTTCACAATGAACAGCAAAGATAAACAGATCATTGTAACAGCGAGCAAATACGGTTTAAAACAACTTCATTAAAGCGTATTACAACTCAATTTTACTGAATAACACGAACAGGAGAGTTCTTACCTCTTTCTCACAGTTGGAGTTGAGGGTGAGCATAGCCATGGGGCTGTTGGGCGCGCTGCTCCCTGTCCCAGGTGGCATGACATGATCCCCAGGCTGGTTTGGACATGGCAAGCTCAGGGCTTGGTTGGCATGTTTATTTGCTAGAGTGGTAGAGAGGTACTGCTTTACCTGCTGCCGCTGGGCCTGCTGGATGTGGTACTTGGTTGGATTCTCAAGGTGAGTCTGCACCTGTAGGACACAATTTTAAAAGGATTTTATTGTTTTACAGCATCATTACTGCAGGTGCTATGGATTTGAGGTATGTATTTGCGACATGAGTAGCAGGATTTGACAAAGCACAAACCTGTGCAGCTCCCAGGAAGTCCACAGTGCTTCACTAACTCACATTTGGTGGCAAGAAATCAGTTTATGATTCGGTCTTTAAACAGCTTTAAACAACTGACTTACGATTGGCACACCAAGGAGCTCCAGCTATTTTTCTACACATGAGATTTCTCACTTAAGACCAACGCTCAGGTTTTCAGTTGACACAGACACTCCAGAACAGTCAGTTCTGAGTTCAGACCTTCAGCTATGTGACATTTATTTTTCACTAAAATATGGAGAAATGAGTTGCACTGCAGAACTCATTTTACTTGTTAGCAGCAGCAATTAAAAGCAAGTAGTATGGATTGCTACCCTTAATCCAGTGTCAAATAACAGAGAGATAAAAAGGTTTGCTACTGGTGGTTTAGGTTTTGAATGTCTGGGTTTTTTTTAATTAATACTTTGGCTAAAATAAAAGAAGAAAGGAAGACACCTTTTTCTGCCTACAGATTATATCTGAGATATACAGCCTAAATCATATACAAATAAGACAGCCTGTTTATAAACACATCATGCAAATAAGATGCAAGAAAAGAAGTGTTTCAGTTCAGATCAATCACTGTCGTCAGCAACAGCTATTTTTGTATTTAAGATAAGCTTCTCAGTACTTAGAAATCTTATATATACAAAATATGAAAAATCTCATACCAAACAACTGTTGCGCACTCTAAATAAGCAAGAGAAGAAAGGCCATTTTTCCCCCATTAAAAATTTCCACCATATCCTAGAAACCCTTTGTCACCTTTGGTCGATAATGAACATTGTTACCAGAAGGTAGAAATCAACCCAAAATACAGCAATACCCTGAGAAGTTATTTTGTTTTAAAAGTTCCATTAAAGCGACTTTTGCTGTTACAAGTGACCACGAATGGCCCCCAGTTATCGGTGTGAAAGAAATTAAATAAAAAATCCAAGACACCAGAGGAAAATGGTTTCCTATACTCTGCACACCTTCTTAGCAACAGGTTTCAAAATAAGTCTACAATAAAAACTCACCTGATAATGGTTATACTCAAGCATTTCCAGCATGCTGCCTAGAGGTTGCAAGAGAAGCGACTGCAATATCCTTGGTCTATGCTACTATCCCTCCAGTTTGAGGGATCCACACATGGAAGCACAACAAACCCAAAAACAGCAGAAGAAACCTGATGGCCACTGCTCAGACTTTTAGTAACCTACGCTAATTAGCCATGCAAGTGGAGAAACAAACAGTTCACACAAGGCCTCTTTTTGGAAGTTATGCAAGTTTAAGTTAAGCTCTAAGTGTTGGTATCTTTTTTTTTTTTTCCCTGGCTTTGATGTCATGCTTTTTCATAAACATAAAAGGACCTTTTAAGTGATGGCCTATCAAAGTCAGATTGACAGTTTGCTCAAGGCTAACTTGCTATTCAGCTTTCGTTCCAGTCCTACTGACATACAATGGTAGTTTTCTTTAGCAGTAAGGTTAAAAGTTTTTAAGTACAGTGTAAGAAATAACTGAATAAATGCCCTACGAGCCCAACACATATTCCCTGGCAGTGGGTGCCCTGGATAAACCCACAGGGCTCTGCAGTCCTGTCCTCAGATTCCCAGCCCAAGCCAGGACGTGCAGTGGAACATGAAGCACTTGAAAAAGCTCTACCCCATCCTCAGCTTCCTTGGTGCTTCAAAGCCATTAATTCTGTCTCAATCTAGAGTTTCAAGAAGCTTTCCAGCTCAGGAATGGCTGACAAAGGGCTAATGCATCTTCCAAGTGCACTTACCTGTACTTGGGCACAGCCCCTACAGCTTCCAGAACTTTTTCTTTCTATCCAACTCCTTGACAGAAGTCTGTACTCAAACATGGACACAAAAACTGCCCAACTGGCATTATTTTCTGAAGTCTCAGCTCACAGGGAAGCACATCAAGATAGCATTTCTAGAGAGTTTAATCTGCTTTGTTGCACCAGTCGGAAGACAACACTGTGCCGTGATAAGTACAGCATTTACTCTGTCAGTCCCAAACTGCATTATCAATTTTCCTCTCATCAGTGCTAAAAGCTACACTACCCAGATAAGTCTATTTTTCACTATATTTTCATCTTCCAAGTAGATAATGTTGTCAGTAAACAAGGTATTTTTGTAACACTTATCCCTGAACATGCTATTTTAAAGAAAAAGCTCTACTCGCCTGACAGAATCAGCACATTCCTTTTCCTCCACAGGCATCCATCAGGTACCCCTGCTGTTCTCCATCCCGGGATGGAGCTGAGTCTCTCCTCTCTGCACCCATCACCTGTCCACTCTCCACACTCCCAGGAGAGAGACCAGCAAAATGCCAAGATCCACATCTCAACACTGCATCATCCAATACTACATTATTTATAATAAATACCAATTCACTGAACTGGCTCCACTATATGTCAAGTTCTGAAACACACCCTGCCTAATTGACAGGATTTTTGCTGGCAAAACACAAACTTATTTCACAAGAACATACTCTCCCCATGATTTTGTTGTGCTATTCTACATTAGAATGTTTTATTTTGCTACTCAAATATTAATTTAATTTTTTAATGGGCTACACTGCCTTCAGCATACCAGAGAAGCAAGAGAAAAAAGTTTTGAGTTCACATGTCACAAGCTCACTCAAGTCCAGTAGTGAACCAAAGAACACAGAGAACTGTCTTTTCTGTCATTAAATTGCTCCAAAACGATGCAAAACAAAGATATCCAAGGACTAAAGATTCTTTTAATGCACAACTCCCCAAACACACTTTCACATTCAAATACAAGAACATAAAATTATTCTCTGACTGGAGGAGGATGTGATACAACAATTCCCACAAGGACAAGAGCTCCCACAGGACTGAAGCAGCTTTACACATTTCTTTTTGGATCTACCAGTTTCAACTGCTCTTGCTCTGGCTGAGTGTGAGCCCCAGCTGGCTACACAGAAGAAACTTGAGTTTGATCCTCGGTCGTGTCACTGGCTGCCCCCTTGAGCTGCCTTAGGAGCTCCATCATAGAAATCTATGAGACAAACAACGTTAATGAACTCCATGCTTTTTGTTGAGACTCTGGCCTAGAGCATCCTATTCTGCAGACATCAAAGGCAACCCAAATGTGCCTTCTTGGGCAAACGCCCCAAAATGCCCCAGAGTCAGCCTGTAAATAAGCCATAAAGCACTCTTCCTTTTTGACAAAATATCTCACGAGCAAAGATCTGCAAAAAAAAAAAAAAAAAAAAAAAAAAAAGAAAAAAACAACCCTACAATGAAATTCCACTACCCTGAACTTGAAACCGTGAATAAAAGCTTTGACTTAAGATCTAATTTTGGTTCTCAGCCCCTTCTAGCCTTTTGGGTGAAGAATAGTTCTTGTTGTTCTTCCAAATTCATGAGACACAAAGTGCAAGATGACAAATTATTGGTTTGGATACACTTCCTAAGAAATGTGACTGAATGAGGACATGAAAGGAAAAATAAACCAACTTGAAACCAAATCCTCTGGATCTCCAACCCTTTATCTCCAGGAATCTCAACCAAAGTTTTGCTGCACCATTACTAAATTGAGTAGAACATTGTTTTTGGGGCATTTCAGTATTGACAAACAAGAAGTAATGTAAGAATTATTATTATCATCTGCAGAACTTCAGAAATGAGGTAAGACAAGATGGCAAAAAAGGTAAATTTATCACAGTATAGTAACACAAGAATTTGGCTACAAGAGTCTAACACTGCCTTAGAAGTAGAGCTTCAAAACTGGTTTAATTCCAGAAAAGCCTTCAATGCCAGCTCAGCAGCATCTCCACAGTCTCCACGGGCTCGTACTCTGTCAGCCATTCAGGCTCCATCTGCTCTTGCCATGCTGACACTGAGGAGGATCTTTTTCCTTGCAGTGAAGCACTGAGGGAGAAGCAGAAAGAAATCAACTTGACTGCACCCACATGTAACCCAGCTCAGGCCCTAGAAGGCTGAGCTGGGCTGGAAAAGTGTTGGATGGAGCCACCCTGGTTGCTCAGCACTCATCCCTCACATTTTGAAGTATCCTGGAGATACTCAGGTATGGGAAAGGCTTTCTCATACCTTCACTAATCTTGAAATCTGACTGTTAATTCCAGTGCACACATCCAGTTCAAGTATCTGAGTAGAGGCAAAACAGCTCTCGAGAAGCTGCCTATTTTCTTCCACACTGCAGAAACAACAGCAATAACCCATATAAATAGAGCAGATTTCTCAGCCCTTGGGTCTGGTATCAATCAGGCAAACACTTAATCAATGGCTTTCACTTGCTTTAAGCACACACACCATATCAGTGGGAATTTTAGGTGTACTTCAGACTACATTCTTTAAAATCCGCACTATATTACACATCAGTGACAGAACCTCTGAGCAGACCCACACACTTCCTTCAATTTCCAAAAGTAAAAATGTTTCCCGTTAAGGTGATCGGGGGCTCAGGAATTTAAACACAAAGCATAGCTGTGTGCTTAAGTGCAAAGCACACGGCTCAAGTAGTTCCTCTGCATGAAGCCAACACAAACAACAGAAACAATGCTGCTGATACTTGCTCCTTCTGTCAAGTCTTGCTGGGAATCACTCAGAATTAATTTACTAATGACTTGCTAACGATGGCAAGAACTTGGAACAGTGCTGGGTGGCAGCAGAGCAATGCTCCCAGTGGGTATGCACTGACCAAATTCCTTCTGGAGAGGCACCCAGGAGATCTCACTCTTGGCCAGGCACAGGCCAGGGGAGCCTAATGGCTTGGCAAATGTGTTTTGCACAGTGCAATCCAGAAACGAAATGGCTAACAATAAAACTAACAGTGAACTTACATCAGAATAAAAATATTTAATGAACTGTGGTATTACTACCAATCATCCTCTAGGAAAACTTCAAGGTCATAGAAGCATAGAATATTCAGGTTGGAAAAGACCTTTAAGATTATCAAGTCCAACCATAGTTGGAAGTCGATTAATTGCTGTAGGATCAAGCTTTGAGCCACTGGTACACCTGGATGAAAGTAACCACGCTCAGTTAATTGGTCTGGGTTACTCATATGCTCATGAATTTGTCCTTGCATGGGCTTGATTTCTTTGCAATGAGTAAATTCTGGAAGCAAGCACAAACCCAGCAGGTCTCGTGCTGAGAGGGTTTCTCCAAGGTGGAACACCAAGTATTGGTTTTCCCATCTCAGTAACTACTTCAAATCAACATCTTACTTGTCACATCTCCAAGTACTGCTGCCTTCAAAGCAAAGCTCAAGATGCCCCAAAACCTCTGCTGGTGCAACACAAGTGACCAAAGGCCATCACAATGCCAGCAGCTCCAGGCTGCCCCACTGTTCTGGCCCCCATGAGCGGGGAAGAAGCATATTCCTGTTCCCAAAACCCCCCAGAAGGAGATTCTTCTCCCCAAAAACATCACTGATGCTTCCTGGGACAGTAAAGCTAAAGCACTCAATGCTTTATTTAAGCAGAGATAGGCTCGGGCACAGGGACATACCAGAGATGTTCAAAGGACAGTGAACTAAGGGCGAGGAAGGCTCTTCTCCCCACCCCACTCCCCCCCTTTCCTTTTTTTTTTTTTTTTTAAATTAAAAAGACCATTTGTTTCAAGTAAATTGCCTTAGGACTTACAGTTTACAATTACAAATAAAATACTTCTTGTATTTTTGGTCAGTTTTCTCGGTTCAATAGAACTTTTTGTTGCCTAGACAGCTAAATGTCATGGGATTTTTAAGAAAGGTTAAAATTCTGTGTTATTTAACAATTAATGGTACCCAAAGAAAAACGATACAAAACCACATCCACTGATGTGTTCTGCAAGGGCTCCAGGCTTCAGTCGTGTCCACTGCACAACCATGCCTGTTGACCACGCTAGTCCTGGGCTTCAAAGCTGCTTCAACCCATCACTTCCAAGTATAAAAAACCACCAACAGCAGGAACAAGTTATTTTCTGGGACTTTGAATAAAAACAGGGAGTTTGATAAGTAAGTGTCTGTTCTTTGTGGCTAGGGGAAAAAAAAATTGAGGAGAATGACATCTGAGAAAGATAATCAATTAGTGCCACTTGCAGTAGGAGTGATTTATTCTCCTAAAGTTTTCCAGTACAGGTTCAAGATTCTGTTAATCATATTCACCACAGACTGGTCACTAATTCTGAAAATCCTAAAGGCCATAAAACCCCTTAAATTAACTTCATTAAATGCTGATCATGGGTTTCACTGCAATGCCAGGAAGTACCCTCCTACCACCCAACTCGGAGCAATCCAAATAACCAGCCAGACAATGGTTTAACTCATTCTCAAAGACATTTTCTCACATGCTGCATTCAAACATTAAACAACAACATGACATTTTCCCCCCTACAGACGTCAGCGGCCTGATGCAGCTTCACACGAGAAGTTCAGTCCTCTTGCTTTCTGAGACCTTCCCAGTCCTCCAAGATGGAACAACCACCTCATTTATAATGCCATCAAAATTGATTGGGTTGTGGTTCCCATAGGGCCATTGTGAATTTAGTAATAGATAAGCCTTTTCAGTGACTTCTCCAGCTGCCATTCTCCCCTTAATGCCAAATTTTCCAGAGTACATTTCCTTTCTTTTAGCCCCTTACCTAGGAAAAATGGATAGAACAACACTGATCAGAAAGCCCAAGAGCAAAAAAAAAAACAATGAAGAGTAATTTGTACTGACTGGGGAATGAAAACCATGATGAGCTGATTGCATCTTTTTACCTTAGGATGCAGCAAACACAAGGAAACTACATTAGTTAGGCACAACAAAATTCTCTGGTTACCTAATTCACCCCAAACCCCTCTGAACTTGAAAACCAAAGCAGATAGCAGTACATTATTTAAGATCTGGCATCATTATAGAAGTCTAAGTGGATCCAACAGTCATCTTCAAGCACAAAGTTATGAAAAATAAAAGGCACATTGTACAGAATTAACATCATTTACACAACCAGGGATTGTTTAGTCCATCACCAAAAATTCCTCAGTGTAACGTGACTTTTCATCCAAGGGTAAGACACGAAGCAAACAAGAACAAAGCTTCTGTAAATTAGCTTTTAAAAACTGTGCTTTAGCTATAGAAGCACATGACAATGTTATCTAAGGAAATTAAAGAGAGGTTAGCCAAATGTACTCAAGGAGATAGGAACTGATGTAATTTGCCAAGTTAGTGCCCTGCTGGCTGCCACTCCACAAGTGTGGCTTTCAGTCAGGATCAGGTCCTTTGAAGTCCTGCCACTTTTTTGGTGGAAAACCAGCATTTCAGGTGTTTACTTCCCAACACATATGCCATAAATTTTTATTTTATACAGTCACTGGGAAGATACCAAAAACCACTACAACATTTTAGGACAGACAAGGAACTGACTCCATAAAATCTCAGGCACAAATCTTTTGCAACAATTTCACCTACTCCAGGTGCTTCAGTGCATAAATATTTTATGACTTCACAGGCAACAACAGCAGCCACACAACTGCATCTGACACACAATCTTGAATTATGGTACTGCCACGGTGAAAAGTTTAATTTAAGCACCGCATGTTTATGTCCACTTCTGCCACCCTTCTCTCTCAGGAGGAAGCTGGACAGCACTTGCATCAGCACTGGAGGGTTTGAGATTGCTCACAGAAGGACACCAAAGACTCCTCCTCACAGGAATTGTCAAAGATAGACATAAAGTTGCTTCCAAAAACTCCTGCAAGACTTGGCATAGAGATGTGAATTCAAGAGGGAGCACAGTCATAGGACCACAGATATTTCAGCTGCCTGAAAGCCCAAAACCAGCTCAGGCATATGGTCTGAAGCCACCTCCTCTCCCAGCATCCCCTTGCAAAGCCTTCCATAGCCCAAGCACAGTTCCCTTCCCCTTGCAAAGCCTTCCACAGCCCAAGCACAGTTCCCTTCCCCTTGCAAAGCCTTCCACAGCCCAAGCACAGTTCCCTTCCCCTTGCAAAGCCTTCCACAGCCCAAGCACAGTTCCCCACCCTTGTCCAAGCAGCACCAACGCAAGATTCACCAGACCACTCTGCCACTGCTCACCACTGGCTTGAAAGGGTCACATCAGATGGGTAAAAGAATTTGTCCAACCTTATCTTCCTGCGGGGGTTGCCAAGCACAGTCTGCCAGCGCCAGCTCAGACTGGCAGTCACATACTTGGAGCCTGGGCAGGACTGGCAGTGACATTTCCCAGGGGTGACTGACCCTGCCACTGCTCCAGCCTGCAGTAACCCCTGCTAGACCTGAGGGACACAGCACAGAGCTTCCAGGTGTCTGCTGCACTGCAAGATGCCTGGAAAAATGGGTGTTTTAATGACTTCACTGCATTTCTGATGGCAGGGAAGAGATGCAGAGTACCCATCCTCTGCCCAGAAGGGCTGTGAAAGGTCAGAGTGCTGCTTAAATCACATCAACCTTCACACATGGCACAGGATTTGGAGATTCTGGGTATATTTCTGGAGCCAAAACCTGAGACAGCATTTACTTTGCTGTACCAAAGGAGGAACATGAGCTTTCCCTCAGCTCCTGAGAAGCCCTGAGGATGAAATTTCCACAGGGGAGAAGAGGCATCCTTCTCCACACCTGGCTTTGTTCAAGTGTCTCATCCATCACTCATTTGTCAAATGTGAAGAACACAAATGGGACTGCGTAAAAATAATGGCATCTTTCATAGAAAATTAATAGAGAAGAAACCAGAAATCAGTTTTATAAAAGATGTTGAATAAAAAGTAACCAGAGCTAAGCTTAAGACATTAGGAGAGACAGCACGTGCTTTTAAATAAAATTTCTTATTATCAGCTTTCTAGAGATGTAGAGTTACCCACATACAGAATGACACAGGTTGTTTGCTTGTCCAGACTTGAGTAAGTAAAATTCAAGTAGCTTCAATTCTCCACACCAAAAGCAGATTTAACACAGTAAATCTACTTTGCCCCTCTGTGAACTTCTCTTAACGTGCCATGCAATATTGATTTTCACAGGTGAAAGCTAAGTTAAAATTGGCTGGTTTTCCCAAACTGTAAATAAAAAGTGTAAGAGTGGGAAAAACTCCCAACCTGTTGCTTTAATGAATTTTAAAACCTCATACCCTCAACTCTGGTCTCATTTGTCACTATAAGGATTGTGAAGGGCTCCTCAAAGTTATAGCATATGGACACACACTTGTGCCAAGATAACTTCCAGTGCTGGGGAGTGTAACTGTGGGCACTTTGGGGCTAATCAAGAAGGGAGTTTGATTTATTAGTCTTTCAAATCCACAGCATTAGCCTGTGAGAATGAATTGGTATTTGGAATATTGCCTGCAGGTTACTGAAGTATTTATTTACAAAACTCCAACATTCAGCACTGAAACACAAAAGATGTAAAGAAGGCACTGGATCAAAATCTATCAAACACCCAAAAGCCATACACCGAAACAGTTGTATCCTTCTCTTTTTAAAATAAAAGCCATTTATAGACTCAAATGCAACTCTTGGGTTACTACAGAAAAAAATCTCCTCTTTTGGGGACACACTGTACATCAGTAGGACATCAGAGAATAGTCTGGGTTGAAGAGACCTTTAAAAGTCATCAAATCCAACCTCTATGCCTTGTTGCCTACTTGTCCAAAGACATCTACACTTCTGGTATACTCATCTGGAAAAATACAAGTGAAAGACTGCTCCATTCATTGTTCACATAATTCCATGGCACCTGTGGGGTTGCTCTCAGGGCCACTTACACAGCACATACCAAGAACATGCCACCAATCATGACCCAAGTGTGAAAATACAAACACACCAAACCCAACCAGTGCATGCTGGAACAGCTTTCTGCATCAACTGGCAAGCCTTCCTACCAAAACTTTCAAAGAAGCACCCCAAAATAAGAGAGAAAATAATTCTAACAGGACCATTTATTTTAACAAACAACTTGACAATACACTGGCTACAGCACAAAGGACACATGTCCTGGAACACACCTGTTTGAAGGAGATCTGCATTACAGCAGACACACAGAGCCACCAGAAGAAGCAAGAGAATGAAGATTGTGTTAATTCAAACCAGTTTTACACTGCTAACGTGCCCTGAGCTTCTACATGTCACAGCTAATAAAGAATTAGAAGGACTTAGCTGGGCTCTATAGCATTCTGCCTACAGCTGATGATGCCTCATGTCAGCCCCAATATGGAAGGCTTGAATAAGCAGAAGAATAAAGCACTCCAGATACATCCATTTTATTCACACCACTAATATGATCATTACACACAGCCTAAAATAATAATAAATCGCTGACTTCACTTACATGAAGGAAATGCAAGCTGGCTTACCACTGAACTCCTTGATTTTTATCCTCCTGCTCAATGAGCTGTGCTGTTATTTATGACTGTATTAAAACCTACTGAGTTACAATAAAAGAGTTTCAGTACCTTGGAGTGCTTGATCATCATGTCTGCTAAGGTAAGATAATCCAAGTCACCTTCATGCAAACCCAGCTGGCTCTGATCTGAAGCATTCTGCTAAATACCAGAATAGGGATTTTTTTGAGGACTTTGGCAAGCCACAAAGGTGGGTCAGTCCTCGTGTGGAGTGGCATGACACCGCTCTGGAGGGGAATTAACCCAGGGAGCCAAATTGATGCCACACACAGAGAATGCAAACTGAAAGCCAACACGGTCACAGTTACCTCTGAATGATGGTGGCTCTTCCTCAGGAATGCTAAAGTCCAACACTTCCGTTAAGCAATCTTTTCTTTTCTTTCCTGATATCTCACTCACAAAGCAGATGCCATCACAGCAGCCACAAGAGATTAAAACTAACAAGACTAAGAAATTAAATATGTTTATTCCACTCTAATTTTAAACCCAGAAACCACAATGGAATTTAGTGTTATTTCTCAGCTAAAGGCATGCCACCATAATAATTCTGTAACAGAAAGACATATTTAGGACAAATAGCCATTAGGCTGCATGACCTTGCCTCTGCACACTATGATCTTATTCCCTCAACACTCAGACAGCAGCTATCGTCTGGCTCCCAGAAAAAATAAGAGTAGCATGGGCTCATTTATTAAACAAAGATTCCAACACTTCAGCCCTTTAAGATGTCAAGCTTTACATGCATAGAGTCACAGCATCACAATCTATTTTATACCTACAGAAACAAGATACAGACCCCTGGCTGATTTTGTAACCTTCCCTCACCTGCCCCTCCGTGTCTTCCCGAGATGAGCTGTTGAAAACCCTCCTCCTCGTGTTATTTCACATATGGCAGGCAAATAATTATTTACACTGTGAAATGAGAAGCTGCTGTCCACATAAATGACCCTTGATGAGGCCAAAGGATGGGGCACTGGCAGGACCATCAACTGAACGAGTGAAATCTTTGGCAAAACCCCAGTCAGCTGTCAGGAGCCCTGTTTGTATTTCAGTTGTAATAAAGAACTGCACTCACGTTCATTACTTCAACAGATGTTGCACAACCATGTTCCTTATCACAAAAACTTTAACACTGAAAAATAGGTTATATAAAGAGAGAGTCTGAAATTCTACCATGATGTTTTTCCAGTACATACACAAAGCTGCCACAGCAGCATTTGCAGCATGTGAACAAATATAAAATCTCCAGCCTGCAAGGGACTACAAGCATTTGATTCTCTCCTGTGTGAAGTCCTGTCAAGGTAAGTGTTAGGGCTCTTTCTGCAGGACTGGAAACACATTTTATTACATGACACCAGAGAAACTTCACCTTTCCAAACATCTTACAGAAAACCTTTCTCAATGGTTTTCATCTAAACTTCAAAAAAGCACAAGCCATCGACTCACCAGCAGAGGCACATTCACAAAACACAAAGAAGAGTGTGTGTTATCATTTCAGTTCTCCAAAGGTTAGCTGCACATACAAATCACCAAGAAATTCAGAAGTAACAGTTTTGTCAGAAGATCAAAATGTCTTTTGAGAAAGAAATTCAGGGCCTCCAGGCTTGGTCTCAGAAGAATCCTATTTTAAACTGCACTTGACCCACACTAACATAACCCTTGAAGTCCTATTGCAAGAACAGAACGATGTTCACAAGGGGAAACAGGCAAAATATCTTTCATTAAAGTTGTATTTATGTAAAAAATCATGCATCTCCTTTTAATGCTGAAAATAAACATCATGATGTGTATTTCACAACACACCCCTCATCACTGATTGACAACACACACAAGGTTTGAGCTGCTCAAGAAACCGTACGGGAACATAACACAACTCAAAGCAACCAGATGCTAGGGTTAGGGATGTAATTAGAGACTAGATGGGGATTAACTAGATCTTAACTCAGACTTCCCCACGTCCCTTGCTCCTTTTTATACCTCAAGTACAAACCCATTTTAAGATCTCTACTTTACAGGATGGAGTAAGTTTTTTTTAGAGATATTACTGCTTTAAAAATGCAAATAAGCTCACACTGTAGAGTTTCTTTTAATTGAAGTCTGAACAAATGAAAAGTAAAAGTTTAGGGTATTTTAACATCTGCTGGAGCCAAGGAGATGCCAGTACATTCATCACAGCCAACAATGTGGTCTGAGATGTGGGACCCACCAGGGAATGGTTCAGAACACTATAATGCATTTCAAGCCACTCATGTCAGACCAGCTCCAGTCTGCTCTCACAGACTGGACTCCCAGAAGTGGCTGGGTAACATGAGGTCTCCTCATTTAATTTCCTCTGACAAGAATCTAATTAACACTCATCAACAGCACTGAGCAAAAATAAGCTAATATGTAATACATGGGGGCAAGTGGGAATTCACTTCAAAATTGCAGTGCTGCTCCACACTAAAGGCAGAGCCAGCCCAAGAATGATAATCTTGCAGAAGCCCGGACTGGAAGTTTTCTCCTCATTTCTTAGATCAAACACTGCAAGGATGGCAGAAGGCAATTCAGAACAGTGACCCACAGAGGAAGCAGCACTTTGCACAGAGCAACCACTGATTGCATAAGCAGCACTCCAGAGCAGAAGGCACCACTTTTCTTCCTTCAAAAAGCCAGTGTAAGAAAAGGATAAACTCTTTTGAAAAGCCACAGTTGCATGATTAAATAGTATTTTTCCTTTTACACAGCAAACCATGCAGGGCTGAAGCCTTAAGGAATATATGAACTTTCATCTGAATGGAGCCCATTAAGTGCCCTGCAATGAATGGTGTCTGTGGTCCAGAATTCATTTCCTTTTGGAAAGCAAAGAGGATGGAAGGCTTACGATTGCTACACACAAGTGCTGACTCATTCAAGGTCATTTTATCCCCTCCCTAAACAAATTGTTTCTTTGAGACACAGGTATTTCAGTGGAGTATGGTTTTGGTGGCAGTCAGGAAGGAGAATTGTATAACAGACAAATTAATACTACAGTAAAAATGCTTTCAGACAGCCCAATGGACAACTTTTCAATTAGTAACTTACGATAATATAGATGATTGCCACAATTTTTAAAACAGAAGTCTCACTTCTCAGAATTTTCTGTTTAACACGACAAGAATTAACTTTAAAACACTATTATAATAAAGCAGGAATTAATTTTAAAGCATTTTCTGAAATGTTAACATTGTTCAACAGAACAGCCCTAATTCACATGAGGCTGTGGCAGAACTAACAGCAGGTTTTCCCCCCCAGTAAAAACAAGTTGTGTCACCAAAAGCAGGTTTATCACTTAGCTGTTATCAGGACAGGGATGCTGGTTAAGGGCAACAGGACTCTGGATCACTGATACTGGTAAACTGGAAAAGGTTTTTCCTGACAATATCACTCCCCAGAACTGCCCAAACCCAGAAGAAAAAGAAAAAAAAATTAAAAAAACACAAGCAGAGAAGTCACAGCCTCAGGCAGCCAGAAGCAGCTGTCAAAAATAAAACTGAGTGTGTCACCTGCAGGTCCTTGGCAGGACCTTTATCAAGACCTGACAGAGGCAGACAGGCTATTTGCTGCACCTTAGCCTTCAAATGTCTTCCTCTCAAGGAAGGGACTATTTCCTGAGAAGACAATTTCCATTAGTTGCCTGTTGATATTTTCCTCTGAAAGAACAGAAAGATTTAATTCACGGCCAACTGTTACGTCCACAAACTAAATTTTGATGGTTTCAACCAGCAATTTCTTGGGAACTTTTAGGAAGGCAGCCTGATATACAAGCATGGATTCACCTTGCTTGACACACAAACTTGCTCTCAAATTAATGGATTGGTTTTGATTCTAGGTCAGGAAAACTTCAGGTGCCCCAAGCTCCTGGCAATGTTCAGGATCCGTGGCAGTGGTGTGGCCTGCGATGGTCCCTGGTGAGCAGATCTGCCCCTCTCAGCACACAGAAGGACAGGATGGATACACAGACAGACACAAAGAGCACATTGTTCCAAGACAGAAAACCAGCTCTTTGAAAGTTTGGTTTCTTTAAACACACAAGACACGCTCCTGCTGATGTCAATGTGTCCGTTGGGAGACAGGACACGGATTCCAGCCAGGTCAGTAACAAAAACATCGTCAGAAGCCAGGGATTCAAGGAGGTGGGGGTGCCTGAAAACAGCTGATGCCTTCTGTGCTCTGCAAGCCAAATTGATTTAGAAATACACTAATATTTGCTACTGTTTCCAGACTGGCATCAAATACCACTCCAAATGATTTTTCTTTCACTAGCTGACATTTTCTACAAAATCCAGGATTTGTAGCACAAAGCTGGAACAGGCTGGAATTTAATGCAGAACAGTTGTGTCTTACATAGCTTTGAGAACTGGGAATGGTCAATGGAAAACATTGTCTCTTGACCTTTTTTAGGGCTCTAGTCTTACCTGCAGAATCAAGTTTATTACTTCTGCTGGACACTAGCAGCAGGTTTGTCTAAAACAAGCAGCCTGCCTTAGTTTTTGAATGCAGGAACTATCACATACAGCATTTTACCTGGTTAATGGCTTAAAGGCACCTCTGGGAAAATAAAATACAATAACCCAACCAAACAACATGGTAAGAATAATGCGTCAAAACAGGATTTAACACTCAAGTATTAGCTTTCATCAGTGAAGGGAATAGTCTAGAATCATGAATTTCCTGGCAGCTGAGAGCTTTCCCAAGGAATACTGTCTTGGAAACCGTAATGCCATCTGCTGAGAAATGATGGAAATGCAGCACCATGAATTACTGTTTAATTCCTGTAATGCTGATGTGGAAATGCCTGCTGCTGGGGATCAACTGGAAAACAATCTGCTTGGACTGTGTAACTTAGAAAAGAATTTTCAAACAACCATCAAGGAACTTTAACTATTGATATTCAAGAAGTCTAGGACACAAAGTCACAGAGGTCCATAATAAATATTGTTCCAGCATATTAAGCTAAGATTATGATGTGTGAAACCCCAACTATTAACTTGGCATGGACATTCCAACTTTACAAAACTGCTATTAAATAGAGTTTTGTTTGTTGGGGGTTATTTTGGTGTTTCTTCAAAAGATACTCGATTTTTTTGCTCCACATCATTACAAGCTGAAAAAACCAAACCTGGTTTAAAAATCAATGTAAACTGTAAGAGTTGATTAAAAGGTCTCAAAATAATAAACAAGCAGGTAACTGGCATCCAGTGACAGCCTGCAGGTTTGAGCTGTTATCCCCACACCGCCCAGAGGCCTCTCTGCAAGTGTTTGCAGGCAGCAAGTTATTTTCATAGTTGGTAACAAAACAATTACTTATAGAGTTGTATTTCCACAGAGGCCATCATATTCAATTTTCTTAAATTTACTAATCTGCTGAGCATCTAAAAGCAGACATGTGGGTTTTGCTGGGTCACAGCAGCACCTAAGGAGCACAAAATTCCCCAGAATAAGCACTATCCCAGGGGGTGGAAAGGAGATGGATGGGAGACTAGCAGGAGGATGTTTTTTGTTTATTTGCACTGAAACACTATATCCATTTCTGCTCCAAATGATACTGAAGAGTCAGAAGTTCAGAAAGCCTTAGACAGGATTCAAGACCTGGCAAGCCTTCCATGAGCAGAAGGCCAGCACAGCCTGCTTTTCCTCTAGCCCACAACAGTTCCAGCAGTGTTGCAACCTAAGACTGACATTAATTACTAAAGGAAGATTTACAGTAAGTTCATTCTTTAATTCAGACAGACTGACCCAACCAGATCCACTGGCCAGCAACTGTTGCTGTAACAAACTCAGACTGGACACGAGATATCCCCCAGAAAGTGCAAAAGCAGCAGTGCACTGATGCACTGCTAGCCTGATCCTCTCCTTCAATTTCCAAGTAATGCTGTTGCCATCTATAAAGAAAAAGAGAGACTGTTGCATGTTTTCCTAAGCAAATACAAATTAGATGAGATCTGTCCTCAACTCAGGAAAAAACTTCCACTACACGCACTAAAGAGATGGGTTAATAAAACTGATCATTTTGCTCAAAGAACAAGGCATGTAGCTGGCACTTATTTCTGAGAGACAAAGGGTTAAAACTGTTACCCATTTCCTCAACTGGATGACTTCTACTATTGTAAAGTCCTTATTCAGCTGAATTCCATCAGGCCATGCTTTCTTAACACAAACTGACATGTACCTCTTCAAGATCTTGGATTTTTTTTTCCTCTTCTCTGTCTCTCAGCAGTAGACACCAGAAACAAATACACCCCAAAAGCCAAATGGTAATCCAAACAAAATAATATTTAATTATCAAGTTGGGGATACTGATGACCAGACAGAAGAATTTCTTTTTGTAAAAAACAAAACAAAACACACTTGCCAGGTCCTTTGCAGACAACACAATACTGGGTTTTGTTTCAAGTTCATAACTTGGCTCTTAAAGTAGTTGATAATGAACCAGCAGGCATTATTTTAAATCAACCAGTTTTATTAAATGAGCCAGAAAGGAAAGAGGCAGGGCTAATTACCAACATTCCTTGATGAATTACCTAGCGGTGTGTGGTAAATCTCCCGGCGTCTTTGTCTTTATCCCCAAATTTATCCCTTACTTATTTCTCAAAAGGTTAAAGGACATGGGGCTAATTAAGGAACCAATCCAATGACAGAATCATTCAAGGTAAGGCTGGTTTTCACTCTTTCAAGCTTTTGCATCTCTGCCTGGTACTTCTTAATCTAATTTTTTTTTTTTTTTTTAAATTACTGGTGGGGAGGGGGAGGAAAAGTGCTAATCTTGTCACGGTCAGGCAGGTTGAAACTGCCATGCAGTGCTGGGTAAAATGTTACATATTTGTAATTTAGCCAATAAGAAATTCCTTAAGCCTCTCTTGAATGGCAGGAATGTCTCCAGCTTGTCACTTTGAATTCATTCACTACACAGGTTCAGCATCTCGGAGAATAATGCTGCCAAACCAGCTGAAGAACTGAAATATTTGTGAGTATACCTAATACCCAAAGATTACTTTAAGCAGATCTGAGTTTTCACATTTAAAATTTAACGCCTATCAAAGGCATCAGCAGAGGCCCCCCCTGGATCTCCCCCAAGCTCCCACATTTTCCAGCACTGTGTGTGGCTCTGGGCACTATTTTCTGCTAAATTAAGCCACAGCTTTAGCAAACACAACTGCAGTGACCAGCACTCACCCTCTTCTTACAGCCTTGGCTCAGCAGTAAGGTGGTTATTAAATTCATGTTGACTGACAAAGGACTTGGTACAAGCTGCTAAAACCTGTTCGATGGGGGCTGTGGAGCCTCATCAATGCTCTTAATACCCACAATTATGGGCACCTACAAATCTTAATCTGCAGAAGATTAACTCATCTTCTGCAGGTCCAAAACAGCCACTGACACGTGGTGAACCACCATTTTCCCAAGGTCTGGTAACTCAGCCAGCAGATAATGTGTCTAGACCATAAAAAAAAGCACGCTTTGAAGCTGTAACAGACCGAACATGGCAAGCTCTGCTTAATTTTGTGGATGGTACCCTGCCAGCGGGAAGACAGCAAATCCTCAAGACCACCAACTAGGATACAAACCACCAAAAATTTCCAAAAAAAGCAATCAGGGCTTGGACCTCCAGATGTCTGTATGATTTTGTCTGAGTATATCCTGATTTCCTCTGTGCCAAAAATGTTACTTCAAACTTCCAGGTAACTACTGTGAACTTGCAAGGGCAAGAGCTCTGTGACGAGGAGCAGTTTCTCAGCTATTTCCCCACTCTCCTCACAACATCATTTTCCCAGGAAATCCCCTCACTGCCAGCAGCACAGTTCAGCAGCAGCACAGTTTGTCTCCCACCTTTGGGAGCTGCATTTTTGTGACACAGTGACCACAGCTGAAGGAACAAGACGGAAAGATCAGACTTATTCAACAACCATTTTTTCTCAAGAGCTAAGCAACACCTGTTTGCACACATAGGAAAAGGGCATTTAGGAAGGGTGAGAGCAGCGTTTTGCACTAGCAGTCAACCATCAGATACTTTTATACACAAGTATGTAGCCCCCTCGAATTCCATGCATTTTTAATGTCTAATACCCGGGGTGTTAAGCAAGAGTTTACATTTTACCTCTATTACGGACTGCAGACCTCAAGCACCAGTGCTTGTTTTAAAACAGCTTTCAACCCACTGAGCAAGCAAACAATTTAAGGCCTCAGATATTTTACTTACATGAAGGCTGAAGGGACAAGGCAGACTTCAGTGGTTCTGTAGTCAAATGCAAGTTCTTCCTTATGAAGAATTTGCTGATGGCTTAAGGTATGTCACGAAGTGTAAGTAACCTTAGTTTAAATGTTTTATCTGCAGCTCACCAAGACTCAGTCTGGCAAATCATTTGTCTAAATTCTTGATTGCAAATACACACCACGCTTACCTAACACACTACTATCTACCATTGTCAGGTGAGATTAAATTAACTTTAAAGCAGATAAGTGTGTCCACCAACACACATTTGCTGGGGCAGGCACTACCACACATTTATCTTGCCATCCCATTGTTCCTGTTCTCCAGAACTGTGAGATAAGTCCTCTACACAATGAAGTTTTATGGTAATTATTACACCACGAACACTATTGCCAGCTGCCGCACCTTCCCTGCCAGGCAGAACTTCCACAGGTCATTCTCTGGAGTAAGCACACTGGAAAAAGAATAGGAGGAGGTATTTTTTTTAATATACATCCAATGGTCATTAACATCAAAGAGAAGAAATGCTTGGTATTTCAAAAATGAATAAAATACAGGGTTTCTGATGCAAAGAGCTTATCGTGGTGGCACACTTAAAATCTGAATGAATAATGACACAGGGGTGAAGGAGAGAGGCAAGGCTGCCTGCCTGTACTCCTGTCCACTCTTAGAAAAAGGGGGAATGGGGAAAGATGAGCACAAACTGCAGCAATGGGATGGCACTGAGTAAAAGGCAAACACACCCACTCTGGTATCAGCAGTGATCAGCCCACAATACTGCCATGAGATGGGCAAAGTATGTTGGAATAATAAAACAAGAGTGGGAATCTGGCTCTAGGCTTTGAAGAGGTTTCACCTTGTTTAGGAGACGAGAGAAAGGCCACAAGGAAATTTTGGCACCAAAAGAGCAATTAACATCTACCATGAAGACACCAATCCAGGCAGTGTAGCAGGGGAATCCTAAGTGAGGTCTTCAGTGGCAGACAATTTTTTTAATATTCAGCATATTATAAGCACTGTTCTATGGAAACAGACTATAAAAATGTCTTAATTACAAACATTAAAAATTGGGTTGGTAGCCTATGCTTCCATACATATGTTTTTATATACATATAAAATAAACATGTATATATTTTGGGGTGAACAGTAGTATGTGCACAAGTAGAGATTCTTGTCCAAAGAGCAGAGCCATCAACATGTAGATTCCCCAAAGCAGGACCACCTTGTCCAGATCCCTTGGAGCAAGGGAACTGTTTTCTTATTCTCTGAAAACAAGCTAAAGGGGTATGAAATGGACCTGTTACATCATCTGCTAGTGAGGAGACCTGCTTTTACCACTGCAGGTTCTCACTGCAGCCCTCAAGGCTGTTTTTTACAGTAGCATCAAGCATCTCCCATCTATGCCCAACTTACATTCTTAAAACCCCAATGGCAGACAAAGAAGGAGGAAGAGATGTGCGAAGTCCAGCAGATTTCTTATTGTGCTATGCATTTGGTGTGACAACACTCAGAAGGAAGGGGATGTGCAGTAACCTCAAGCCTGGGAGCATTTTTATCCAGCAGCAGGGACAGGCACCCACAGCACATCCACAGTTTAGGTGCCATCCACCCATGGCCTGGTGCATCCCATCAGAAACATGACAGCAAGTGTCACATCCACGCACCAACCGAGAAACGCCAAAGTAACATGGAGGGACAGAGGGAAGAAATGTTCACCCTCAATTTGCCACCTTCCATCTGCTCAGTGAGACATGCAGAGGGCTGGGTGTCAGTGCCCACCAGTAATGTTTCCAATCCTGCAAGAAATGGTAATATTTTCAGGGGAGCTGATTTGCAATTCCGTGGGCCGATGCTGGCCCTGAGCCTCTTTTGCTGCTTCTCCCATGGAGGACACAAGCCAGCCACAGTTCCTGCAATGCCACATTTTTTGAGGGCAGGCAGGTCCAAAGGAGTTAGGGGATTGCATCATACTTCTACACACTAAACTTGATCCAGAAATCAGGCACAGCAATACAGGTCACACAGCATAGCTACAATTCAGTTTTTATTATGTCTCTACATGAGTCCCTGTTCCTCTGAATTTCTGCAGTTCACCTGCTGGATCACTGCAAATTCTGTAAATGAGACAAGCGGACTTATCAAAAAGAAACAGAAGAGAGGAATCTTCAAAAGGAAAGTCTTAATCAACAACTTGGTTCTGCTTCTATCAGCAGAACTTCTCAAAGACTAACCCAAAAAACAAGCCAGAGTATCCTGCAATCTTTCTTGTGGGAATAAGGTCTGACGGATGGCCATTTCAGCCTGTAGAGTCATTCCTTGGTTTTTTTACTCCTGGCTCTTTTAAAATGTTTTATACAAAGGAAACCCCTTTTCCTTTTGTGTCTCCTAAAAGCATGTAAAGGGTGGTGAGCTCCAAACCCCAGCTGCCACAGTGCAGCTTTGGTGAAGATGCCAGCGGGACATGATGTAAAACTCTGGCCATACAAGGCAGCGTTTCTGTCTGCTGAACAATAAAATCCTAAAATCAGCTACCTGGATTGACACAGAAGTCTGAAAATTATCCTACAGATGAGGCCAGGGTATCACAACCTATCCCATAGGCAGGGAGTTGTCCAGCTGCTGCCAGGAACTCGGGAGGTGGGAGATCACTCACTTTACAAGAATCCTGAAAGTTGCTTGGTAGGAAAGATGGACGGAGTGGGGGGGGGGAGGGCACGAACAACACGAAAAGCAGAAAGCAGCAACTCCATCACATCAGCAGGAGATGATCCCTAAATAACTGCTAACACACAGCTGCCTGGACTACAGCAGAAACGCTAATTCAGTGATTTCCAGATCAGCCTCACTACAGCCCTCGTTTAATATCCTTAAACAAATTCATCTCCACAAACCTGGGACTGTTTTGTGAATGGATGACTGAGGAGCAGCAGGTCTAACCTATCACCAGGTCTCTGGGACTGCAAGCAGGGACCTGAGCATGAGCTCTAGTCCTGGACAAACCCTGCCCACAGAAATGCAGCAAGCAGTTCCCAGAGACCAGCTCTGCAATTCTGAAACTGGCATTTGATGTGGTGCTTCTGCTCCAGCAGATAAGGACTCTGACCAGACAAGAGAGTAACTTCAAACACCACCAACAGAAAGAACAGCTCCTTAATATCGATCAACTATACAAAACTAAAATACACCTGGATGGAAGAAATAAGAGGACATCTTGAGATGAACTCTTTGCAAAGATGTTAATCCTTTTAAATAAAAATAAATAAATAAAATCAAAACATAAGCTTACTTTATACCTCAGGAATGGATCCTGCTTTTTTAGGGTTTGAAACTACTTCAATAAGTAACTTTTAAAGTTTTATATTCCTGTTTCTATGGCAGAGAAAGAAGCTGAATTTCAGCAGAAGCAAAGAATTCCTGATGACACCTCTCTGTAGTGTTGGAGATGGGTGAGCAGGTGCTTAAAGACAAACCAGCCCATGAAGCCAACATCAGCTATGCAGAAGGATAACCAAAAGCTGCAACAAATCTTCCTTTTGCTATTAGATTTGAAGAGATACTGTTCCAAAAGCATCAAACCTACTCCCAGTCCATCTCTTAATTAGGCAGCACAAAGCAAAGCAAAATTCGAATTCCAGCAGGTCATCTCCTACCTTGCCAAGCTACATTACTTGGCAGAGAAGTGATGCAATGAGAAGTCATTACTCAAGAAAATGAAATCCCATTTATTCACATGGCCTTGAGCATACTATGTTATGCAATTTGGAGATTCCTATGCAATGTGACATAGATTAGTACATATTTCTCTTTCTGTATTGTTTCTAAATGGACATCTTGAAAACAAATGTAAAATCCAAGCTCATTAACACCTTTGTCTTCTTTTTAAACCAGTCATTCCAAATTACCATCGTCAGATATGCAAGTATTATTCTCCTCATACTGTGAGATATGGGTGAAAGGGCAAGTCACACAACATAATTAAAACCACAAAACACTGACAAATTCAACAGGCTTAGAGTGGGATTTTTTGATGCAAAGTACCAAAACAAACAAACAAAAGCAACAAGAAAACCAGCTGCTAGATTTGGTCTTGTTTGTGAAGTAGCATTGAAAAATATCACTTTTAAACAAAGTTGCCTTGCAGACTAACATTTCTGAAAGTGTAAAAATCCACTTTTTATCTATCTCATTCTTTAAGGTCAGTAAATCCAGACCATCTGGACAATAAAGTTAACAACTTAGTTCTCTATTTATCTATTAAAACTTCTGTACAGCTCATATGGAAAATTTGTCTACAGCTAAAAAACAACTGAAGTGTAAAAAGCAGCTGCAGGGAAATGATGTCACAGCAGGCAGAGCTGGCTGTCAGCACACTGGCACCAGGAAGATCCTGAGTTATTGTTAATCTCAGCTTTTGAGCCAAATATCCTATTTGGAAAATAAAAAACAAAACCAAAAACAAACAACAAAAAAACTAACAGCAACAAAACAACAAAAAAAACCCAAACCACAAAGAAATTTATATAGACCTTTCAGCCAATTCCTATTCTCACTGAAGCATCAGCAGTAATTTTCAGGAAGATCATGACTTCAAACCTGGCATTTTGTACTAATTTTTTTTTTTTAATAGAACTGGTCCACTGTTATGAGTAAGGATAAAAGGGTAAATCTTTCATTGCTTTCCTCCACCAAAAACATAAGCAGCAAAACTATGCAAAGCGGTCTCTCCTGTCTCACAGGCAGAGACTAAGAGGACTTGTTTTTGCTAATTTTGACTGTTACTTATGTAAATGTAGGTGATGAGATGGACATCATTTTGGTCCAGCAGGTTACTGGTATTTCCACAACTATCACCTTCAAAATGCAATTCCATTGCCAAAAGGTACCTGTTGCCAGTACTTATTTTTATTTTACAAGCTCCTTAAGGACACATTCTCTTAATTTTTTACTCTACAGGGCCATGCACTCTTATTTGAGTTAAAGATGAGGGCAGAAGAGGTATCCTACCTCTTTCCAGAAGATCCTTCTCCATCAGAAGGAAAGGGGACAAATACTACTTTTAGGATCCTGAAGGATGAGGGCTCAGGTTCAAGTCCTTCCTGTGAAGTTTCCTAGCAGATTACAGCTTCGCACACAGACCCTGTGACAAGCCAGCTCCCAGCAACCTCATTAGTAACAACTGAGCATCACCTTTTGGCTGCAGTGATTTCTGAGGTTTGTCCCTCAGAAATCAAGGGCTGCCTTCCCTCCTCTCCCACAGCAGAGGCATTTGCAAAATTAACAATAATGACAATGGCTAATGCTTCTCCAAGATGTTACACTCTTTCCTTATCAGTAAAATACCATAAAAAAATAAACACTTTCCTACAAGTTCACACAGAGGTTTTAAAAAATACCCTAAAATTCATGTTATAACAGATTAGGATGAAAAGATGTAAAAAGTCCAACATGCTTATTTAGACAGGTGCATTGCAAATGAAAAACCATTTCATAGCACCTACACATCTGCTGGATCTGAATTATAACTACAGTCATAACCTGGAAACAAGTTTAAGAAATGGTTACACACAAACACTGTGAGTAATACACAAGTGTTAGACAAAACAGCTCTTCCCAGACAATTTCAGACTCCTTACTATAGACACATGCTCATGTGCACAAGGAATATTGTGTTTATGTATAGAGAGAGAATGGAATTTAGAAATGTGTGTTTATGTATAGAGAGAGAATTCAAAATTCAACTGCTGCCGTTTCGTTCCTAGATCACATCCTGGACTATGGGCTCTACTATCCCACATCAGTGTTAGTTTCAGTGCTGACACACAACACCATAATGCAGGTTCAATAAATAAAATGACTCTACGTTTTCCTCATCAACCAGTCACACAGAGTGCCTTGAAATCCTGAGCCTGCAAGTCTATTTTAAAACTGACTCCATATCATTGGTATATAACAGCAACAAGCAAAACATGAGCGGTTTGTAAGCAAGCTCAACTAATTGATGTGGTAAGAATATGTTCCCTGACTAAACAACAAACTGTACTAAAAAAATCCAGCAATAATGCAGAGCAAACTCTTCAAAACTGGTGAAAATTATATTTTCATGAAATATGTCAGCAAACTTCTCCAAAACATTTGACATTGTTTTACTCACACATTTCACGTTGCTTCAGCCTACTTGAATTTAAGCAGTGCGTGAAATTATCGCTTTTCTTATAGCTCTTCATGTTTTTCTCTGAGTAATTAGCAAGCTACATCCCCTTTGACAGAGGGACACTAACAAGCTCCTACAGTTTCCAGTGGGACAAGGAATCCAAAGCTACTAATAGCAAACAAGTCATTTAAACAAAAAAAGGATTACAAAGACTCGTTGCAAGAAGCTGGAAACTCACCCATATTTGAGATTAAGGTTTTCTGAGGGGCTGTTTTGTAAAGAGTTTTGACTCCATCTTACAAAACAATTTCATTGTTCTCCTTTAAAAACCGAAACATTGACTTGTTACCTACTAATAATTTCTTCATATTGAAAGTAATTAAATACTAGAAAGATGGAGAAGTGTTTTCCAAAGGGAAAATGACGGAAACATTAGTTTCATTACAAAACCTCCCTCGGGAGATCTCAAAGTTGAAAGAAAACAAAAATTACACAAACTTTTTTTACAAGTTTTTCCATTCTTTGCTACCAGGACACCAACGCAAGCTGCAAACCAAGTCAGAGCGCAGCTTATTTGCAAAACCTCATTGCTGAAAATGCCTAGAACCACATCCCTGTTAAATAAAGCGGGTTTTGAGGAGTTCTGAGCGGAAAGGCGCGTACCTTGAGGACCTCCATGGGCACCTGGGTGGCGGGGGGCAGGCTGGTGGGCACGCTCACGTTGATGGCAGGTGTCTGGCTCACGGGCACTCGCTGCTGCATGAACTGGGCTGCCTGCTGCTTCTGCTGCTGCTCCCGACGCTCCTGCTCCTGCATCTGCTCACGCATGAGCTGCTGTCGGAGCAGGATTCGTGAGGTCATGCTGGAGGAGCTTAAGGGAGGCTTGGAAGCGCCAGGATGCTCGGAATTGCTGTGGGAAGACCAGAGAAAGACAGCTCAGCTTCCACAAAGAGGGACGGCGGCTCCGGCGGCCGGAGCTGCTGGAGTTACAGGGGAACGTGGGGCGGGATGGGTGAGGATTCGCGGCACCGCGAGAGGGGAATTCGGAGCCGACCTACTTCAGGTGCTTAGCGGCCACATTAGGCTGCCTTAACTTGACTGCTGCCAAACCATTCCCAAATGCCAACATCCAGCCATAATGAGCCATTTGCACTTTTGAATTTCATAGCAACCACCCACCAGAAAAACAAATGCTTTTATAGACAGTAGTAGGCACTCATATTCCCTTTTTTAAAGAATTAAAAAAATACAGGGTTACAGCAAGTCTAATGATTAGTATGGTATGATTGGTATCCAGTCTAATGATCTAGCTCAAAGTAAAGCAAATCTACGTCTCCCATGAAAACATAATATAGTTCACTTAATTTTCTGCAAAATACTACCTTAGGGTTGGACTTGCTGGCAGTGACTCTTCAGAGCTAAAAACCAGACCTCCACAAAATACCCAACTCCCACCCCAGGCCTACCAGCATCTTCTGAGCACAGTCAGGTACAAAAATAGGCAAAATAAACAACAGTAACAGCTTTTTTCCAGTCACACTTTACAAAGAGCAACAGGCTGACCCAAGCCAGCACTCAGCATGCTTCACCACCTGGGAGCCACTTCTAAGCCAAGCAGAGCATGGGACAGACCATGGGACTTCGACATGGACAGAAGGGACACTTCCTGAAGCAACTCATCATTTTCTTAGCCCTCAGAACCAAAACCCACGGGCCATGGGAACCCTCCTGGCTCTGACAGGAGGCTGCTCTTGATACCCCCACCTCTGGCTGCAGTGGTGATACCTGCAGGATGCTGGCAGCACACACAAGTCTGGGAGCCAGCATCCCTTCCAGGTCTTGCTCAGAAGCTCCGGGCACTGAGCGCTGCTTGTGCTCGGGCAACCAGAGCCAGCACTGCTGGAAGTTTTCCGGCTTTGTTTAGGACTGATGTTGAACACAGTTCAGGGCAGAAACAAAAAAAAAGGAGAACCCACACTTACTGCCCAAAGAGATCAAACTGCTCTTCCAGAGCACACATTTTGGGGGCAGGGAGGCAGGGGACCATCTTGCTATTTAAGACCTGTCATGTTGAAACATTCACAGAGACACTGATCCTTTTGATAAAACAAGAGAAAACCTTTGTGGTGAAACTAATGCAGCTGCGGAATAATCGTACTAATTAGCTGCTCAAGACAAGTCATTGACTGTGATACTTGTAAAAAACACTCCCTTTTCAATTAAGGGTGAAGTATTCTCACATCTAAATCCAGCAGCTTGTTTTCTGGCTGCACATCTGAACCACTTTCACATTTCCAAACCAAAGAGATGCTTTATTTCCATGAGCAGGATAGTTACAGATCAGTGGTCTCTCAATTGTTTTGATTACACATTCCTACCAGGAATGTCCAAACATGCACCCCCAGCATGTTTACTTATTTATTTATGAACTATATACATGTATTACTGAAGTGCTCACATTTTCTTTCTGCCCACCAATAACACTGCACATCCCACCTTGGAGACCACTGTAACATATGAGCAAAAAAAAAGGCACCCAAATGCTGCTTTCAAGGAAGGATTCATTCTCCTCATGTTGGAAAAAGGCCAATTTTGTACCACACTTGTCAGCATTATCATTTGTGTGCTACCGGCAATTTTTACAGATACCTAATGTTGCAAAATTGGTAACCCAGCAGTTCCTCCTACCTTCTTTCATTTTGAACTGTTTCGCCGCCTACCAAAGCCAAGTGTGCTGGAAACCATCTCAGAAGAACCTTCCCATATACTAAAATGTTGGGGAATGCGAGGGAGAAAGAAGGAGAAATTATTTTCAGAGCATTTCGAACAGCTTCTGCCAGGATCTTGCTCATGCAATTATTCTATGTACTTGCACCAGGTGTCCTTCCAGCTTCCTGCAGGTGATTCAGGACTCTACTGTTGGTCAAAAATTGCAAACAAAAGCTTCAAGTATTGGGTCTTTTAATGAGACAACAGCCCCAAAAAATGCTGTTCTGTCAAATTCTTCCCCAAAGGGCAAAGATGCTCCCAGGCTTTATTTCTTCTGCAATTCTGCTCAGTATTTCATGTGGCGAAGAGCTCTGAATGCAGACAGCTCTGGTGGCCACGTGCTGCCAGACTGCAGCTACTGCCACAGAATCGTGGAATTGTTTAGGTTGGAAGAGATCTCCAAGATCATCAAGTCCAACCATTAACCCAGCACTGCCAAGCACACAGCTAAACCATGTCCCCAAGTGCTACATCCACATGTCTTTTAAATACCTCCAGCGATGGTGACTCAACCATCTCCCTGACAGGCTGTTCCAGTGCTTGACAACTCTTTCAGTGAAGAAATTCTTCCTAATATTCAATCTAAACTTCCTCTGGCACAACTTGAGGCCATCTCCTCTTATCCTATCCATTATTAACTGGGAAAGGAAAACAAGCACCCAACCATCACACCCTCAGTACAGGTGAGTTCAAATATACATTTTTCTGGGATAAAAGCTGCTGCACAACACCTGCCTGCCTAACCAGATGCTTCAGTCACAAGCACTGGGAAGGAGCATGGACAGATTTCCTGTTATTTATTCCCATGGGGCTGTAAAGCTCCTCCTGTGTGCACAATGGTCTCCCCGCCCCAGCATTCCTTCCACTCACCATGACTGGCACTGATCAAACATGGAAAACTCTTTGAAACTTTGGTATCTCATCCTCTAAGTCTGTCCCATGCCCCACACAGATCATCCTCCCACCCAGCTTCCCTCCCCCACCATGTCCTGCTCATCTCCTCAAGCACAGAACAGAAGGAACAGAAGATGGTTTGGGTTTCATGGCCATGTACCCGAAAAAGCAAGCAGGAGGATTGTCAGAAATTCCCTTTTCCAATCAAAGAAGTGATTAAAAATTTGTTGTTTCAAAAGCTTCATCCAGAGAGTGTTAAATGGTTATTTTTAAAGCTTCTTGACCTTTCCGTGCTGGTGCACGGGCAGATCTCCCGTGACCAAGCTCGGTGCCATGTACCACAGCACAACCCAGAAGTGGACACGTGGATCCAGAACTCCCCTACACAAACTGATTCACCCCCAGATTATGTGGAGCCAGGAGCAGAGCCCACACACAGCTAATATACAATGCAATTCAGATATTTCCTGCAAACAGTTTATGGAAACCATCTAATTGCAATAAATGAAACCGACTCATCCTTTTAATTGACACATGATTAAACCAGTTATCCATTAGCACCCTAATAAGCACAGTGTAATACAGACTGGGAGTTATTAGTTATGTGTCATGTGCCGATCCAATTAATCACAAAGTGATAACACTTTATTTAATAAGTTTAAATTACATATCCTTTGCACAGATGCCTGGGAAATATTAGTTACTGCATACATGAGTTATTGTGCAGGTGGCCATTGCATAATAAATGGCAACTGACTGCATTAAAATCAAGTTTGATTTTGTTGCCATCAACCCAGAGAGACCATAGCCTTCCCAGATGTTTACTGATTATTTTATCTATCTCCTTAGGCAAAAAAGACAAACTCATCTTTTGTTGGACAGTTTTGTTTTCAGATTCTTATAAACTGATCAAACAAATGCTCTGGGTTCACATGCATTAGTTATGAGTTATCTGATTTAAAAGCATTATTTTGCACTACCTATGCATTGATTAAGAAAGTTCTCTGGAGACTTTGAACTGGGGAAAAAAATAATTAACTCAACCTTGCTTTTTAACTACTTCAGAATCTTTTACTACTTTAAAATATTTTTTAAGAAAGAAAATGTCTCCAATGTAATATTTCTTAGACAAATTAGACAAAGAACCTTCAAAGCAACTTGTTCTGGAAGGATGGACTACCCTGCTCTAAATTGAGAAAGGCACATAAGAGGGAGGCTGCTGCTCTCCTCCCTCCATTCATGCCAACTGTTTGTTAATGGGTTAGTCCACAGAGAAATCAGCCAAGAAAAGCAGATTTAGCACCTCAAGAAATCCACTGAGCTGCACCAACCAGATCCCAGAGGTAAGAAATAACACCAGATTTAAATGCTTTTGTTTACGTCTTACCCTTATCCCATTCATAATCATTCATAGAGAAAAGAAAGGCACCCACATTTGAGTTTTAATGTTGGCAACCTCTCATCTCCTTGCTTTAAAGATCAAGATTGTTCTATGCTAGTGGTGGATACTTAAATATTTGACCTCCAGAAGGCATTTTCAGAGGAGACCACCACACAGCTCCCCTGGCAACACCCCTCCAAGAAACTCACTAAAGTTCTTCAAAATTCAAGTTGATTTGTACAAATTCTGTTTTCAATCTCTCTACCAAGCAGTAAAACCTCAAGAAACTTTTTGTTCCCTGTACTGTATATGTGGCTGAAGCAACAATGCCTGTAGCAGCTTCTAACCTGCCAGCCAACAATGCTGCTTGCCTCAGAAAGAGGTGACAGAAAAGGGAAGAACGCCAAAATAAAAAAACTAAATGCAAGGAGGAGCCAGATTACACACACCACCACCACCATCACCCCAGAAAATGTCTAAAACAAAATGTAAAAAGTTCACAAACAACAAAAAACACCTACAAAATCCCTTTTCCCCCATCTTCAGCCAAGGTAAGGGATTCCAACTACTACAGCATTTTCCCTGGAGCACTTTGTACTTCATTCCTAACATTTAATAATTGATTGTGGGTTACAGCGACGCTCCATTCTCTGTGCCAAACTGCCTGGCGCTGCTTGAAGTATCAATGCAAAAAAAACAAGCCCAAGATCTGGCACCCTCCTATGTCCTGACTTGCCAAGGACAGAGCAGTTACAAAAACGGTGTGGAGACCTTTATCAGCCTTTATAATAAAGCCAGGACATGTTTCAGGCTTCTACATGAAAGGTTTCCGCACTTGAAGGTTACATGTTTAAAGAGACAGGCTGCCTGCCCCTGCCTCTGATCCATCATCAAGGTAAATGTTTTCTGTGCCTCCCGTGCTTTTCTATCCTGACCTGCACTGCTTTCCCTACACCATGGGCTGGACCCACAGAAAAAAAAGAACCCAAAAAGCCCAAAAGCAACTCACCCATCTGCCCAGATGCATCGAGTGCACCTGGCTCGGTGGGAAAGGAAAAACTGTGCAACATCCACCATACACACCGACTAGTAAGGAGCGCTGGGCTGAACTACAAATCAAATTAATTCAGTGGACCAACTCTATTTGAGATTTAAAAAAAAAACAACCACACACACAAAAAAGCTCGCCAACAAAACTCAACCCCACAAACAAAAATATTCAATCCTCGGCTAGAATTTAAGTTGTTTTACACCATGTAGTAGTTTTCCATTTTTCTTCCTGTCTTTAAAACACACCTTCACAAGTGGCTGAACATAATGCTTTCTCAACTTAATGAAAACCTCTCTCATGACCCAAGAGCACTCAGTAAATAATTATTAAGCTCTGGAGGTGGCTTTTGCATGAGTGTTGACTTAATAAAATGCCGTAAGTTGATCTGCTTGAATGCCCATTTACTTGGGGACACAGCTTGCAGTATAGCCTGGAAAGCCTGATCTTGACCAGATTAAAGAACAAGGTAAAATTAAGATGTTCAATCCAGAAGCTGCAAAGGTCGCATTTTACAATTCTTTACTACCATTGCTGATAAAAAGGAGATGAATAATTGCAAACCTAAAGTATCCTCAGACTTCCATATTACAACATTGATAATGCACCAAGTCTTTTTACACTGAAGCTGAACCTACATTAGCCCAAATCTGTGTTTTTGCCATGAAGTTTCAGAAGAAGCAACATATACATGTATACATATTTAAACACAGTATTTTGTGTGTTTTCCCCTCCTGAAAGTCACCATTAATATCTGAGCCGTTCAGCCCAGCTGCCGTGGCTCTCCAGAGGAGAGCGGCCAGTCCAAAGCACGGCATCTTTAATTCCCAAAACACAAGCTCCACCACACCAAATCAATCCCACAACAATCCGCTCACGGCAAAGCATCACTCACAGACAGAGGCTGTCAAAGGAGCAGGGCATGACCATCTGGACAGCTTCCATCTTTCCCTCCGGTTTTGTGTCCGAGGGCTTTTGCTGAGCACCCCTGGCCAAGCGGCGTCCTGGGCCGGCTGTGTCTCCAGGGGAGGCTCCAGATAAGGACCTGGCAACTCCAATCCCCACGGAGCAGCGGCTCCCAGCACTGCAGACCTGTGCAATCCAGCACCTACTGAGGAGAAAACAGCAGGGCTTGAGGCAGCAGCTTCAGGGGGTGTCATGAAAGGACTCCAAAACAGCGCACAAGTTTGGAGGCAGCATCTCGCTGCATCCTGTCTCACCTGCATGGGAGCGCCGCACGGACTCCTGATGGGCACGGTGCGGATCCGCAGGATTTGGGATTAATTCCCGGATCCCAGGGGCTGTACCACCCTCACTGCCCCGCCAGGAATGGGAGAAACCAAGACACAGGCTGGCATTGAAAGCACTTCTCCCATTCACTAATTAAAAAGGGTGTGATCAGGCCATTAACACCATCAGAGGAGTGGGTAAGGGCTGTCTGTAACAGCACCGTTTTCTCACGATCTTTATCACCAAAAAGATGAAGGGAAAGGGTGGGTGCAAGACAAATTTGTTTTCTGGGGTGTAACTCCTTCACATTCAAGGCTCCCCCAGGTGAATCTCCACCTAGGAACCACTGGACATGTATCTCTCAAGAGCCTGAACGATATCTGCAATGGTACAGAGAAAACGTGACAGTGCACACGCCATTTCCCCAGCTCCACCTCCGCTCAAACAGGCTGAAACCCTCAGAAAATCAGCAGGTACACAATTCCTCAAGCTCCCAAAATTGTTCCATGAAGGGCTAATGGAATTTAAAACTAAAGGAGCTGACTGCGTTACCTAGTATTAGTTTGACGCTCTTCCTCAAACTTACACAGTTCCATCACAAACTTAAAGTAATTACCAAAAAAAAAAAGTGGAAAAGAATGCATGAAGCGGATTTGTCTTTCACTTAAAAGTCTGACCTTGTTAAAGGCTTTTTGAACCATTTTTCAGACACCACATCTATGGGCATTTCCCTCTCTAAAGGACTCTACACAAATTTGCAAAACAAAAAGCCAGATTGCTAAAACAATCAAGAGATGATAAAAGAAAAAAGAGATGAGATAACACTCCACTAGCAATCTCTGGAGTTTTTGATTTTGTAATGCAGAATTTACCTTCTTTTATCTGGGTAAACAGTGATGATAACACCGTCGCTGAGAGGGAAGATGACGTATGACCACCACACTTTTTGACATTTTACAACTACATAGTACCCAGGTCTGGCTTCTCAGCACCTTTCCATCATTATCTTGGTTTAGAAGTCATCACTTCCACAGCAGGATAGTAAGTTTATTCACAGAGGCAGCTTTCAGCAGAAGACAAGGCTCAACCATGCCGTGTCCACAGCCTGTATCCGTAATTCACACACCCAGACTCCTTCCCAGCTAAAAAGCCATGGCACTCCTCAACGCTTACCAGCACCAGCAATTCCCAGGCTAAACCCTTCCATTCATCCAAGGTTTTCTGCTTATTGACTCCACTGTGACAGCACTATTCAATGCTTTCCAAAGAGGATGAGGCGGCTGGAAGCCTCATCTCCTGCAGATGACATCCTCCCTCTGGCATGCTGAGCAAACAGGATCTTGAGGAGCAAAAGGGAAAGTGTTTATGGAAGATTTGCTTTAAATGATTAAGAACCCCAAACAGTCACGATGAAAACCACACAGTGCTCGGTATGTTGACATTATCAGCACGTAGGACTTGCTCACAGCAGTGAGTACGACATGCAAGGGAACAAACAATCCCTAATACATCACTGCAGTAACTTTAACATTAAATCTGTCTTGGACAGATATTATGCAAACTCTCACTTCAATCTTCAGCCACAGCACTGGCTGTTCATTATGAGACCTGATCAGATCAGCAAGTGTCTTTAGCAACTCTTCTTTCTAACAAAGCAACTCTCCAGGCTGCAGAAATCAATTCCTCAGTATCCCCATGCTCAAAACAAACTTCAGGTTTACAGTCTTTAAGCATTGCTCATAGTTCTAATTTTTGTCTATTTGTGGCAGAGTTATTGAGGCAAAGTAGCTTGTGTGACTGTGCAAGCTGAACAACTTGGGGTGCGGGTAAAAAAGCCTTTATTCAGCAACAGGTTACTTTACCAACCATTTGGATATTTACACTGCAATTCCGATTTGCAATTGCAGGACAGATGTGCCAGACTTGCTGCCTTGGGTTTTCACAACACAGACAGGAAGGTGAGATAAGCTCCAGCTGTCCATGTAAGAGAGCATTAGTGATGTTTACAAACTTGCTAATTGAGGCCAAGCAAAACGGAGGAACTGCCCAACCGCAAACAACTCAAGACAGTTCCCTTGCTTAGGCCATTCAGTGCCCCCCACAACATCCCTGACATGCAACAACCCCAAACCAAGGCTCCTGCAGAGAGCAAATGCGCTCAGTCCATCAGGCATCGTTGCTGTGCTGCCAGCAGCATCCTCAGTAGAGCCACATCCAGCAAACAGCCCTTCTGTCACCAGGTACCTCTCCCACATCCCAAATTCAGGGATTCCTGAAGTTGGGTACCGTTTCTGTGTGCTTACAACCTCAGGGTGTGCACTGGGGGTCAGGATGGCTGGGGCAGGACAGTGCAAATGTTGTTTGGAGGGGCCTTTTCACCTGCCATCCAACAGCTGCAAATTCTGTTTTAAATTTGTTGCATTTACAGGAACTACGCTCTTTCACAGAAATGTTCAGCACTGATTTAAAGGCTTCAGCACTGGGGAATTGCCTCTCCAAGGACTGTTCTGTTAATTCCTCCTCTTCCCTCATCAAAATAATTCTGCATCTTATTTCAAGCCAGAAGCTGCTCATGAACATCAGAGAGGGAATGAGGAAAATAATTGCTTAAACATGGGGTCACATGTAAATAAAAAATACCAAATGAAAACCATGGTAGAACGATGTCTCATTCAAAATAAAAACATGCAAGCAACATTTATACTTCTTGATTTCACAGATTCAAAATATACACAAAAATATTCTCCTTAATCTATTTATAGGCCTTTAACACCTCAAACACGGCTTCGCTAATATGCAGCTTTAATTTAATTTTGCAATCACCCTTCTGCTCTGCATGTCTTATGCTGCATCTAAAAAGCACAAGCACATCTCAAAGAGGAGACATCAGGAAAAATCCTCAGAAATAATGTTAGGTAACCAAACACAATCTCAAAAATTAACACAGCTGCTGTGTTTCTAGGAAAAGGGATTTTGAAGTAATACTGTTCAGCACAACTCATGTTTTGCACACTTTAGTGACAACTGAGCCATGCTGTCCGTGTCACTTGCTGCAGGAACACCACTTCTTCCTTTTCAAAATACATTACAGCCCTTGGTTTACTCTGGAAAAAAAGCAGCCAACGCCAAACTCTTTACAAGCCTTTCTGTTAGACCTTCCTAATCTGTTCTGCACTGCCAGAAGCACAACACTTGAATGGCTATTTCTGTTCAAAGCTATATTTGTTGTGGAACTACTGCAAGCTCCTGAATCACGTAAACAGAGGCAAGAGCCAAAAAATGTTTCACTGGACTTGAAGTTCATATCTGCCTTAGTTACTAGGACAAAAAAAATAAAGGCAGGGCTTAGTTTATAACCAATAAATCCCGCAAAGGCTATGGTTAATCATGAATTCCTGCAACAGGGTTTTGTTTAATCTGGTTTACTTAGCATTTGTGACCTTGGCAAAGTACCTGTGGGAGCACCCACCATTGTTGTGCAGCAGCATTTCACACCTCCTGTTATTTTAGGCTCCAGCAGGCGACTGTACAGTGCTCCATTAGCCAGGTTTATAAACACGCAGCAAAGTCACCTGGAAATGATGTGCAGTTCCAGACTTGCTGGAGCCCAGCAGCCAACTGTATTGCTGTCCCTAAAAAGCAGGATTGTAGCAGCTCTCAGTCGGGACCTGCTGCTGCACCTTTGGTGAAACAAATGCTTGGCAAACGTGCTGCTGGAGCACAGTGACCCTGCCATTTCTTCAGCTTCTTGGTTCACAACAGGGCTACAAAGCATGTGGCTGGAAACTTCACCTTCTCTTCACTCACCACCTTCTGTTCCTCACCATCCTCCTCCAGCAGGAACAATACCCAATATTCTCAACATGCTGGAAACAAAAGGGAGCCAAATATTTCCAACAAACTGGAAACCATGAAAAACCCCAAAACAATAAAAACCCACATAGCTGTTTGATCCCGACTTCCTACAGATGACAGACACCGACCACTTCAGGCAGGGAGCAGTTCTGCCCAGTGGTCTTTGGCATGGAACTGGAGCAGAAGTACTACAGGCAGGAGGACAAGCAGCAGAGTAAGAATGGGACATCAGAGATTGATTAAGGAAAACCAAAAAATGCTTCCTTCATAACCCCCATAAGAAATCTGGATTAAACTGTAGTAGGTTTGTTGTTTTTTTTCTGTCATACAAACATTTCCTGAATTCAGAAATTTAGTAGCTGCCTGATACTTAGTTGTCAATATATGTCTAATACACTGAAAATATTTTTTCCTTCCTTTTAGAGAGGCTGATGCAAAGCTGCATTCAGGAACTGCAACTGGCTTTCGAAGGGAATAAAAAAAACAAACTTTTTTTACGAACTCCAGAACAAACAAGATTATTTTCTATTATTTCTTGATTTAAAATCAGATCATGCAAGCATAAATGGGTAAGACATTATCTATCTTACTGTAGTATATTTTTGTACAAATCTTAACCTTCATCTTAAACGAAGATATTTTATCTTAGAAGTGTTATACTTCTGTGTTTCCTTCTCTTAACAGAGCTACAACTTGGCTCCAGAATTTCTAATCTTAATAGAAGGATATATATTTAATTTTGCTGGGAATTGACACTACAGACTATTTAAAGTTGCATTAAAGCCAGTATTATCCTGTACACACTTCCAGAGTACCCAAAACGAACATCAGCTGTCAGAATGCCAGAGTTATTCAATTAACACTTGCACAGCCAAAGCACTTTGCAATCCTATTCACAAGCCACCAAAAAAAAAAAAAAAAAACAAACAAAAAAAACCCCAAACAAACAAACAAACAAGCAAAACCCAGCAAAACCAGCAGAAGGTGTCCCTAGGCAAGGGAAAGGCAGCTTCTGTAGGATTTCTCATTTAGCCAGCTCCCAGACATCTCCCTTTCCACACTAGATGGAGCTTTGTCCCCTGCTTCCTCAGCCATCTGGCAGGGCCCTGAGCTGGGATAAAAAGGGTAAAGAGGCAAAGGGTGAAACAGCAGCGTCACCCCAAATAAACAGCCTGCAGCAGTGGCTTCAGGAACAGTGAGGCTCCTGGCCCCCTGATTTTTAACACAGCACTGTTTTGCCATTTTCGAAGAATGAAAGATTTCAACAATTCCAAATCCCAAACCGTGCTGAGCTCCCACGAGCCTTTACCGTGGCTGCAAGGCATTGCCTGAGCTCACACCACACTCAAATTACACTCCTTTTCCTCCCCTTATAAAGAGACAGCATCAAGCTTATTACCAGATTACACACCTGAATTGCTCACTGGCTTTCCTGTACCCCTGTTCATATTCCCAGTTACTTCCTTTCAAAATAAGCTCTTCAATCTCTTCTCTATTAATCTGAAACATCTGTCCCAAATGCCTCTGCTCAGTCTCCACCCTTGGATTCACTGACACTTCGGGGAAGCAACCCATGGATAAAATTCCCCTTGATTTGTATCTGTTGGATTTGGTCTGTATTGTTTCAGATCACAGGTCAAGAGAAACAGCTCATCCTTCTGGTGAGCTGCCACAAGTCCATTAGGATCTTTCAAAGCACAACAGGATATGGTACATCATCAGTATTTCTCTGATGAATTTAAACTCAATGGGACTGAGAGGAGCCCAGGGGAATGAGTCACTCCCGATGTCACAAGTGGCCAGCACTGCAAAGCACAGAAAGCAGCAGCCTCAGGCTGTATCAGACAGGGCCAGAGAGGATGGAGAAGCACCGGTGCTCAAAGTGCAAATCTTCTGTGTACCTTGTGGGCAAGGGCTCCAGCTTGGGCAATGTGCTCAAGAACAAGGATCTAAAATTAAGGGGACCAGGGAAACGAGCCCACGTTATAGTGGGAAGCTAAAGAAAAGTTTGGAGGTTGACAGGGGTGAGTGTTGCTGTCTATAAATACAGCAAAGAAACAAACACCCAGGAGAGAACAACCCTGGCACGTCACCAAGCGATATAAACCAGCTATGAGCAAGATTAAATTGGTATCAACAGTTTCATTCTGAGAAGTTCAGACCTGAAACCGTTTCCAGCTGGAGGACTGGCGAAGGAACAACGTGCTCCTTTGCAAATAAAGACTGGTTGCCTAATCAAAGTAGGTCACTGTGGAATAAAGCAGCCAGTAATGAATTACGGGACACAGAATCACAGAATCAATTAGGCTGGAAAAGACCTTTGTGATCATCAAGTCCAACCTTTGACCAATCACCACCTCATGAACCAGAGCAGAGCACTGAGTGCCATGTCCAGTCATTTCCCGAATGCAGAAGATGCCCTGCAGCTAGAGGCTCCAAAAGGACAGAGGCAGAGCAAAGAAACCTTTTGGGCAGAGCAGATGGATCTGAAACAGTGCTGGAATACCACACACAACAGGAGCTCTTGCCTTCACATACACTGCGCTGAACTAAAGCAGTAAATAATACCTCAAAAATGCAACCCCTCCTCCGTAACCCAAAGATCAGAGTTTCCCCCCAAAACAAACATAAACTCGAGAAATATCTACTACAAAAAGAGACATCCTAAAGCAGACAGAAGGCATGCAGAGCAGGTTTCATCCAGAACAGATTTAAGAGTGATACCTTTTGAAGACAAGACAGCAGCTGGACGGTCCAACACGCACACATCACCTGGCCAAGACAGCATCACCCATAATGACTCCACACAAGGCTTTAGAGCAGAACTGCTTGAGGCCACACTGCCTGGGCAGCACAGACAGGAGCTGAAACCACATCTCTAAATCCCAGTATCCTCCACCTTCTGTAGCCAACAGCCACATGTCCTGTGATCCCACCTAGCACTGACAAGCAACACAAGTGAACCCCCAGGCTCTTACAACACCTACTCACATGTTTAGCAGAGAAGAACCTTTCAGTTCATTACAGCAGCACAGAAACCCAAACCCTTGACACCCTGTAACCGTCCAACATCCTGGACATGCCATCCAAAATTTCCACTGAAGTTCAAGAGTGGAACATTATGAAAACACCTTCACTGACCATGTTATTTACAGCCTGGGAACAAAGAACTCCAGCCTCTGGTGCACTTTTAATACAGTCTAATTTATTCTGAAGAAAGTAATAATTAAGTACACAAAACCAAAGTATGGAGCCTGAAAAACACCTTCCTGTCTGGCAGAGCAAGTGCTTTCTAAGGACACTTATACAAGCTCCTGCTGCTAAAATTGTTTATTAAAAGTAACAGGGGAAAAGCAAAGATGATCTCCAAAATACACAGCAACATTAAGCTGAAAAAGTTACACTGGAAAAACCCCAAAGTGGATCAAATGCATTAATATATTCTTGTGATTAAGTCCATTTACAAGTTGTTTGAAACTGAAGTCTTTACTATTTGAATGATTATGTACATTTTTTAAAAAATCTTACAAGTGTTTAGTAACTACTAAAAAGCCAGCACATTAAATCTTGACAGACTGGGATTGAGAAATTCCCTGAAACAAGAGGAAAAAAGCCCTAGGCAAAAAACCATAATAATCAATTTTCTCCACCCATCCCACCACATGCCTCTGCAGAACAAGCATCAGGTAAATTGGGGATTTGCAGAGTCAGCCAGAATAATGCAGTTCCCAGGCCAAAGGGGTTTGGCTTTCAAACAGGTCCAAGACCTCGGTACTGTGGTGGCACAGGTCAGAAAACGCAGATGAAGCACTAGCAAGTGCCAGGAAAGAGGTATTGGCATCAAAACCAGCCTGACAGTTACTACTTCAGGTAAATTGTACTCCTCCTTAGTTAAGGAAAGCCTCAATATACTGCCATTAAAAATAAAAAGGCAATACAAGGCTATTGGGATTCCAGGGAATGTAGAAGGTGATTTTTTGAGAGGGTGAAAAGCCTTTTCCATGTCCACATGCAAATAACAGCTGGAGTTGGCAGGGGTGGGCTGAATCACCTCAGCCCGGTGAAAAAACAGGTTTTAAACTGAAAAAACACCCCTGTTCTTAAACCCATTTATAATTTTCTGATTGCATTATTCAACAGCAACATCATTTTATCAACCTCTCAAATACTACCCTCCAAGAAGCAATACACAAGGGGTTTTCTATAAAGTTTTCCATAATCACTAGAGCACCAAAAGAGAAAAATTTATACCGGAAAAAAACTGTTACGTTTACTACAGCAAAGTCCATCGTCATAATTTTTTCATTTGAGATTAAATGCAATACAATTCCTTAGGACTAAAAAACCAAATATGCAAATCTAAGGTGGATCCCAACCTGTAGGCATTTTTGTATCAGTTAACATCTCACATGCAAAAAAAATGTAAACAATAAAGTTCAAGCCAGAACAAAGTTCTTTCCTAATTTCAATTAAAGATGAGAATATAACTATTTGTCTTAAAATAGTATGAGCACCCTGGTCTAGTGGAAGGTGTCCCTATGGCAGGGGAGTTGGAACTGGATGATCTCTGAGGTCCCTTCCAACCCAAACCAATCTATGATTCTACAATTCCCAGTGGTGTTGGGAAGCCATAGATGCATGGGAAGAAGACAAGGAAATGAAAAACAAAACAGAGTGCCTACAGAAAACAGATTTAAAACTGCATTTCCACATGGCAACAAAGAAACACGCTGCTTGGAAACATCATTCCATTTCTGTTTAACATAATGGTGGTGGGAATTCCTGCCAAAGCAAACTTCAAAAATTTGTTTGCCATGGAGAAAAACCAAGCAAACTGGAGTTCTGTGTGCAGAATCCTGTTTCAAGAGGGTGAAGGTTTCTTTGTTCCCTTTAGTTCCAGGTCATTTCAAACTTTTGTCTACATAGTTCATTGTGCTTGCAAAACCTTCAAAACAATAAAAAGAAAGAAAACTAGAAGGTGAAAAAATTTAATAGCCCACTCCTAAAAATCAGAAAAAGCCTTCCAAAATGCCATGTGGAAACATATCACCAAGCGTGACATATTTCTTATTCTATCAGTCTACTTCCAAAACTTTGGCATCTTTGAAAGCAAAATATTATTTCACACAGTGCAGAGAGAAGGTATGTTTTCTGAAAAAATGTTTGCATAAAATCCAGGAAAAAAAGATGTATTTACAACGTTAATGCAAATTACATAATCTGCCCTCTTAGATGGCAGTTTCTGACCATTAACAACCGTAAATACAGATAAGACCTTTTATTCAATTATCATGCTAAATTTCACATTTCTGTAAGCAGCACGATAAAGCAGCTCAATCACTCCTCCCTTGCTTATCCATTATCTCAAAACCACAGACAGTATCATTTCTGACACTAGAAAGATAATTGCAACTTTCTAGGCTGTGGCTCAGCTGCCCCAACAGATCCCTATGCACTAAACAAGAGTTTTCCTTCTGCATGTCTCCTTCCCATTCAGGTCTTCTGCAATTCCATGGGCTTAAGTTTCTATCTTCAGCACACAGACGTGGGCAAACAGCAATTCCTGAAAGTTTGTTACTTATTCAAGGTATTTCTTGTGGTATTTGTCCTAAGAAGCTCAGGATGTAAACTCAAATTGCAAATCAGACTTTTAAGTGCTGTAGGATTCAGGAGAAAAAGAGGCTGATTTGGATTATTAGACAGCAACTCTCACTGAGCATTTAATTCCAGCATTAAATTCAGGCATGTATTCAGCACATCACAACCAAACTTAGGTGGGACATGGTCCCAAATCCAAGGAAATCAAGAGGAGTACTTCATTTTTATTTCACATAAACTCTTTGACTCATTTTGAGACAAAAACCTGCCTGCCCTTGCTGCACCTGAGGAAACTGCCCTTGCAGGCAGCGTGGATCCCACCACGTACAGTGTCAGCTCTGCAGTCCACGGCATCTGCCACAGAGCAAACCCTCACCCAGCTGGCTGCACATGAAAGCACACGGAAAAGTCTTGTGCATGCTTGTTCAGCTGGTTTGAAAAAGAAAAAGAAACGAGCAAGAAAATATTGGGTTTTTTTGTGGTTCCAAGTCAGGTAATTTCTCCATTTTATTCCTACCTGGGCCAGGAGGAGAGAGGGAAAGCTAAACCAAAATGCTGATATACCACTGCTTGTTGTCCATCTCGTAGCAGCCAGCTGCAGGAGCTGGCAGCAGGAGGGACAACTGCTCTGTGGAGCTCTGCTGCAGCTCAGAGAGGAAAAAGGACCAAGGACTTACCCAGGGGATCCATCTTTTCACGTTTCAATCCAAGGCAAGGCTAGAGTTCCTGGGAGCTGAGCTCCTGATGGCCACAGAACCAAGACTAGACAGAAAGGTCTTAGTAAGCACCGGCTTCCAGAAACTGCACTTCCACTCCTACCATCCACCTCCTAACCCTGCCGCTGCATTTGTGGCTGCCTTTGTTAGAACACTTCTGCAAATGAAAACAGATGAGTAACTATTGCTGCTTTAGCAAACTCCCAAGCCCATGGTCACTAATAATAGCTTTGTTCCTTTTATTACTAAACAAAACAAAAAAAAAAAAAAAAAAGTTTAAATGCTTGTATAAAATGCACATTGCTGAATGTTTTCTTTCATTGATCCAGGGCCATTTCCCCATATGAGCTTAGGCCCAGGACTCTCGAACAATTTCGGTGATCAATACAATGCAGAGCAATCTCAGGCTGCTTGAAGGGGCTTCCCTCACAAAAAAAAAAATTAAAGATCAGGTTTGCTGCTCCTTCAACTGAGACACTAAGACTTCAGTTCAAAAATAAATCTGAACAGAGACATTCTTGCAGGCACTGGAAGGCAGAGGCAGATGGGAGCTGCCTGGCAGGAGGCAGCACGGAGCTGATGGATTGAGGGAGGCAGAGGGGCTCCCCAGCACTGGCACCGCGCCGCCCCGACTGCGCCAGGAGCAAACAGGTGGGACACAGGGAAAGGGCAGCCTGTGGGGAAGAGAAAGTGGAGAAGGGCAACAAGAGAGGAAGAAAACAGAGAGGGCATGAAGCCATTGCTGTGAAATGACAGTGGGAGAATGACCGCAGGAAAGCCTGCCCTTGTACAAGAATAAAGAAACCAGAGAAAAACCACAAGAACTACTTTGGGTACAAAATTTTGCTTTTCCTTCCTACAGTCAAATCAATTACAGGAATTCATGAAAGTAATAACTGGGTCCCAAATCACCCCAAGTCTGCCATGCTTTATTTGATGGAGCCTCAAAGCCACCACAAACCCCCTTTGGCCTGGGATGTGCAGCAGCTCCTGCTCCTCCCATCCTCATGCCCATGGCCAAGCAGAGGCCACCTCTCTCCCCTTCCTTCATCTGGGGTGCAAGTTTCACACCAACATTGGATTGAACTGCAGCACAGCCAAGCCCAGGGCCTCCGTTATTCTACACAATGGTGCAGGGAAATGACTTGGAGCCGCTGGGCTTTGGCTGCCCACGCTGGAAGGTGAGTAGACAACAAGAAAAAAAAATATGTGCTGAATATTCAAAAGTCAGGCCACAGAATTTTCACACTGTTCACATCCTAAAGCTTCTAGAGGTTTTTAGCTTATTAATTTCTGTTATTGGGCTGACTGCTGCTGAATGATACCAAACATTGCATGGCAAATGTTTTTTTCACAGGAAGTAACCAAGCCAAAAGCAGCGAAAGCATCCTCTTGTTCTTGTGTGAGCCCTTTTTTATTATTTTTTTTCCTTAGTTTATTTGAACAATGGCACCATGAAACAGCCTACAATAATGACTGTTACTAAATAGGAAGCTGAATTATTAGGCAAGCTCTGTCTGTGTAACTCAATCAGCCTAGGGAGGATATGACAGGCACGACCAAGACAAAGGACTGGACTCTGTGACCCCAGGCATCTTTCAGGACTCTGTTTCTGAGTTATTAAGAGCTGAAGCTTGCTTTTGCTCCTTGATTAGAGACACCATTCCTATAACTGCACAAGCAAAGTACAGGCATTTCCCAAGGAAGTAGATCATCAAGTGTGCACGCAGAAAGCAAACACTTTGGAGAGGCTGGGATGAGAACTTTAACTAAGGCTGAAAATGGAAATTCAAAGTTTAGTAATATTTAACCTTTTGAGCATAGAGGGGGTACACAGCAGGACAAGCAAATCATGAGGTAGTCTTTAAGCAAATATCCAAAAACAGTTTTTGCAAACAAAAAAAAAACAGCTGATAAAAGTGGTCTTTAAGCAGCTGCAAGGCTCAATGGCACAGAATTTCTACAATCCCACCAAGAGCATGACCAGGACCAGCTCTGTAGGGATATATTTTGGACAAGACGACCAGTAACCAAGGGCAGCCACCCACCAGCCTGTCATTACAACAACCCCACTGAAACTACGGAAATCAGGTCTAAGTGCTCGGCTGAGCAACACTTCAGAGCCAACAGCAACAGCAGAGACTGAGCAAGAGCAATACAGGAACCTGCAAGTGAATCATTAACGAGCCATGATTTCTCCATTACTCACTGTGGATGCAGAGTTACTGCGGGCAAGATTTGTTTCTAAAAAAAGGGAACAGCCACCAACATGAGCACTAACACATTCATCAAAGCCCAGCACAACGCAGGAAGGAAAGAGGAAGGCACAGCTCTCGGTCAGGCTCTGTCCAAAAGGGCTGCTCATTGAGAAGGCTCCGTGGAGCAGAGCAGACGTGCTGGGAACAGCATCTCACCCTTCCAGGGGGTCAGGTCAATTGGGTGCTGATTTGGCATCACACCAAGAAATTATTAACTCATTCTACAAAAGCCATACAACTGTCAGGCTGCTGATAGAGATCAATAACCAACTACTGAAACGTCAACAGTTTGACCTCTAGGCAAGTGTTTCCATGCCCCTTCACCCACGTTCTACAGTAAATGCTCCCAGTACATTTTCCCCAAGCATTTGTAGTCTGTGCTACTGAGAAAAAGCAACAGGAGAACTGAGCTGACATTCTCAGCCAATCTTTAGGCAAGATTAGCAAGCAATTAAAGCTGTTGTATGAGGAATTTTAAGTGCTCTACAACTTCATGCCAAACAAGAGCTAGTCAAGCACTGGAATTTATTTTTTGCAATTCTGTTCTACACAGAAACAGAGACAAATTTAAAGAAAAAATTTTTTGAAGCAAGGATTCAACCAATTACCAAAACATCTATTATAGTTTAAACACTAATATATGCTGAAAGAAAATCTGCATCAAAAAGGGATGTGCAAAGCATTATGATTGCTTCCTACCAGAACATTTCAATTTCAACCGAACTGGGGGGGTTTTAATCACTTTTTGTTCTTTTGTTGGTAAAACATAATTAATGGTAATGCTAATTGCACCCTAGCCACTTTGGGTGCAACACATCCTGGGCACACTTTTGAAGGCCAGAACTGAATCTCAGCCCCAAAAGCAAAGGAGAGCTTTGCCACCCCTTACCTACAATCAGGGGAAGGGTTAGCAGAGAATAGAGCTTTTGTTCCAAGAGCTGATCATGTAGTCCCAGCTAAAAAATCTTCATTAAATTGCCAGGAAAACAAGACAGAGCAACAGAGAAAGCCACACATTTCATTAGGATAAGAGTTACAAGATGTTCAAGAGGAAAAGCTTGGCTTTAAGTACAATAGAAAATAAGGCTGATTTGGGGAACTGTCACCCCCAGCAACAATTGCACAGCTTGCATGGGTCTGACAATAAGGGTTGAAAATAATGATTTTCATAAACACACCAACTGGAGCAGAAAAAAATGCTACAATGAAAAAGCAAGTAAGCAAAGTTAAATAAGGTAAGTGAAGCCTGAGGTACAGTTTCAGACCGATCTGCTGTTCACATAAAGAATGCTCTAGTTGAAGATTAGGGGTGAGAAATAAGAAGTCATTAGCTCTTCTTCAAGGTTCATGATTCAAATCTGACAAAACACACACTTCAGTGTTTCCAAGCTTAAAGAAAATTCCAGCAGGGTCACAGAAGATGCTATTTTTAGCTGGCTTAATCTCTGTGCACTCAAACACAACTTTTGTACATGCACATATTTTGTTAGCACATAAATAAAATAAAAAAATCTCTGCTACCAAAAACTTAACCATCCACAAGTTCTGAAAATGCAAATGAGCTTTCCTCTTAATATTAGCTGTTTTTTTAGTGAACAGCACTGAAAAACAGCCCATAGCTCTTCCAGCCAAAACTGCTACCGGAAAAAAACTCAGGTCCTGGAAAATATTCAGTGACAAAACCGAGAAAGAAGAATGTGGGAAGTTACCAGCAATTAATTTCTTCAATAGGAAACAAACTCTTCACACCCACAATGTACCCATCAGTACAGCTGAGAATGTTCTGAAACCTGGAACATCCAGGCAGTGAAGTGCGTTGGGAAGTGCCTGGCACTGGCAGCCCAAAGGAAAAGCAGCAGCCTCACAGCCCCGGCATGGCTGAGCCCTCTGACGAAAAGGAAATACATTAAAAATCAGCGGTCCTGCCTTGGGACCTGGCTGGCTGCTCACTGCCAAGGTGGTTTAGATCTGGGGCTGTTTGAAGGGCAAAGCAAAGAGGTCAGACATCTGTGTACACTGAGCCAAGGGATTGGTCCAGACAATCTTCAGGATCCCTTGAAACCCAAATTATTTCTGGTCCAGAAACAGTGACATTCAATCTTTGTCTTTTAATTTATTTATTAGCCACATTAAAACATTCTATTCATCCATGTTAGAAAGGTTTCAACCACAGAATCAAGAATGATACGGCCCAAGCACTGCATTTGCCATCTGAAAAGATCAATAAGAGCATTTATAGTTGCAACAAGACTCTTGCTATTCTTCAGAAACTCCTGGGTGCATGTATTGCTCCATAGGCTCTACACAAATAACTTACTATCTGGGCCTCTGTTGTAAAATTCTTTATTAATCCTTACAAGTTTGTCTGTTGACTGACTGTAATTTTAAGAGGTTCAGAGATTGAATGCTCATACCAGGCAAACTCTTTTAATAGAATTAACCAGAGATATCATGTAAGCTTTTAATAATGTTGACAACTACTACAATTCAGTTAGCTGAGCCAACAAGAAACCACTGAAACCTTACACACGTTCTCCTCTCCTCATCAAGCACAGAACTCCATGTGGAGGCAGCAAATTTCCTGACTGTTTACAGAAAACATTAATGGATCAAATCTGACTGCAAGGAAACGGTGAGAGGCTGAACTCCCCTTCTTCCCCCTGAAAGAAGAGTCAACCTTCAGCATTTTTCCTGCTCAGACCCAGCACATACACACATACACAGGTTGTTCAGCATACTGCTATTCACAACAGTGCCAGTGTACCAGAACACTTTTTATTGCTTTTAAGCAAGTTTAGGAAAAGATTATGGCTTGGAGAAGCACCTTCTTTACTGAACATTGAATTCAGTGACAAATCCACAATAGTGAGTTAACAGTTACTCAGAACTGAAAAGAGAAGTACTTGACCAGTGTACATGAATTGGAAAAAATCAGAATCAGTCAGAATCTCTCCCTGTTAGTTTTCTGTAAGTGACAGAAATCTTCTAGCAGTCATAATTCATAACCAGCCATCATTTCTCTTAAGCTACACCCCAAGGAAACTTGATGTACATCCAAACTTCTGCAAGCTTGCTCCTTTCTGTTGGATGCATCTTTCATTTTTCCTGAGAGTGCAAATCATGTTCTGGAAAGGCTACAGCATGCCAGGGATTCTTAAAATAGAAAGGCTGTAGCTGGTGATACTGCAAATATAAATACAGCTATTGGTACAGCAGTGGCAGTAACAGCAGTGACATGGACCCAGAGCAGCTCAGTGGCCAAACCCTGCTGGCAAGCTGCCCACGGCTTCCCAAAACACAGGCAGGAGAAAGGGAACTGCCATTTAACAATCTGAATGGGCATAATGTACACCAAATGAGTTGTGGCAAATTCACAGCACAATCTAACCCTTGGGCTTCAACATTTCTAAATTTAGGAGTTTCAGTGCAGGAAGGGAGGTAGGAGAGCTACAAAAATGCTTTAGTAAGGTAGCAGAGCGAGTTGATTGCAGGTTTGTGTAATTTTGACCTTGCTGTACCCAAAAAAAAAAAAAAAAAAAAAGCATTTGCAGTTGGCAGCTGGGGCATCGTGTCCAAGTGCCACTTTGGTATGAGCAGGGAAAAAGCACAACCCTGGCTTTCTGTAATTGCAGCCTTTAGAGAAGGATACAACACCAAAACAAGAACATCAAAGAAAAAAACGGACTGAGAAAGGCTTATCCACTGAACTAGCAGAGCCTGTGAACCTTAAAGTCTGCTTAAAAATATTAGATGTCAAAGTTATCAAAGTGTACCACCAGTCAGAGCTGTGGCCAAGTCTAATATAATAATGTCATGTTTATTTTTGTCCCTGACTCCAGACTAGGTGCTCCAGCTATATTTGTGCTTCTTGTAGCATTTTTAAGGAAACACACACACACACTGACTGAGCATAGCAGTAGAGGGTGTATTAGATGATCTGTTCTAGACAGCAGCCTTGCTGCATCACCAAGTTAATAAGCAATTTCAGTCAACAGAAATACCAGAGCATACCCTGAGAAACACTTTTCCCCAAATGTTTTTAAATAACTGTTTCTATTGGACTAAGGACAAACAATATTCCATCGGTTTTAGAATAATTTAGTGAGCCTTGTTTGATAAACTAAAATAAAACAAAAATATTTCAAAAACTTCATCTAATATGTGACTAAGCCTCCAGACATGAGATGATCTGGCCAGTGGTCAGAGCCACTCAAGCCCAGAGTCCATGTGGCAGTGTCACTCAAGCCATCAGACAGTGCAGCACAGACATCCTGACACAGCAAGTCTTCCCAAAACTTCTCAAGAAAACACTCAGGATCTCTCCAGTTTCTGCCCAGCACAGAGCACTGGTGGGGAGAGGGGAGACCCCAGTGCCCCAGCAGCTGCCCCTGATTTCAGCTGCATTGTCACTGACTGGAGCACAAGTATTAATTTCTAGGTAGAAAACAGACAAGCCAACAAATTCTGCAGAGGCCCCTACCTCTCACATCTCCTCCCTAAGTCAGGCTTTGAGCTTCAAGATTCTCTATCCTCTCTTTTTCTCCTTCCAGCTTGGTCTTTCTTACCCCTCACCCCACACTTAGGATGACAGGCTGCAGATACCATGAGCTGGACTCAGGCATCCACACAAAGTCATTGTTTAAAGATCTTAGGCCAGAACTCTGTGACTCAAAGGAGATGGCTCAGACCACCCTTGGTCAATCTTGACAGTATTCAGTACAGCTCCTTTGCCTTGCCTAAATATAAAGAAAACCAGGACAGATGACTGCAGGATGCATCCACAAAGTACTTGTTAAGAGCAGCTGATGAACAAACACATTCGGCTGAAACATCAAAAGTTATATTCGTATAACAAAAAAGCGATGTGCTCGCAGCCACAACGATCACAGGGCATAAGGAATTCAAGAGTTTGCAAGGAGACTACTTCATTAGATCAACAGCAACACTTGCAGGGGAAAGCACAAGCTTTTAGCAGGCAAATTCTTCATTAGGCTTCCCAGTGCTCACAGCACTAACACCACCACCAGGCTCCAAAATACAACTTTTTGGTTTTGGTATTTCTCACACAAGACAGAAGCAGGGCACTGGACAAAGCCATTTCTCTCCTGTGAGCTCTGCATGGTTATATTCCAGTTCCAGCATCTACAATCTCATGTGATTAAGGAAAACTACCAAACTGTGAGGAAACACTTGCTTGATGGCTGACTAAATCTAAAATACCAGGAAGTGCACTGCTGTTCCAGTAGCATGTCAACATATGGATCACCTTTAGCAGCACCAAGCTTTTTCACATGCCACTGGTTGCATAAACCAAGAAAAATGCTGCTATTGTGGAACAACTGTCTCTATGGTTAAGTTCATAAGGCATTGATTGATTCATTTCCACTGCATTTTTCAGGAGCCCAGTTCTTAGATGCAAAGCTGACTCTGCTTAAATTAAATTAATTTTGGGGAGAGAAGGGGTGGGTAGACAGGAAATAATAATTTATGAGCAGAATAGAAAAATTCAATCACGCCTCAACTTCCAATTCAGTTTTCCTTCATTGTATGATGGGAACATGCTAATTCAAATCACCACACCACATCTGAATTCCTCCTCTTCCATGACAGAGGCATAGCAGGGCTTTAACATCACTGACATCATGCAGCACAGCCTTCATGCAAAATCCTGGTTATCCCCCTACTAGCCACAGAAGCAAACAGTTCTGAGCAAACAGGCGAAAATAAATCACTGTGAGATGACAGCTACAAAGCACACATTATGGTTAGTTTGGGTTGTGGACATAATGGATAGCAAACAGAGGGTAAAAGAAAAAAGTGACAGAGAGGTCAGAATCACTCATTACTCTATCCTGAACACAAAACAAACTCGTGTCCTCCCAGAAGTGCTTGTTTCCCACCCTAGCCTGGTCTCAGAAGTGGACAGCTAGTAAAATCCTTACAATTTCCACTTTTTAACAAAAAGTTCTCAATACAGAAAGCAGCTTCTTCTTCTCCCGCAACCTGAATTTCTAACTATTAATGCCATTCCTCGTTTCTGTATTATTTTCCTATCCTTTGCACCTCAAGTTCACAAAACAAGCGTTGTGGGGATCATCCTTGGGTTTCTGCTGTACAAAACACTGTAGAGTGGTATAGCTGGGATTCTTTCATACTGTGACAACACAAAGAATCACAATCTGGCCATTATGCACAAAGCTACAGAAATTTAATTTCTTCAATAGTACAAGGAGAGGACAGAGGGGAGAATAAAGTGAAAGGAAGAAAACATAGTACAAAGGGAAGAATACCATGTAGCACAAGAGGGCCTTCCCCGTCAGGAGAACAGGGAAAAGGAAAATGTGAGAAAAAGGAGATGTAGAGAAAAAGCCACCAGGACACAGTCAACGTGTGAGGAACAACCCCAAGGGATGTGGCACAGGTGGAGTCTGAAGCATCAGCAGCATGAGAAAGGCTGGAAACAGATACCACGGGTGGGAAGTTAAGAGGCAAAGAAAGACAGGGCTAGAAAAGTGCAGAGAGTAAGACAGAGTATCATTGCAGTAAAGATGGAAGAACACTTGTCAGGGTGTATGTAGAGATAGATGGGACAAGAGATGAATATTTACAGGCACAGGAAGAACTTAACCATCAGACCTTAAAAAAGGGAAGTAACGTAGAATACAAAAAAGCATCGAAGAATTGAGAAAATAAGAATAAGAAACCCCAAAGGCTTTTGGGTTTGTTCTGTTTAAGGAAAGGACAAGTGTTGTGTATCAAAACCTAAATGGCAGCTTCACGAAAGTGAACTGGTCAGAGTTCACTCTCCATGCACAGGATCATGAGAAGAGCACTTCCCAGCCCCAGCAAAGTAGAGAAACTTTGCTTCCCAGGCACCTAAGGATAAGAAGAAGCCTGCTGTTGCTGTTATTGTCTGCCAGGTCTCTCCAACTCCCTGCTGAGCTATCCCTACCTGTCAAAGAACATCGCTGCCAGTAGCTCAAGGCCACGATTACCAGTAATTGCAACTAATCCAGCTCTGGCTGCATGGAGAGAAAGGTTGTTCATGTTCTGAAATATTTTGCAATAAACTCTTATTTTACAAGCTCACAGGAGAGTTGTACTTGATGGCACCAACATCAGATGAAATAACTACAGGACTTGGTGAGGACAAGGATTCTCTTCCTCACTGCTGCTCATCTTCATCACCTGAGGGTAAGCTGCTCCCTCCTCTCTCTTTCTCCATTTGCAAAGCAGGAATGATGATAAAGGCCTCTTCTATAAGGCATGTTTTGAATCAGAAAACACAGGCACTGTTGTCCAAGCGCAAACAATGGTCCCTGTTCTAAAGGAAATGGAGAGGGGCCAAATGCTTGGATGTATAATCTGTGCAGTCTGGCAGGAGGTACGTGGCAGGCCCAGAGATGCTCAGCAGCAGTGGCATTAAGGGGAGGAAATACCCCCCTTCCCTGAGTGCTCTGCCCCTTCCTCCCTGCACCTCCCACAACAACACTCCACGCACACAACCTTGCACCGCACAGGCAGCACAGCATTGACTGTGTTTAAGCTCCAGGCAGCAAAGAGAAATAATTACAAAAAATGCTGGGATGCTGGAAAATTTGCTTTCACGTTGACAGCATGTTCCTTTTGCCTCTGCAGTTCTCTTCTGACGCCTCTGCCCAGATGCAAACCGAAACTGGTTAAGTAACAGTGCAGTTCACCCTCGATGATGCAGAGTTTCTAATGAGGGACTTCCCAAGCAAATAATACCCAGACTTTGAGTAATAATTATTCATACATGTTATAAATAAACACAGCTCCTAATACTTTTAATTAGATGGCTTCCACCAACAAGTTATGTTCCCTTTAAATATTTACATTGTAAGAAGAAACCACAGAGCATTCGTCCAGCAATAGAGGAGTTGAAGAGTGGCCTAAGTCAAAACAGACTTACTGGAGACCCTATTACAGCTTTCTCTTTCTGATTGGGTAAAAAACTGATGAGGACCAAAAGCATCTATTACACACATTTGAACAAAATAAATTGCTTACATGGGTAAAGGTTTGTCTATCTGCATTAAAAGTTACAATAATATTTAAAAGTATTAAAGTAGCTGCTGAATTACTTGTTTCTGCAATTCCAACTGACAGCATCCTCTACTCAGAGACTTCTATTTTGCCACATTGCCTCGAGCACATTGGGGATTTTACCCCCTGTGGATGGGATTACTCTGCCCCACTACCTGAAAACAGTTTATTTATCAAAGTCACAAAACCTAAAGCTCTGTATTTCCCCCTCCATATTAGCGTACCGTGGGGTTACACACATTCACTCATACATACACCAAACCTCTATCTCCTACTTAATTACTTGTTTGCACTGCCACAGCACACAGGAGCAGTCAACATCAATCAGCATCTTGTACAAACAGCACCACACAAATAGCAAACATGACCACTCATGTCCTGAAAAACTTTAATTATAGAAGACAGACAACATAAGAAACACGAGGGGAGACAGAAGAGTGCCAGGAGACAGCAGCAGTCCTTACAATAGATGTTGGCCAAAGGGTTTACTTGTCTTTTTTAATAATGATAAAAAAGTCCAACGACTTCCTACCATGGATTTCTTCTTCCCTTTGAAGGAAGGAGGAATATCTTTTCCATATGAAATGGTCAACTCATTTTGAAGCAACAAGGCCAACACAAAAAGTTTTACTTGCAACAGCATTGTAGCTAGTCCCTCTCCTTCCTCCCCAGGTGCTGCTCTGCTGATCCTTCCCCTTCATTTTCTTTCAATGAACTTGATTTTATGCCATGCTGCCACAGAAGTGTTGCAGCTGAAAGCATTTCAAGATATCTTTATCTCCCAATTTATCCCCTGCACTGCAAGCTGAAGATCTCGAGGGAAAGAATGGAAGACAGACAGCAAAAAATAAACTAAAAAGTCTCTATTAAGAGCACCTTGTTAAACAACAACCCAACGAAACTGAAGATATGGGGCAGAAAAAGACCGGGAGTTAAGGAAGGCAGGTAAGCAGATTCAGGCAGACACCTGCTGCAAAAGCTTTGTGAGATGACTCACCCAGCGCTCTGCTCCCCTCTCCAGCTTAGCTCAACACTGGATCAGAGGGATGTGCTACACATCAGGAAAAAAAGGGTGGAGTTGACAGAACATTTCCTGGGCAATCACAGGAGCAATAAGCAGCCTGTTTGTCCACCCAGTGCAATTACAGGAACATCAACACTGCTCAAACACACTCGGCATGCCTGAGAGCCCTGAGAACTGTTCCATCAGCCTCAGCTGTCTGAGTGCAAGAGGCTGGACAGAGTCTGTCCCTGCGATAGCAAGCTCCGGATACACGGCATGCACCGGGAACAGCGCAGAGACTCCCGTGTGCCACCAGAGCCGTAAAAACTAACACCCACTCCCTGCCATCTCTCAATTTACAGCACCATTCCCTAATAAAACCATTTTAAATGGCTCACCAAGATAACAATCACGGAACAAGCTTTGGGAAGGTGAAGCAGATGTGCTGTAACACAAGACAAATCTGGAATAGTGACTTCCAAGGTGGGAAGGGAGAAGGTGAAGAACATACATGAAATTATGGCAGCCAGTTCACTTTACTAACAGATTAAACCACCTCCATGTTGAAAGAGCAAGTATGGGAAGAAAGGGATGAGGAGCATCCTGGGGACAGAAGATGGACATGGAAGGATAAGGAAGGTTCTCACAGCTCAAGATATATCTGACATACTTAATTTCAAGCCAGAAAGAATGGGCAAGAGACAGATTCTAAAGGCTTTGAGCTCCTCTTTGTGCTGCATAAAAGACCTAAGGATCTTGTAGGGACGCAGTCCCACTTATTCCATCAGAAGGGCCAAAGGCACATACACAACAAAGAGAGGGACTGAAGCCAGAGCGAGGAGATTAAGCAGAAACTCACCTTGACATCAGCTCCCAGCCAGCTGCTGACGCCTGCCCTAGAAACCCTCCCGAAAAAGCTCCCTCCAGGCCAGAATGTCTCTTGCCCTCCTGCTGTCTTGTTCCCCGTAGAACAAGACTCCCAATACCCCATCACCTCCCCTCGCACATCCAGCCAATACCTTCACATCCTGTGCTATTCATCTTTCTCATCTTCTCTTCATCCTCATAGCAGAGCTATTACCTACAACACTCCTAATCACAGTTAATTGGGTGTCTGCTATATGGAAGAGATCCATAATCTTCAAAGCATCTCCCAAACAAACTGAAGCAGAAGAGATTTCCCCCTCTGCTCAAGGCATTTGGCAAGAGCACAGCAGCAGACATTACACCAAGTAGCCTTTTTGTTTCCACTCCCTGAGTCACAACCCTATGCAACAAAGATTGATTTCACACCTATCTGGGATGAATGAGCTTTCCTAAACGTTTATGACATGCTTAAGAAAAAAAAAAAAAAGCAGCAAGGGGAAGGTATGACTCACCAAGCATTTGCTAATCTATAGCTCATCTTCAGAAGTTATTACATTTGTATCGTGTTTCAGAAATAAACGTGCAGATTTCAACACTTATCTCAGACCTACAGCACAGCACTCCATGGTTATGGGTTACCACAGCTGCTGGATGGACAAACTACACATGGAAGCCTTCTCCGGGAGACATAAAAATACCAAGGTATACAGATCAGTCAGAAAAAAAGGGCTTCCTTAAAATAACATAGATTCAAGGCTTTCTTCTTGAACTCCACTGTAATCCCTACTCTGTTCTACTAGTGCAAATGGCAGCACAGACTCAGCAGATTCAAGTTTATTTCTTTTTAACTACCAAAATTTTTCTCAGGGTTCCAGAAGGACCATGTCGTCTCTTCCCATCCTCAAAGGTATTTGGCACACGAAGAGGCAAAGCCTGTACCAGAGCTGAACAGATAAACTGTCTCCCTTGGCTGGCTGAATCACCGTTTTAAATTAAGGACAAGGAATATGGAAAATCCCAAGCTTTCCTTTGCCTCCCCATATTCCCACTCCCTTTTTCAAGGGGGAAGTCGTGCACAACTTGAGGAATCAGTTTTGCCCCCAGGTACGGACAAGCAGAATACACGACAGTAGGATCCAGGTTTCTTGGCTCAGTTATGTTTTCTTCTCCCAACAACAGACCCTAAAGTTCGTTTAGGAGATGAGCCCATGCAGAATCCAACCACACAGGTGGTCTTTATGCAAGGAGAGGGACTGTGACACTTAGAGCCAGATTTGGAGCAGCAGCTCCTTGTTTAATCCTGCAAATACCCCAGCACAGATTTTTTTGCACCACAAACTCTATGGAAAAAGTTTTAAACTGCTGAAAAATCCATGTTCAAGTGAAACCACCAGGGTGGGCAAGGGGCAACTCTCAGGGAGGTTGGATCTACCACAGCTGGTGATGCCAATGAACCGAACTCTGAATTGGGAAGATGAGAACTGGCACTACAGACCACACCACCAATCCCAACAACCTTCACAACACCTATTAACAAGTTCAATAATCGAAACTACAAAACCCAGTTATGAGGGAAGCTTATGCCCTGCTATTCCCAAAGCACAGAGAGCTGTGTCCACTCTAGCAGACGCTCGCTTGCCTCAGAGCTATCCAGGCACATCCAGCTGCCAATCCTGCAGCAACAATGCATCAGCAGCAATGCTCAAAGGACACATGCAAAGGTTCCTTCTCCCAGCAAAGCAATACACATTATTCACACACTTTCACAGAAACTCTTTTTCTTTTCCTTCATCATTCAAAGATTTAAGACTGTGCTGTCCCACATACAAGAAACAAAACAAATGTTCTAACAACAGAACTTAAAACTTGTGCAAAAATATCGATGCAAAACCTCAACACCAACATTTCTCTAAATTGTATCCATTGATAAGTTACAGGACATCAAAGCAGACAGAAGACAAGTAACTGTGCAGCGTTCACACCTGATGCAGAACCTCCATGTTCCACTGCCACCTGTCACATGCAATGGGACACAGAAAGGACATCATGGCAATCAAGTTATGTCCCTTAACCTCCATCAAAATAAGGTGGGTTTTTTGTTTGGTCAGAAGTTTCCTTGTTTGTTTCAGCTGGTTAGTTTAGGGGTTTTTTTAATACTTTCCCCCAGGTTTTCCCCTCTACTTCAGCAGACCCAAAGCCTTTTTTCTGCTTTTCATGCTTTCTTTTCCCCAGCCATATTTTTACTGTGTGTGGGCACTTGAATTCTCTTTGATTACAAAAGAATTAAGTGCTCAACTACCTTAAAAACCGTGTTTCTTTTCAGTATGTTATTCCTATTGTATTTCTTTTATGTTCCCCTTCAATGGCTACTAACATACCAAGCCCAGGTCTTTGTTTTTTTTAAATGAAGCAGATCTCCTGACAGCACTGGCAACAGAAGCATTGCTTGAACAGAGGAACCAACAGTTAAACTCTTAACAGTGTATGGTAATGAACGAGACAATCCCTATTAACCCTGGCTAATAACCACAGTTTCACACCCTATAAAAGTCCTGCTGCTTGGCAAAAGAGGAACAGGCAACCTTCAATTAACTCTTTCTTTCTTGTTTAAATATAGTTTCCTGAGCTTACTGGTGGCCAAATCCTGTTTGCCCAACTCATGAGAGCATTTTATTTTAGTGGGAAAACTCTGAGAATTCAACTTTCATTCAAATAAAAGCAGAATTTTATTTCAGCTACTCTTATGGGCTTACTGTCACTAGGGAAGAGCCGGCATCTTCTGCCAAGACATTAAATCTTTCCCCCCCATCAGGTAAATTGTCACTGTCTAACAGCTGGAAAAGTGCTGGATGACTGACACACACGAATCCGACAATTGAAAATAAGCAGATTGATCTGTTATTCCCATTCTTGCCAGCAAGTGTTGCTGTTTACCAAGGGAAAGCAAGAATGGGGGGGAAAAAAAGCCCACAAGAAAAAAAAAGTATTGCTAAATTTTCTTGTTTGTATCCAAATCTTTCCATGCAGAATTCTGATCAGTTGAAACTCAGTGTGGCTTCAGAAGAACATGCTTTCAACAGCTCCTGAAAGCAGAAAGCTTACAGACTATTTTCTGAAAAAAAACCAAAACAAAAAGAACATGCATATGATCTTCTGCAGTGTTGATAAGCACATAGCAAATGCCCAGGGAGAAAATTTGTGTGGGGAGATAACTGCAGAAACTATTCTTAGTAACAGAGTTCTGCATCTGTTAAACTAACTCTGTTGGCACTGCGCTGAAAATTTATATTCACGAACACGTGTTCCAAATGTTGTGAAAAAGATACTATTTTAAATCCTGGTTTATGTAACCTGAAACATCTCTGAGAGCTCATGGAGGTATTTTCATTGCGTACCAAAGCGGAGCAGAGCCTGGTGGTCCCCAGCACAGCAGGGACTCAAACAAGAGCCAGTGGTGTGAGGGCAGCAGAAGCCCTCGTGTTAAAAATCACAGCAAAAGGCAGAGCAAAGCCCCACCACCCAAAGGAACAGCTTATACAATCACAGGCCTAAACGTGGATGAAAACTGAGGCTTTAAAAGTGGGGTTTTGCTGTTTAAACCACTGTCACTCAGCACAGGGAACTGATCTTTAGCAAAACATTTAAGCAAATCCTTGATGTTCCGTAAACTGTGACGGTCCATCTTCCAATCATGCAGCAACACAGGACTCCCAGGCAAGCAATAAAGACCTTAAGAGGCCTGCAGATGAAAATAAAATGGTGCAAGCCTCGTGACAGTGACGGAGATGGGAAACTTCATTCAAAGACAATGAAGCATCAGATCCCCAGTTTAACAGACAATTTTACTGATCAACCTTCAATACTTGTTTTAGCCATCTTATTTCACTCTGAAAATTACTTTTGGCAGGGGAAAAGTTCATTACAGACCTTTTTTATTCCTCCTAGCATCACCCATTTTTTTTGGACACTGAGAAGCTGGGAAGGTTCCTCTCTCCCCAGTACATCAACAGTGCCTCCGAAGGTAGATCAAGCAGAAACCATGGCAATTTTCTGTAACTCCTTTGTGGTTATTATGCCTCTATGTACCAAACAGAACTGGACCCCTGGATGCAGCTGTAAATAATTGCTGTCAAATGGAATAAGACCATTCACCTCTAAACCCAGAGCTGAAATTTCATCAAATGGCTGAGAGCAGTCTCTGTGTCCGACAGCACCTGAAGACCACTGTGACACCTTCCCGCAATTATAAGTGAACACATGGAAGACTCAAAGACTTAAAGATTTTAGAGGGAGAAAAAAAAAGAGGGGGGAAAAAAAAAGCCGGAAAGTTGCAGGAACTTCAGCAAAACAGTTTTTACTCGGTTGAACAGCCAAAAGCAGTATTAGATTGTACCACCCACACCAGACTTGCTCATAACCCCTTCCTCCTGGCTCTCAGGGGCCAGAATCCGGTACCCATTTTGAAAAGCAGCCTCCCTCTTCAACCACCTTTTATTAAAATACTTTTTCTTAAAACTGATGGTACAGACAGGCCCTACAGTAGTCGCAGAGAAGGTATTTTTTCCTGCTAAGCCATCCTCATGGCAACAGCCAGAAATACCCTTCAGTAACCCCTACGTGTCAACAAGCTCCATTCCAGCCCAGGCTGTTTGGTATAGCAGTTCTTTCACAAGTCTCTGGTGGGACTGTAAATTCTGGCAGTGTCAAATACATTTCCTTTTATTACAAAACCATTTTGAAGCCATCAGAAAGATTTCTCATTTGTAAACTAGCACTTCTATATTTAGGATGTTACTTGGATTACAGATTTATTTTTTCTTCCTGACACTGCAGAAATGGAGGAAAATAAAAGGCAGGAACACTAGCAGAGGCGAACAGGCAACTTTTCAAATACTGGAAAAAGGTTTAAGTTCTTGGAGAAGGGGACTGCTCCTCTGGATTTGAAGGAAGGCCCAATTCCCAACTTCCACATAAAACACTGTCCCTGACTTCACCCCTCTGTAAAATGGAAACTCTTCCTCTGGCCAGGCTCACCTGCAATGTGATTTGCTGTCTGCTTCAGAAAGCAAAGGGTCAAGGTGCTCCAGGGATGTGGGGTGAAAAACCAAAGATTCACCAAGCACCCAGTCAGGAGAGGACCATTCCCTTCCATAACTCCCTATTTCTTCTCCGCTGAAATCACAATTACAACCTCCTGACCCCTCAGCCAAACAGAGGGAAGCAGATCCCCCCACAAGGCATCTGATCACCAGAGACAAGAGCCTTTTAGATGCACTGGACTAAGTTGTTTTAACATGTACACTGAAGCACATCATGATATGGATTTTGTTAGTCAAATAAATATGACAAATAGTTGATGAAAGTACAGATTTCAGTTTTTCAACTAGAGTAAGACACTGGGAGAACAAACAAGTCTCCTGTACATGCAAAGATGAACACACAACACAGCTTGGTGTGAGAGACCGCTAAATAAATTCTAAAGCAAACTAACAACCACGACTGACAGGATAATGACTAATACCCCACGTAAAGCAAAGCTCTTTCTTATGGACTTGGGAGATTTTGATGTCTTGGACTGAATCCTCACAAGAGCTTGTTTTCATCAATTCTGGAATAACTGGCTCAATTACCTTCTCAGAGTAAAGTACATCCAAGATTTTGATTCCTTGACTAAAACCTGCTCTGCAGCTAAAACTAACACCAAGGCCTACCCAAACAGCTTGGTACAAATAAACTGGGGGAGGGAACTGACATTACTTCCCAGATCTCTGGATATACTTTTTTGGGGGGGAGGAGGGCACTGTTCCAATAGTTTCTTAAAATTACAGCAGCAGAACAGAGTGTGAAGCTGGGTGGCAAGGAGCTGCCAACACATCAAGCACTTGCAATGATTCATTAGTCCACACTTTGACGAGTTGTTCCTGGGCTCGAAACAACGAGAGAAGGAAGGAACGAGACATCCAACCTGCCAGAGCTCGGCTGAGTGGTACCCAGATCCCAGGGGCTGGGCAAACGCACGGGAGAGGAAGAGCCACATTCTGTGCTGCTCAGCGCCCTGGCTCCAGCGGGAAAGGACACGAGCCCGGCTGCTCTCTGTGCTCTGCTCCCCTCCAGCACTCACTCAGTCATTAACAGAGGGACAGAGCAACCCCAGTCCAGTTCCCTTTTTGATTTGTTCATGAAACTGCTCAGTCTTTGTGAGCCCTCCAGTACAATCTACCTCCACAGCCTCCCCAGCAACCAAATCCACATGTTAACTACCTGCTTAAGCTGATTACTTTCCCATCAAACACGTATTATTTAATTTCATGTGTTTACTTTTATTTTAATCCAGGTAGGTATCTTGTGAAATGATGGAAAAGTGGTTTGCATCCTGAAGTCATACACATTAACTGGTAGACGAAAGAGCAAACCAAGAGAACAGCCATTGGCAAGGGACCACTTTGATGGTTCAGCATTTGTATTCAATTATCACATAATTTCTCTGCCTGTGTATTTTCTTTGAACGAAAACATTACCATGATTTCCTATTTATTGAACCCTAATCTCTGTCTGTTTTTCCTATTAAAACTTTTTCCAGGCTTCCATCCTCCCTTTCCCTAGAGAAGGGGTCTTTGAAAAGTTTTTATCAAATGTAATGTGTAATTTAGCCTGCTCCAGCTATTTCCAGATGGCCTCCAGTGTGCTGAAGTTATGCACTCACAATTTTCCAACGGAGATGAAATAAATGGACACAAGACAGGATTTCCAAAGCAAGAACCTTGCAAGTACATCAGGAATTGCAATACTTCATTTCTTCTAATAAAATCACACTGAATTGGATCCAATTTAGAGATACCAAACCCTCCCAATGACTTCACCCTTGTCTCCAACCCAAACAGCTTTTTCATGGAAAGAGGACCACAGCACATGCAGGTATTCAGACTTGGCACACCTTACTGGAATCTTTTGCCTGAAAATCCAGCCATTAACATATGGAAGAATTGGAGCAAGTGCTTCTATTTTTATCATACACCACCTTTTCTGAGTTATAAGGTTCTCTGCATTAGAGGTATTTGGCAAAAGAAAAAAAGACAGAAAATTGTGAATTAGGATCAAGAATTACAGCACAGACTTAGCCTGGCCATCAGTATGATGATACTGTTTTCCCTATCGAATCCTCCATCAAGTTTGTGCTGCACAGCACAAATATTCCTCAAAAGGAGCTCCTGAATAGCATTATCAGGCAGCTCTTATGGGATGACAGCCTGGAGAGTCAGGAGACAGATGTGTCCACACTCCTGTCTAATACCAGAGGCATCAGTAAAGCAAATATTCTTCTGCTTTCATTACAGCAGGTTTTGTCACTCCACCACAGCCATTACCTCCTTGGCATGTCACACCTTACCTGAGACCCTACACCTGTCCAAGGCTCTGCTACCATGAACCTCTGGGCCATCCTGCAGCACCACCACCCCTCAAGGGGACAGGGCTGGGATCCACGGCCGCGGGTTCCCGATGCTCGAGAAGGAAAGCTGGTCACCAACAATGCCACATTTCTCCAACAACATCTGCTCAGTGCTTTACCCCACTTACCAAGGAAGATCCTCAGAGGTACCTCCAAGTGTAGCTGCCCTGCCCAAGTCCATCAAGAGCTCTCTCCTGGGCAGGACACGGAGCAGGGTTCTGCCAACAGCAAGGCAGTGGGTGCGCTAGGACTCCATCCCACCATGCTGACAGCTCTGCTTCATTGTTTCCCCCTGCAGCCATCTGCTTCTCGTGGCTTATTCTCAGATGGCAGAGCTGCTGTGAAGCAGCCCACCACCTCCCCTCATGCTCACACAGCACCTACCAGCAGCACGGGATGCTGGGTCCCGAGCAGGGACCCGAGGTGTTACAGTGGAATAAGTCATAACACATGGAACAAAAGCTGTTTACAGAAGATGGTGTTGGAGCTTCCCAGATATACCGCTGACAAAATAATGTCACATTTCATCACAATTTCCCTGATGTGTGTCAACAACAGGGGAGCCCTCTTCAACCAGTACAGCTGAAAGCAGCATTATCAAAGTTGTAGGTCTGTATTTCAAAACTGCTGAGGAGAAACAAGGTTTATATTCCGATTAATTGTTCAGGATGAAAATATGGGCTCTGACTTAATGTAATAGCTATTTTGGCACAACTTTTGAGGAGCATGAGTAAGCAGCCTCTCCTAATTGATGTGCAGATCCTGGAGTGGGTAGTAACTGCATAATAGCTTCATGTTGTCTTCTGAAAGTTAACACAGATGTGAACCCTGTCAAACTAGTCCACAGTTACCAGCAGCAGCTACTCACGGGAAGAATTTAACTCCATTTCATCCATTATCTACATTTTCTGTCTTCCATGGAAAATGGATTAAGACAGGACAACTTGGCCATCACAACCTCAGCCAACACAAATTGTTCTAGGCCTCAGTGGTGGCTGGAGAACTCCAGCAGTCCACCAAAATCCCTTGGTGAAACCAGGTACCATCCAGCAGCAGAGCAGACAGAGCAGCCTCCTGTGTGCTTAGACAACAGCCAACTCATTCTAAGACAGTTTAGCTTAGTCTGTGGTCAGAGGGGTTAGTGTTAACCTGCATTACGTGGTATTTGCTACGAACCAGGACTTTGCACACAGATAACTCCTGCAGCAGAGCTGACAGCAGTAAATTATTACACAGAATTAACTAAACTATGCTTGAGCTGTAATGTGATTAGCTCAGTGAGCCTGTATTTTGGGTCATGGCTTCCATGGAGTAAGCATAAAGCTCAAGAAGAGAGTCCTGGCAGGTTAACAGACCACTAGCATATGCTTCTCATTCATTTAAGAAATTCAGTATGTCAAGAATCAGACACAAAGCCCTCAAACCGCACTCACTGGTAAAGGTGTCACTGGCTGTTAAGTGTGGTACTTGTCACACTTTCTACTGGAATGCTGGTTTTAAGACAGCAAAACTCAACCACATACAAAGAAACAACCAGAGAGCAGCAACCATGCAACTCACAAATGACTTCTACCATGTTTTTGTAAGGTCAGCAGCATGATTTTAAGTTCCATCAAATCCAGCATAACTGCAAACTGCCACAGCAGGAGAAGTCTGGCCCACAGTCTGCTTCTCAATCCTCCCCTGGGTTGGGTCTCATAACTGTGTGGCCGTAGCACAAGTCACTTCTGTCAGCAGATGGAAAACTTATTTTTTTGAGCCTGTGTGGTCCTTTCCCATTGAAACAGTGAGATAAAATAACTCTCCTTACAGTCATTTAGCAGCCCAGATCCTTCTCAAGACTGGGCACAGCCAGACCTTGCAGAGATCAGTTGTAGCACAAAACCACACCCACGTAGTGCAGAGTCCTTCTCATCGCACATGGGAGGTGAACTTTTACCCCACATTACTGCCTTGGAAATCAAGTAGCTAAGTAAGTGATAAGAAGCTATTTTTTACCTTAAATCACTCAAATGATAGCAAAGACAAAGCCTCTGGTTTCACATACCTAAGTTAGAGAGGAGATAGCTAGAAAAACACTGAGCCTTCTGCATCTTTGCTTTCAACATTTTCTGAAGTTGACAATGACTAAGAATTGGTAAAAGTGCACTTTAATGTGAAAATGCACATTACAGGGCAGAAGCATGACAGACAGCATTGCTCTACAAATATCTGTTCATGTTCTGAACTGGAGCCGTTATGAACAGTCTCTGGTTCCCAGACCAAAAAAAGGTGTGTAATCAGCATTTTGTGCGTGCGATGTCCAGTATTAAAGGGAAAAGCTGCCACTTATCCCTGCAGTCACCCAAAACTCCTGGGCAGCAGAAACTGGTGCAGTTTCCCAGGCTGTTTGAGGGCCTTTACTTTCTACCCAAAGGCAAGTCAGCCTGTATGAACTGGTGCGATGCCAGCAGTCCAGTCCTGAAACGCACAGGACTTAGCAGCTGGCACATACATGCAATAAACTGACACTTTCTGAGGAAAATTAAACATATCTGTACACAATGCTGGGTGTAGTTAAACAGTGCCCTTGCCAGAGGAGCTGGGGACTTTTCTTTATAACACGAATGGCTGTGGTAGGATGTAAAATACAGGCAGAGCAGCCTGAAGAGCTCTACCAACTAAATCACAAAGACCAGGCCAATTTTTGTGCAGCAGCTCTGCTGCCTGCAGGTGTAACTCTCCATGTACCACCTTCTGTGCCTCTCTCCAACAATAAACTCTGCAGAATATGCTCGACTTGGGGTTCAGACTTCAATTAGAACACAAAAGGGGATCTTCATCTTTTATACACCTCTCCCAGCCCCTGCAAATGCCTCACACCTTTTGGTAGTTGTACACTCACAGCCATCCCATGCCCAGATCTCAGAAAAAGCTGTACAATAAACCTCAGGGCAACATGACAAATACCGGTTGCATTACTAACTCCCAATTTAATTCAGAAAATCCCTTAACCTTGCAAGTGCAGAGGCAAGACTGTGCCTTTAACACACCTCTCATTAAGAACTCAGCTTCTACCACAGCTCCCTGTAAACTGCATATAATCAAATTTCTGCACTACCCTGTTTCGGTTTCTCATTACTGCATATCTTTCATGTTTTAATTCACATGACATTAGATTTGCTGCACTAAATGAGCACCTTCTGAACTCCAGAATAAAATGGAGGTTAATTACTAAACCAGATTTTTAAGTGAGAGTAAAACTCTATTAATGCCTAAAGCAATGCTAAACTTGACAACTTAATTGAAGTTAAGCACTGCAGAGTTAAACTGCCCCAACAGCTTTATTCAAGCTGCAGCTCACACAGCAAGACCTCCCAGGATCCCATGTTTTACCCAGATGGCAGAGGACAGGACTCCTCCTGCTCCAGATTCTTGCAGTGAGATACTCTAATGGCATTTTTGATGGCCTTGTAAGCAGATGTCCAGACCTCTCCCCCACCTGCTTCTCACCTGCCTCATACACACCACTGAGCCTTGGGATAAACGAGGGGAGACAAACAAAAGCAATGGGTAAAAAGAGCTCCCATTTAATGAATTATAGGTACAGGCAAAAACTGCTATCAAGATCTGTCAACAGCTGGCAATCACGTGCTGTTAATTTTGTCACCAAAGCACCCTGAGAGTGCAGCCAGTGCTGCTCACTGTTTACCATCCACAGTCACTCCAATTTACACAAGAAAAGCCCAAAAGGATTGCATAAATGCTAATATCATCCTCATCTAAAAATGTGAAGTAAGAAGGACCATTGAGTCTGCTGGGTCTCAGGTTCCTTTGGAGCTTCTAGATGGCATTAAGAAATCTAATCTCTTCCCCAAAAAGCGCTGCTTTGGGAAATCACCCGTAACATTTCTGCCTATTTCTCAACAGTTATTGGAAACACAAAAGGAACAAAGTCTGGAACAGTAAATATGTCTTATTTTCTATACTTGATGTTTTGCTATTGCCAGTCAACTCCAATTATCCAAACATGTCAGAGCCTGAGAATACAGAGAAATGAAGGCAGCCTCAGAAAACACAGACTGGAGACTGTACATGGTCACCTTGATGGCTGATGCCAAGTAAATCAAGTAAGAATGCTACAGCAGGGCATAGCACTGTACTCTTGCTTGCTATTGACATTAATTGTTATTAAATCATTAAACAGTTTTATTTAATTGCTACACTTTGTTTTACCCTGGAAGACATCTTTGAAACAAACTTTTTCAGTAATTCCAATAACTTTTTTTTTATGCTAAATAACATATTCTTTAAAATCTCTGGTTTGTTGGCTCCTGAAGCTGTCAAAGACAACCTGCACAAAACTGAAGCATCGTTCTAGACAGTCAAGACAAGATCAGTCCCAGCTGAAGATTAGATGCTCAATTCCATGTGATATTTGTTTAATATATCTTGGCCAAAGTGCATTGTATGCTGTCCTGATGAACAGAAACACCTACAGGTCACAGAAAGCCACTTTTGCACACCACACGAAGGAACAGATTCTAGAATTATCCCAGAGCAAGAAATGGCCAAAGTTCATGTTTACTATTTTAGAAGTAATTTCGACTTCAGTGTATGAATTCACAGCAGACAAGTTAGTGCTGGTGCATCAAAGAACAAGAATATTTTAGTCAACAGCCTGGTGGAATTATTATACATGTTAAACAGGCCAGATAACATCGCAAGCGATGAGCATCTGTCAAATGCTCTGCACAAACAACACCAAGGCACAGTTCTGCAGCACTGGACACCTCCTCTGTTCTGAAGCTGAAGTGCTTATTACACACAAAGTTATGTTGTAGGGTGCTTTGCATCCATCCACAATGGGCAATGGCAGAGCTAAAAACTAATCTGTGTCCAACAGGACTGAACCAAAATAAGGAAGAAAATTTTGACTGAAAAGGACGCAGAAGTTTTGCCCACCAGATCTTTAGCTAAACCTGTACAGTCCATTGTTTTAAGGGCAAAACCCAATAGTTTAGGTAAGAAATGCAGCCCCTTCTTTTACTTCAAAAAGCGAAGCTGAGGGAGTGCAGTTTGGGGAGGAGATACACAGCCTCCTGCATAGTCCACCTGTGTGCATTGTGATACAAAAGTCAGGAAACAGTTTACGTATAACTCAAAAAATAACCCAAAACAAACCCCACACGTTTTTCCCTGTGGGGGTCATCAATAGTGGAACAGGTCATCCAGAGAAGCTGTGAAGCCTCTGTCTTTGGAGATACACAAAACTCAGCATGATGTGGCTCTCAGCAATGGAGCTGGACAAGATGATCAAGAGGCATCACCTCAGTGACTCTGCAAGGCTGTCTAGCCACAGGGAAAAGCTTCAGACTGTTGGACATAGCCATATTCCAAACTTTCAGATCTTGTCCATGTGACACCCAGTTTCAGACTTGACAACATTGTGGTTGGCTTTGAGAACAGCCCAGTTTTGGATCCAGAAAGCTGTGGTCACATCCAGCTCCTTTTCCAGGGAAGCCACACAAGCACTCGCTGTTACGGTAGGCAAACGCACATGGGGGCTGAAGGAACTGTTCTGTGTGATATAAACATGTGCAAATCTAAATACTCATCTCAAACATTATCATTAGGACATCAGAAACTAAATGGACAGTTAAGTCTTTTGGGGGAAAAAAAAAAAAAGGAAAAATAAAAACCAGCTGATAGTGCTCATCCTCTGCTAAACAGACTATACCAAAATTCAGTTAATTCTGCATCTCATGTTGAAAAGATTACAAATTTATCTTTTTCTAGTGGGATTTTTTACTTTTCTAAGTAGTATTTCAATGAAAGTGGAACATATTAAAATCACAGTGTCAGGCTCAAAAGTACATCAGATTTAGGATCTTGCCATATGCTGAACACTCTTCTCCCAATCCAACAACAGGGATTTTAGCTCAAACCATGAGCTGAAACTGAAGCACAAACAGTGCTGAGCAGCACAGCTCACATGCTCAAGGCTTGGTGGATCACTCCTGTGTTTGTTACAGCCCTGGGGCTGCAACAAGATGAAACCTACGGGTACAAAACCAATTGAATTATTGAGAATTCTGAAATAAAGACTACACAGAAGTGTTGTGCTGAACAAAGGTCTAATTGAGGCAGATCTTTAAACATATGCTTAACTTCAGCTGGCATTTAAGTCTGATTTCTTTCAAAGAAGCCTCATCCTGAACACTGGATGCTTTCTTAGCTCGCAGCTCCCACAACGCCAAGGATTTAAAGTACATTTAGGGGGGAGGACAGTCTATGCAGGCATTTGCTCAGGAAGAATGCTTTTGGGAGACACTATATATATCATTTTAATATTTCAGTTATTTCTACAACCTCAAACAAGCCCAAATTGTTTCTAAAATTCCAGCACATAGACACCTCCCTGAATTTTAACTCAAATTTTCATCTTCATCTAACAAGATTGCAGGAAACAGAAAAGAGCCTGTTCCCAAAAACTGCGATAAAATTCAGTTAAATTATCCAGATGGTTTTCATTCCACAGAAAATACAAAACCAGCAGTCTGCAGAGCATAGCATTTTCTAAATACACAAAATAAAGAGAAAACAATGCACAAGTGGAAAGTGCAAATGCTGAGCCCATTATATTTTTGTTCCAGCAGAAATGCAGCACAATCAATACAATCTTGCAGTTCTAGAGGACCCATCTTTCTGCTGCCAGGGGTGCTCTGCAGCTGTAAGCGCCACCAAATAAACTGCACACAGTTCAACCACTTAATTTTTTCCTGCGCTACATGCAGAAAGGAGGAACTGCATTTCCACCCACTTAACCTCCAAAACCCAGCATTCCCTACAGTACAAGAAGCCAAAGAGCACCTACTGAACAACCTATGTACTTTGGATGACTCTGCAAGCAGCCAAATATAGCAAATTTGCTATTTTCTCCAAAGCACAGCCTGATTCTGCGGCTCTTAAATACAGGGGAAACTGTCTTAGATTAAATAGTGATTACAGATTTAGAATTTCAAGAGCTGTGAAAGTCCTTGCCACAGAAAATAAACCCACTGAGAAGAGACGAGGACAGATACTGCAATTTCCTGTGCTGTGCTATTTAATAAATCTCAATGCAAAGGAATTAAATTACAGATGGGGAAACAAGCATCTATATAATTATATGACAACACCTGAAATCATTCAAATCCACCACCAGCAGAATCAGAAAACTGATCAGCAAGAGATGAGCCATGAAAAAAAATCTCTCTGCAGTTACAGATGGATATTCATCCCTTTTCCATGGCATCTCACTAAAATGTTTCATAGCAACGGGGCAGGAGTTATCCCACAGCAGGGGATGGGACTGGTTATCACATAAACCAGCGCCATCCTGCAGAGTACACCCCACAAATGAGAGGAGAAAACAGGCCAGTGAGCTAACTCAGTACTTAAACTGAGTTTCTTTAACAGTAAGAAATCCCTGAAGTATTTCTTCTTCAGGTCATCAGCGCGTCTTTTTGTGCAGTGCTGCTGGTTGTCCTCATCATCCAGCCACAACGGCAGAGACAAGAGCATCACCAAGCCCTGGCAAGCGCTGCAACAGCGACAGCGCAGTGATGCTCTCACAGTCCCTGGAGAGAGTAGGACTTTTCAGCTCCCCTGAGCCTCTCTGCCTTCCCAAAAGAGCTGCTCAGGCTGCCCAGGAACAGCTCTGAGTATGGAAACAGTGGGACCACCAGCTGATCAAGCCACTATCAGGTGCCCCAGGTCAAAGCTCACTGCAAGAGCCATCTTTTCTCAGCAGCCTCCTTTCACAGGGCTGGTGCTCAGCACAACTCTCAGCACAGCAGAGCAGCATTCAGGAACACAAGATCACTGGACCTGTTCCTCTGCAGGTCTATTTACAGTCTCAAGTGGTGCTGCAAGGCAAAAAGCCAAATGACCCTCAGTTTCAAAGAGCAAGTCCCTGAAGATCCCCCTGGAGAACCAAGAACACAGCCCCAGACTGGGGCAAGACACCACTGCAGGCACAGCCGAGGGAAATTTTGCCTTATGGACATCTTTGCACCCCAGCACAGCTCTTACAAGCACCTTCATTAGAAAGGCTAAGTGAGGGATAATTATGACTCCTCCACAAAGGAGGACTGCTTTGGAAAGACAGCAATTACTGCCTGCTCAGAGGCATCCCTGCCGGAAAGCAGGAGACTGCTGTAAAGGTAGGCGGGCCAGTTTCTTGGGAAATACTGAAAAAGCTGCAAGGAAGACCCTCCCCAGCTCTAAAAATGGGCAGCAACAGCACTAGACCCCTTCCAGCCAAGCCTGGCTTTTGTGTAGGGGCAGCTCCAGCAACTTTGAGATCCTCATAACAGGCAGATCCATTTCACACTCTTGTATGTTACTCGACACTTGAAAAACACAAAGTCCTTGCTGGCCCACAGCATCTTCAGGGCTAACAGCTCCTACAGCACAGCTTTGTACAGTAACAAAAGTTGCATTAGCTGGGAACCAAATTATCACTTGCAGAGTAGTTTTGCAATTCGACTGGAACTGTAAATTGTGCAACAAGCTAAATTAAAAAACAAGTTTGTGATATAGACATAATCTTAATCCAGCTCCTGCCTTACTCACCTTACTCCTTTGTAACTTGTTTCTACACAGATTCAAGCTCCTTTTGCTGTACCACAAGTGACCTCACATTCCTAAAAAATGAAGCACTCCTAAGAATTAAGGCATGTTTGTCGTCACTCTTAATATCCACCTTTGCCTGAAGCTTCTTCACCAACACACACCACTCTGAGAGGCCTTTTGGGCATCAGAGTCCATACCACCCTTCAACTTCCTCACCCTCCTGCAACATTTCAGGACTCCTTCCCTTCACCCAACTATCTCTGAGCCAAAAATCACCACTCTTACTTCAGGCAGGTTCCCATATTTCATGCTGTGATCTCAACTACAGACATTTGTAAAACTACCTTTTAGATGGAGCTGAAAACCACCTTTTAGATGGAGCTGAAAACCACCTTTTAGATGGAGCTGAAAACCATCTAATTTCTGAGCACATCTTATTTGCTTCCTGGTAGAGCTGTTCCACTTTGTACAAGTAACTATTTTCTGGGGCAAAGTGAGAACCATCCCATGCAAATACTTTCTCCATTGTGTTACACCAAGTCATTCCTGCCCCAACCAGGCTCAAACAATACTATACAAGGCAAAATGGAGTAGCTTCTGCAAAAAAAAAAAGACACTTCACAAAGCCCATGGTTTATTGGTTTGGGCACTCCCAAGGATGGTGGGCACTTTCAATCCTGTGTCTTGAGTCACAGTCAGGACTGGAACTCAAAACTTCTATGTGCTGAGTGGATACAGCTGGGGCAGGGGGATGTCATACTGTAACCTGCTCTTCCTCATTTCTCTAAGAGCACACCTGCCTTGGGCACGTCACTCTGAGGAAGGTTTAGCAACAGCTCCCCTGCACCCAACACCCAGATCTTTGAGGGATGGCATTCAGCACCACCAGCAGCCTCTCACAGCCTTCCCTGGCTGACTCGGGCATTCCCAAACTCCACAGGCCTGCTTTGAAGCCACCCCGAGTTCTTTAAGGAACCCGGACACCCACCTCATGGGGTTTTTCTTAAATTCCACTAGGCAACAGAACACATAAAAATGAGATGACGCAAGGCTAACCCAAAGCTCCCCTAATGAACATAGCCCCAAGTGTCCAACAGGATGTGACAGGTGGAGGGGCAGGCGAGCCCAGCCGAGGATGAGGTCACGAAATGAGCAGTTTGCACAGCACACGACTAATCTTAAATTCCAAACTCATTATGCACAAGCCTAACAAACAAAGGAGTAGCTTAGTAGATTTACAATGTACCTTCTCCAAGGGTGGAATAATTATTTATCTGATAGCAACCTTTATGATACAACAGCAATAAATAAATAAATTATCCCAGCAACTCTTGTGAACCGTGCCTGTGGCTTCAGCGCACAGACTGACAGCTGGAATGTGCCTTTAGCTGGCTAAGCTTGGGGAGAGCTGTAAATATTTGCTACAAATAAAATAAAGCTTGCTAGACTGAGCAGAAACCCAAACACAGTAGTTAATGGCATCCCAGGGGACACACTGCAAGAGACCCACACCCCCCTGAACTCCTTCCAGCTTCCCAAGAACAGCCCCTAAGAGTTTTTTTCCCTTTGCTTTCCTGTAAGATCATTCCCTCCTGCATGTGTACACGTCAATACAATTCTGATTTTATTCTCAGGTTGAAACTTTTATTTATCCAGGCTGAAGTTCACTAACATTATAGAAAGGGTTTGTATTCCTCATTTGGCTTTACAGCTGCATATTACCATGTAGCGACACATCCAGAAAAAGCATTTCCAAAGTCATACTTTATACAAGTGCTCTCCTTTATTTAGATAAAAACCCAAAGAATCCTGAAAGGAAATAGTACATGTGCACAAAACATGCTCAGCCAGGCTCTCCCACTCGGATCTCTCAATGATCCTTTTCCATTTCTATGGCATTATTCCGACCTCCCAGTCTGAAGCTCCAGAACCACATGTTCCCCTTGCCTGTATTCACAATTTCTCACCATCTGACAGCTTCCAAAGTCCACTCCCATCTTCTCACCCTGAAACAGTACCTCCAGCCCAAGTTTTCTAGGTGGCTGCTTCTCCAGAAAGGATCACAGCAGTTCCTGTTTTCTTTATGTGTTTATATATTACAACAGGATGGCTAGCAGTAAGATCAGTAACAACCATTGATTGCTCCTGTCTCCATTCTACAAAGCATCCTTCACTTAGGACATTCCAGTTTCTCCCAGTTCTTGTTACTCTTCTTTGACCTCCAGACCCCAGTGCCCCCGCCCTACTTGTTTCCCCTATTCCTGCAGAAGTTTGTGTTGTTACATATTTGCAAAAAAAAGAGACAGTGGCTCAGCATTCAGGTTACCCGCAAGCTTTAACAATATACTATGTTATCATTTTGCTGCTTTAAACAAATCAAAATTGGCAAACTTCCAGCACCTGAATATCTGAGATTACCAACGTCTTTCCACAAACCCAAAATATCTATATTCACCTGGATTTTCTCAGAATTCCCCCCAAATAAATCCTTTAATGTAACAGTAGGCCAAACCAGGCACGTAATCCTTGCACAGGCAAAGACTGCCTCTGTAGGTTTTGAACAGACACAAACATCCCTCCAACTCTCCAAAACTTCAGTGCTGTCTTCACAAGCAACCTCACAGGGTGGTCTGAGAAGACCAGACCCCCAACACACTCCCCCTGGCCACACCAGCCCACACAGCAGGTTCAGGTGGGTTTATGCCCATTTTGTGCCAGAAGAGCAGCACCAAGGAAGGTGCAACGTACCTGTGAATCTAGATGAGCTTTTTTTGGGGACCAGTTAAGGAGGATGAATCCAAGTCTTCCCAGAGGTGGCAGCTGCTGCATTGTCCCCAGTGCAGCTGTTTCCCTGAGCTGTAATATCCCTATGAAATACCAACTGCAGGACTGAGCTCCAGCCACCTGACACGGCACTTGAGGTGCTCTAGAGTAAGAGAAAAAGGATCTGAAAAAAAGGCACTCGTTCGTTCTTGATGCTCACTTCTGCAAGGGTCACAGAATTCATAAACTCCACATCTGCAAATGTATGTCTGCCTGCATTGTAAAGGAATAATCTTCATGGGAACTGATTTTTTAAAAAACTTGTTTACGGTTAGAGGCTGCTAATTACAACATTAAAATACTAGCCCGAACCCCAACATTACACTTGCATTCTGTTTTACATAGCAGTATACGTAACAATCATCACAGCAAGCAGCTCTGTTGGCTCATGCTGGAAGAAGTAATTATATATCACAGCAACACAATTTTGCCCTTCAACCTGCCAGTCCAGTCCATTCAGCAGCTGCAAGCAGCAGGTCAGGGTGGGGGGAGCTTACAGAGTGTTTCTACATAATCACTTACCACTGAAGAAAAAAAAGCTAAAAACCACCAGCCCCTGGCTTGCATGCTTGGCAGAAAGCTGCTAACACAAACATTACAGCAGCCCTTGTAGCAGGGATTTTACCAGAAAAAATGAGCTCTATCCAAAGGCACTGTTAGGGGTTGAAGTATTAGCTGGAAGTTGTAGTGCAAGCCTTCCTTAGTAATTGTCACCATTTTTGTGCTTTTACCAGTGACACCCACACTATCCTGTTTCACTTGGGCACTGCTGTGACCTCTCTGAAACATTTATTCTCAGGTGAAGCCCACAGACAACAGGCACTAAGGCCTATGCAAGTCACAAGCTGAATTTCTGGGCAAAGATAGTGAGACAGAACCTTTCAAAAGGCACCCCAAAACTGTTAGTGCCCACCCACAGCAAGCAGAGCCTTGGGGCGCCTAACACTGAAAACTGCACTTCTGCCTCAGATAGGCTGGAGAACAGGCTGACCTCTTCCAGGATTTTGGTTTCAGTGAACCTGACTATTTAAATCTTCACACTCAAAGCAGCATCAGTTTTTTTTTTACAGCTGTTGCAGATAAAAGCAGTGGCATTGCTATGTTATGAATATGCAATAAAATTCATTTTCCCATGTTGTTTTTTTCCCCAGTATGAAACGAAGTGTAAAACTACACACAAGCCACTAGTTGTGCTGTTACTGTTTAACAGAGATTATTAAAAATAAATCATCATAGTTCTAGTATAATATGATAGTGATGCAATGGTTAACTGGTCGAGCAAAATCTGCCATACCACGCTGCTTAATCATGTTGTCTTTGTTCCAGCAAAAAAAATATTAAAAGACAGTGAATTTTTCCAAACAAAAAGGTTACAGCCTGTGTATTTCAAAAACTTTTTGAATCCAAAATAGAACGAGACAGACAATAATGGCCAAGAGCCTGACCAGCTTAATGGAAGTTGGACTCTCCTTTTGTTCCCAACACTGAAACAGCAGATTGTTCACAGAAGACAATTAACAGCCAACACACAATTTCAATTTTTTTAGCAGAAAAGTAAACAGAAAATTACTCCTCCTGTTCCATTTTCCAAGTCTCAAAGCATGTTGCTTTGAAAAGCAAACGCAGAAACAGGAGGACCACATCGCTAAGCATCGGAACAGGTTTCTCCTGTACTCTCATTTTTAAGCAGCTGCACTGATTTCTTCCCAATCAACTTTTAATCAGAGAACAAGGTTAAGAGGCTGAATTTGTTTGTAAAATAGCACATCTGCAAGTCTCTTCTGCTCTTGCTTCCCAGTCTTCTTCTAGATCCTGACCAGACCGTACAGCAGGAATTAGTCACTGTGCTGGAAAGGACGTCTGATACATTGCCCTAAGTGTCAAATAGAAACATACACGGTGCACAAGAGGCTCTGCAATGATTTGTTAACGGCAATGGGTAGGTTCACAGCAGCCCCAAAAATTCTAGACCAGAAGCTTGTGAAATGACCTCCACTCCAGGATGGGAAATGAGCAGTATCAGGGGCAGCCCAGTGCTCCATCAGCAGGGCTGCACAGGCTTATTTTCAGCCTTTGAAGAGACAAAATGTATCGATTCAAATTATCACCTGGAATCTGTAAATCAGCAACAGCCAGCTAGGGAAGTTTCCTGCTCACCAGAAAAGCATGGATTTATTTCAAGCAGAATGCATATTGTGTGTACTTACACACAACTAATGCAGCCAGCAGTCTGATAAATAAAAAGCAAACACATGTGCTTGTTAAAAGATGCACAGTCAGTGCAGCCAGCTCGGCCTCAAAATATCTGTGCCCTCTCTGATCGGCTTGGCAGCCACACAAAACCCTCCCGAGGAAAGCAGGCCAGGGAAGCAAAAAGGTGACGCTCCATGGTTTGTATCAAAGCAAATGCTGAACTGAATTTCATGGGCTATTTCTGTTTCCTTGCTAAATAGCAAAGGCCTACTGCAAATAACAGAGCGAGAGTTTTGCAGGGGAGAAAAGGTCACCCAGGATCTTTCACCACGGAAAACGCTCTGCTACAGACAGGCAGCAGCACTGGATCCCTGTGTAAAGAAATATACGGAAATACCACTTATTGTCTCCACATGTTTATACAACAGACGCTCCAACTGCAGCCTTTCCATTTAAGACTGTTTTCAAAAATAAAAAAGTACAAAAAGATGTGGTGAGGGTTTCCTTCCCAGTGCAGCGAATTTGAGGTGCAGAATAAACATGGAATTATTGACTCACTCACAAAAATGTTACCGGAGAGATTTCAGAGACATACTTTTGGCTTAGCTCTACTCCCACTGACGTCGGTTCAGACTTTTACCACTGATTTCAGGCACTGCTGGCCTACGTAGCACTTCCAGCTCAGCTATTATTACCTTTTAGTTTAAAATATGTAATGTTCCTCTGTAACAGACGGAAAAAAATTTCAGGAACTTTTTAAATCTGTTCCTACAAGATACATTTTTATTTTTTTTTAATCACACTGAGACATGGTTCCTGGATGCAAGAACATGTGACCTGTTCTAAATAAAGGATATTTTCCACTTCTTGCACAACTGGAACAGATATAAGCAGTAGCTTGAACAAACTGCATTGCAGAACCCAACCAGAATATAAAACACTTGAATAAGATCCATAAATAGCAGTAATATGAAAAGACTACCTCCAATAAGGCACAAACTCAATGTTAAGCCTAATGTAATCAAGTTCAAATTCAATCACGCTGCAAAGTTCATTTACAAAATTAAATTTGATCATCTGCAGGCTAAGGCACTAGGGCAATTTAGAAGAGTCCTCTTTGGCTCCAGAGTAAGCACACATTTAAAAAATGTGTGTCTATTTGGCGAAATTAATATTTCCTCAACAATCATTGCACATTATAAAAAAGAAGCTTTAACTAAATCAAGACTTCAGTGTAGAGCACCAGATAAGAGGAAAAAAACCAAAAAGGAATGCTTTACAGAGGATCCTAACTGAACAGAGATGAGGCACAAGCTTATAAAAAGCGAAATATTGACAGTTTGCACAAAAAAAGCCTTTGGACAGCAGGAATTATGAGAATTTTATAAAGACATCACTGCTCTAATAATGACAAACTCTACATCTCAATGCTATGGCTCATAAAACAAAAACAAGCTTCCTAAGAAACTATCATGCAAATTAAATGCATTTCCTAATATTTTTTTTCCACTAAAAATACTTCAGTAACTGCATCATTTTGGGTGCTTTTTAACCAGTCCGAAAATACGGGCAACAGAAAAGGGCACAAATAGCAGTAATTTATCTGCAGGTTTTATTAAGAGCATGGCAGTAAATTACAACACCTGACAATAATTTGCTGGTCCTTGGTCACACAGACCACCCAAATGGACACCCATTGCAGAGAACAAAAAAATAGGGAGAAAATCAGTTTAATCTAGAAAATTTTGCTGCATTTGCCACACCTGGGTTGGTTCAGATTGTCCTGTGCAGTGGCAGGCTGTACAGTCTTTACCTCCAGATACCAGTTTGACATCCAAAACATTGCCAAATGATTTAAAGAATCCACATTAGAGATGTAACTCAAGCCTCCAGCACCCTGCTGACTGTGTATAGACATGTCAGGATCTGTGTTTACTTTTGGTAATAAAACTCCATCGATTTCATTGTACACTGCTTGTACCAGGAAACAAACCTTATTTGCTTGTTCATTACACAAACACATACATATTTAAGTACATGTACTTGTAGATTAAAACTATTATCCTTTGTGAATATGGCAGCAGAGGAACAAAATATGAATATGAGGGGGGAAAAAATAGATCTTATTGTCTTACTGGGTAGTCTTAAAGCCCAGTTTCCTCCCACAGCAAAAAGTGACTCTAGAAAAACCAAAGCAACAGAAATACCATCTCAGTTTTCAAAGACATTCAACCATGGCAAATTCCACAGATCCCATGAACGTAGGTATTGCTTTGCCCAAGGATCTAACTTCCCATGACTCGGGAGGGTTTGGGAAGTATGGGTTTGACTGATCTATCTCAGCCCCATGTATTCTCTCCACCCCCTGTGATTAGAGCTTTTGCTGGGCTTACATTTTAACTTGGCCTCTAGCATTCAATTGTGGCTTGGCCTAAGTTAGTACAGTATTTACTGCAAAAAGCTTTTATTATTGGACCCCTTGCGGCTTTGGATTGCAGACTTGAATTATGAAATAGGGATGGAGTAACTGTGAGGGCACACTGGAGAGGAGAAATCTTTAACTGGATGTCACATATTGGAAAACAGGCAGTCCGGGAGGAAACAAATAGGAGATTTTCGCTGAGAGAAGGACAGCAGTATCAGCAGGGCTGAGTTAAATTGGTCAACAAAACTGTTTCTTCTTGGTTCAGAGCACTGACATTCTTACCTATTTCTGAGCGGGATGGAATTTTCTCTGTACTCACAATCTCAGCTGCTATGAGTAAGCCAAGGATGCTTCTCAACTCTTATGGCTAAAAAGATCAGAGAAAGCCTTGAATGTTGCTAGGAAATCAGCAGTTCTCACCAGGGAAAAGAGCAGATTGCTGTTTAGACTCAGCTCCTCACATCAGCTCCGGTTTGCCTGCTCCCCAGGCACCTTTCCAGAGCCAGGCTGTGGAGAGGGTAAGAAAGCAATTCCCATGGCCACAATCCCACAACTACACCATGCTGACCTGCTGCTGTTCCACTCACTGCTGTGCAATTACTCCTGATTTACATCCACAAGAGAAAGCAGCAGGGTGATGCTGATAGCCTCGATAATCATCAGTCAGACTGGTTCCAGGCCTAAGCAAAGCTGAAGGGCTACAGAAGTACTCTGAGATATGATCATGAAACAAACAGGTTTGTGAGCAACTTCTGCCTCCTGTTATCGTCAAGTTTTATCACCCTGGCTCCAGGGACAGGTTTATATGGACCTGGCAGAGCCCCTGACTCCCTTGCATCTTCATCTCCCACAATACCAGGAAGACAACTGAGGCTCTCCCTCGAGGTACGAGCTGTACGTGAGCTGGGCAGGCTCCACACTGAGGTTAACATGTCAGTTCACTATCTGCCAGAAAAACCATGGATTGTTATTCCACCCTCGGGGCTCCCTCTTCTCATACACATGGGTACATGGGGAGGGACATGAGGCAGACTGGGATAAGCTGGTCACTCCTCCAAAATGCTCTCCTGGAAACATCAGGACAGATGTTGGTCTGAGGCACCACCAGGATGTCAGGATAACAGACCCTGGGGTCCATTTAAACCCAAAGGGTGGGCAGTGCTGTCTCTGCAGGAATATCAGGTAAGGATGTACTGGGGAAATTCACTCCAGAGAAGTTTGAAGTGACAGTATTTAGAAGACAGTAAAACACTCCAGTGCTTCATTACAGAGTTTATTCACTTCTCCCTGAGAGAAATGAACAACGCAAGAATGCATTCGGGTCCCAAAACATCAAGTCACAGGAATTAAAAGCAATTGCAACATCTGTACAAGGTCAAATGCAGACCTGCCACCTAAGCTCCAGCACAGACCAGCTATCCATGCTCACACCAGGAAAGCACAGACAAACTGCTGACTACAAAGAGGAAAACCACAAAGGGTTGCACACCAGTTAGGACACTCAGCTGGTACAAACAGGGCTACTGGTCCGCAGCACAGTGGCCGTGACTGCTGCGCTCCACTGGCAACACATGCACTAAACCTGAAGCCCTGTGTGTCTCCCAGCTGTCTCCATCACAACTGGAACCCATCAGAGCTAGAGAACCCCATCTGCTCTGCACATTAACCTGGCTTTCAGATAATTACCTGGGTAATGGCAACTTCCCTGCATAACCTTGGGGAGCAAAGGAGTTCTGGCAACTTCAGTTTGGTCAGATGGCCCGTCAGGCTGCACATCACCACCACTAGCTGCACCATTTCTGAGCTGTACCAAGGGCTCACTGTCAGGGAGGGCTGCCGTGAAGACAGGCCACAGCAGGTGGCCCCACATCTGTCAGCCCTTGTGACAGCAACAGAATTTTTAACACCTTTTACTACAAACCTCCAGTGCTTCTGAAACATTCAGAGGATTATCAAAGTCATTTATTTACGTTGAAGTTGGTCTGACAGGTGGTGCAAATTAAACTCATTCTAGCACTTTTTTTTAGTATTTACATTCTTATTCATTTTTCCACTGCGTACAGATGTATGAAGAGCAGATTTCAAAACCAAAATATGAATATAGAGACATGCTAACAACAGACTCGATTACAAACACGATACACTCACAGCAACGACCTTATATTCAGCAGCTGCGGGGATATTCAGCTTACATTCAGCTTAGGGCAGTGTTGAGGTGAAATGGAGGGTTCCTTGAATGAAAAAACAGAGGGAGAAACGTGCCATCGCGGACAAGGCAGATGCTCGAGGAGCGGGAGAGCACTGACTTTCTTCTTCCAGCAGCAGGACAGACAACGGGTCGCTAACAGCCCACAAGGCAGGGAAACACACACAGCCCACCTTATTTCCCTTTACAGAGCATATCTACACGACACAGCCGCTCCAGATAAGCAAACAGGGTCTATTTCATGGAAAAAACACTCTAGGAAGAAAGTGACCTACCTAGCAAAAGTTTCCAGTCCCTAAGCAACTGCAAGTAACAAACCTGCTCTCAGACTCGGAAAAAAACCCAAAAACCACACAAACAAAAAAAACTCAACCAAAAGCCAATCAATCAAGAACAACCTTAGATGCTACAAGACCTTGCACCCCCTGCGCAGCTCCGCGCTGACCCCGCCGGGGGGGTCTCGGCCGCGGGCAGCGGCGCTCACCGGGGCAGGTGCGGTCCCGGCCTCGCCCCGCTCCCGGCGGGAGCTGCCCCGGGTGACAGCCGGGCCCGCACGGCCAACAATGCCCTTTACATAACGCGGGCCCGGCCCGCCCTCCGCCAACAACGCCGCTATTATGGCAGGGAGCGCTCGGCGGCCGCCCCGCTGCGCAGCAGCGGCCGCGGGG